>OX246738.1:95723257-96114465 GCA_945910005.1 Isoperla grammatica
CCAATAGTCAGCACTATATTCATCTGCACAGTAGTATGCCTACGAGTGCTCGCGTGTCGAAAAGTTACCCAGAGACAAGTGTCTTGTGTGACATTGACGTCATACCTGTTGCAGATCGTGATCCTCGCCGCCGTGTTGGCCGTCGCCAACGCCGGCTACCTGGGCGCTGGTGCCCTCTCGTACGGCGTCGCCCCCGCCGTCGGCTACGGCTCCAACTACGCCTATGGTGGAGCTGTCGGTGCCTCCCACCAGAGCACCCTCCGCTCTCTGGACGGAAACCAGGTTGTCTCCCAGTACTCCAAGAACGTCAACACCCCCTTCTCCAGCGTCAGCAAGACCGACACCCGTGTCACCAACGACGCCGTCGCCTACGCCCACGCGCCCATTGCCACTTATGCCGCCCCCGCCTACGCTGGAGCTTATGCCGCCCCCGCTGTCGCCGCCTACCACGGAGCCGCCTATGCTGCCCCCATCGCCTCCGCCTATCACGGAGCCGCCTATGCCACCCCCCTTGCCCGCGCCTACGCCACCCCCGCCTACGCTGGAGCTTATGCCGCCCCCGCTGTCGCCGCCTACCACGGAGCCGCTTATGCCGCCCCCCTTGCCTCCGCCTACCACGGAGCCGCCTATGCCACCCCCCTCGCCTCCGCCTACCACGGAGCCGCCTACGGAGCCGCCTATGGAGCTTCCACCGTCTCCCACATCTCCTTCGACGGAATTGGCGCCCACTATGCCTATTAATAAGTTCATTCCTCTATTTCATGAACCCACACATATTTTGGCTCACTTGTTCTAAATTCACCACAGAAAAGCTGATGTCTCTTTGTACATACTATAATTTATTATTGTCAGTATTTATGCAGCAATGTGCACTCGTGAAAATAAAGTGATTTAAACTAACCCTGGAATTATTTGTTATCCTGGACTACATAAAACATATATTTGTTACTTGGATTGTTATTCGGGTACAGAGGAAGTCAATGACCGCATCACCAGGACCAAGCAGGGACACCTGTTGAAAGTTAGCCCAAGAAGGTTTTCAACTTTTCCTAATCAGACACACTAATCTTGACCAAGATTAGTTTGTTCACAACAAATGAATAAAGTGGTATAACCACAACATAGAATAAAGTGATATAACATAATAAATGTTATTCAGCCTAAAACCCATACAATACAACACAATGTTATAGAACAAGTATTTATTTAAACGTAGAGTCAGGGGCCGCGGGTACTGGGGTTGGGGGCGGAAAGGAGCGGGGGAAGGCAGCATTGCTTTAGCATGTCCAAAAATAATTAATTATCTTACTTATATACATTATCCAACAACAGAATACACAATTCCAGAAAAACGTTGAATGCAATAATATGAAATAAATTCGCAAAGACTAATAATTACGTATTTACAAAAGTACAAGTACTTATATTTAAACACAATATATACATGGAAGAAAGAAAGTTAAAACATGATTGAGCATAATACGGATCGTTACTGAATGCTTAGTGTAAGACGGCTTACTGGAACAGAAAACATGAACTAAATGATTTAAATTATAATTGATATAGTTATGCCTCTGGAGTCATGATTAACAACAAGAAGAGTTGAGATGAAAAAGATATAAGTGACGAACTTGATTGACTGAGCAGGTTACACTTTTTCTTGAGAACAAGTGCATTCTGTCAATTGAGTTCATCGATATTGAGTTCCCGTTGAGTTCATTGACATTATCCAACAACATTTTACGATAGAAATTATTAGGTTACAATTAGTCAAATTTCGTTTATATAAAAATATTACTTTGAAAGTAAAGCATATTGTTGAAAATAAAATGGTGAAAAATTTCTATAGGTAGAACTGCAAGCGCATAACATAACTGGGTAACACCGGCTAGGACGCAGCATGCAGTGCTAATTACACAGAGTGCTAAACGATGGTTATTTGCACATATCGTCGCCAGTACTCCAGTCATGGACAAGTTCACAATAACTCCCCCCCCCTGACGATGCTTGCGTTGAAACTCAATATGGTTGATCTCTGGTGAGAGAATCTGGCATCAGCATTGGAGTCAAATGCAGCGCTCCTGGGAGGCTATTCCTGAAAGTTTCACGATGACATAACTCACTTAAAGTGGTGTATCTACGTAATTATAGCTTGATATTGGCTGATTGCAAAACTGGCTATTGCTATTCAATCAGTCAATTCAATGATAAGTGATAACTATGTCGATAAGGAAGAGAGTAACGTAGTTGGAAAAATACAGTTTATGTTTATAAGGCCCGGTACTGTATGTATGCACTTGGGATAAATATTTAGTAAGCTACTAAAGGTCTCTCACACCAAGAAGTAAGATAGTGTCAGGGGAGTCAGGAACGCCCACAATTAGTTTCCAACTTAGCAAGCGCGAATCACTAACGTTTTTCCCGATTATCTAGTACAATTTGGTTGCGTTAAGTTTTTTGACGGAAACCTGCTTGCACGTTTGCTTGTATGTTACCGTCAAAAAACTTACCGCGACATTGTACTAGATAATCGATGAAAATGTCAGTGATTCGCGCTTGTTAAGTTGGAAACTAAATATGGGCGGTCCGGATACATCTTACTTCTTGCTGTGAGAGACCTATACTCACTTGTTTTCACCATGGCAACCAGGCTTCCCATTAGTTGTTGCCATAGTGAAAGCAAGTTAGTATCCTTCTAAATATTTGTACGAAGTTCATAATACCGTGCCTGTCTTTGTTTATACATATACTCTCATTTTGGTGCAGAAAGGACACAAGTGCAGCTATACTTTTCTATGGTACAAATTTGATAAGAAACTTCCAGTGTATTGAAGAAAGGGTACAAGTCCGGCACAGAGTTTTTAGTATTTATCTTGAAACTATATGCTCAGTGTTTTTACGCCCTTTCTGAAATACACGATCCATATTATCTATATTATTAAATTTGCTATCCATATTATTTAAAAAAATGAAAAATGAATATAGTTACATTTTCAGAACATCAGAAGGCAACATAACAGTTCTACTTCAAAATTATGCATCACTAATAAGTCAGACATATAGAATTATTCGCTGATTGATTTTCGCGATGAGTTTCTGAACAAGCCTTCTGAACGTAAACAACTTGGAAATGGAATTCTGACACCCAAGAAAATGGGACTTGGAGAAAGAACAACGACTGGCAAGGCCGAGGGTTGTCGAAATATAGAAATAAACAGTGGGAAATGTGACAATTGGGAGTGAAAGTCTTTCCGGAAGAATTCCGGTCAATGAAAATACTTACATTGGCTTTGTTGTTTAGCACGTTGGTTATGTGGGTTTATTCCTGCTTCCATCATAAGGTCCGGGGTTCCCGGACCGGGCTGGGATATTTTGTCCCTTGGATTTAAGTTTAATCCGTCAATATCATACTACGGACCCAATTTATCAGCTCCGATGTAGTAAGCTCAGTTTGGTAGCCATGGTTTCAACATACATTTCATACAAACACAAAATGCATGGCAGTCGCCATGTTTGTTCGTAGACGTTGGTAGAGAACGTTCGTTCGTAGAGAACGTCTAAACAGAGTTTAAGAAGTTGTTGAAACCAGTCCGTGCAATGGTGCATATAGCTTAGCTTTAAAAGCGACTTTGGACTTCGAGCCGTCATAGCAAAGAGGCACATAATCATTCCCACCACTGAACATCAGTTCATCGCAATTAAGGGCATCTACTTCAGTCCAGTCCAGGATAAGAAACAATTGCAGGGGTAAGTTTAAATCACTTTATTTTCACGAGTGCACATTGCTGCATAAATACTGACAATAATAAATTATAGTATGTACAAAGAGACTTCAGCTTTTCTATGGTGAGTTTAGAATAAGTGAGCCAAAATATGTGTGGGTTCATGAAAAAGAGGAATGAACTTATTAATAGGCATAGTGGGCGCCAATTCCGTCGAAGGAGATGTGGGAGACGGTAGAAGCTCCATAGGCGGCTCCGTAGGCGTTTCCGTGGTAGGCGGAGGCGAGGGGGGCGGCATAGGCGGCTCCGTGGTAGGCGGAGGCGAGGGGGGCGGCATAAGCGGCTCCGTGGTAGGCGGCGACAGCGGGGGCGGCATAAGCTCCAGCGTAGGCGGGGGTGGCGTACGCGCGGGCAAGGGGGGCGGCATAGGCGGCTCCGTGGTAGGCGGCGACAGCGGGGGCGGCATAAGCTCCAGCGTAGGCGGGGGCGGCATAAGTGGCAATGGGTGCGTGGGCGTAGGCGACGGCGTCGTTGGTGACACGGGTGTCGGTCTTGCTGACGCTGGAGAAGGGGGTGTTGACGTTCTTGGAGTACTGGGAGACAACCTGGTTTCCGTCCAGAGAGCGGAGGGTGCTCTGGTGGGAGGCACCGACAGCTCCACCATAGGCGTAGTTGGAGCCGTAGCCGACGGCGGGGGCGACGCCGTACGAGAGGGCACCAGCGCCCAGGTAGCCAGCGTTGGCGACGGCCAACACGGCGGCGAGGATCACGATCTGCAACAGGTATGACGTCAATGTCACGACACTACTTGCTTCACAAGGCACTTGTCGCGGAGTAACTCGTCTACACGCGAGCACTCGTATTCCTACTATACTGTGCAGATGTGCAGTGTTGACTGTTGAGTATTACCGGAGGGCTTCAAACACTTTTTTAGCTAGGGAACAGCGATTTTCTAAAAGCACTAAGGTTGGAATTCATAGTCGGCCCCTACACCTAGGGGCGCCCATTGTTGCTATGGATTTGTTTTGTTTATGGGAAATAACATGGAAACAACTGTTACCGTGGTAACAATGGGCGCCCCTAGGTGTAGGGGCCGACTATGAATTCCAACCTAAGATGCCTCTGTACATTTATTACACAATAATCGAGCAACAAATTATTTTTGTAAAATTATATTTATGTGGTATCTGGTAGCAGACATATTACTTTTTTATTTACTAGGAAAGAGGACATTTGATCTAACTTTATATGGCCTACATCAAGTTAGTTAAAAACGTGAATTTTACTAAGTTCTAGAAGGACTTATTGTCCTTCCTTTTAATCAGTTTCATAACCTAATTGGATAGACAATAAAAAAACAACATATGTATAAATAGTACTTATTATAACTATGTTATTCTTCACCTCGTTTACAGAATAATAAAACTATAAATAATACAGAGAATAGGCTTGAACTAAAAATGGTCACCTGCTTTAAACTACTGCTTGTATAACAATTGCCACTATACGTTTCATTTATTAGTGAGATAGTTGTCAATTATGTTTGATGTGAGTATTATTGATGAAGTCAAAAGAAGATGACTCAAAACTCGTACACCATTTTCTTGTAAATCTATAGTTTTGAAAATATATATTTACTTTTGTACATGTAATATATAGTACATTCACTACAATTATGTAATTTCAATTCACGACTACCACTAATAATGTATACAACCTTTTAAATGTATAATTTATTATACAATTGGTTATTAATTAATATATTCAGGCCCAAGAAATAGACAGCAGACTTACCTTGAATGCCATTGTAGAGGATGTGTTATTTGCTGGACGAAGCAGTGAATAATACTCAACTCCCCTCAACGTTCAGCTTATATACGCAAGGCTCTCACCCACCCACGGTCTATCAACCCCATCCACGATCTAAACTAACCACTTTCGCTTTTTTGCGTGGAAGGTCTGGGTTATCGCACAACAGATAACTGCTCTGGCCTTGCTGCAAACCAGCTTCACTCGTTTCAGATATATTTGCACGAGTGAGTTATTACTCCACCCTAACATACGGGAATCAATACATGGAACTCTAGACGCGATCCAGTCCTTGTTTTACACAATGACCTAGTTTTTGCGTTGCGAAAAATAGCCACACTTGCATAAGACAACGAAGTTTCTGAGATTAAAAACGTTACTAGATGTTGGTAATTTGTCTGGGGTATTTACTCTTATGGTTTGTAAAACAAATAACAGTTCTAAGAAATCAATGTATGTGGTCGTGATCCGACCGTACAATGAATGCGCTACGTAGCAGGCTGAGCGTGCAATCCAATAAAAGGCAATTATAACCACTTATCTTGGCATTTGGACATGACGGCTGTTTGATTGATCACTACGGGTAACATGTTGTCAGTTATAGTTATGTCATGTGTTGTACATTTCCGCTACTGTTGATTGATATTTTGAACTAACGACGATACATGATGTAATATAGAATAGTGGGAACATTTACAAACATTGAACGGGTGTGTAGGTGTGAAACACAATGGCACACATTATAATATGTTTAGTTAGTTAACTACGAATGGAAGATTTTAAATCTAGTCTTCATAATTATTAAAGCATGTGTAAATACACCGTTTTATCAATAGCCATATGCAATGGTTTAATTGACTGTGAACGTTTGGTAATATAATCAATAAATGCATAACTTGGTCGTCAACTATTACTTTGGGAAGTACATTACTTTTTACAACGCTTAAATTAGCTTCATGTGTTGGTCTGTCTGTACGGAATCTTATAATCGATGTGTCACCAACTTCTCAATGTCCAATCAAGCTCAAATTTTTCACACATACGTATTCTTGATGACAATAGATGAATCAATTAACAGATTCACTAGTTAATCAATAAATTCATCAAAATTAATTAATCCAACAAAGCTTCATATGGGAAATTGGTCACAGCTAGTGAGGATGGGCCAACCAGATGCAGGCATCGGAATTACACACCCGCTGGTGGTTCGGGACTCAAATATCCGCGATGAAAGCATAAGAAATGATGCTATTTTTATTTTGTTTTGCTATGCGGCGACAACGCTCAACGCGCTCCACTTGCAAGTTCAACCTTCAACCCCTTGCGGTGAGTCATTCACCATGTACCATGTACGCATAGTTGCGTTCCCCTCGCGTGGTTCGACCTCACAGTTGATCGGATGGAGTTGGTGCCAGCGCAACTGCTGTTACAACATTACAACATTCGCTAACACTGAAAAGTATAAAATAATATTACATGGAAAAAAATTACTTCTTTAAAACAACGCTTATATTTAAATGTACTAAAAAGTAAAAAATAAATTTTCGTCCATGCAACAAATCTTTGCCTAGTTTAAAAAAATAAAAGCTTTGGGTGCTTTCCCTCCACGAACAACAAAATTCTGTAAGCTGTGTCAATACCGTAAGCGCCCAACGCTTTTTTTCCGAGTAAGGCAAAGTTTTTTTGGGCGAAAATTTATTTTTTACTTTCTAGTACATTTAAATATATGCGTTGTTTAAAAAGTAATTTTTTCCATGTGATATTATTCTCTTCTGTGAAACTAGCTTGCATTTAGAACACCATGTTCCTGCTAGGACGCGATATTACCTGGGTAATGATCACATTGCTCGTATACTAATTACATGATTTTAGATTCCTTCAAGTCATCGTCTGGTGGGTCCAAACTTCAACGTGTTATATCAGCGTTATTCCTGGTCGATTTAGTGTAGTGTAGTCTATAGTAAACCATGCGCACATGAAACCCAGATTATAACCCAGCTTGAGCGCATGGATGAATGGCAAATTTTGTATCTTTACCAATCACCTTCTCATCCTCGCTATTAGCATCGTTGTTGAAATATGAGACGTTCAGTCCAAATATGATTGTCATCAAAACGTTTACCGCATAAATATCTCGCCAAGCTTTATGTGTGTCAGGGATCGCTTGACGTATATGAGTCAGAAACTCGCATTCGTCGTTTTTACCGACGGGTTGGTTTCTGGTATCTGAATGTAACCTGTATATTTATGAATTGATACCACACAGGTTTATTTTTTAATGAAACAAGAGAATTTGTTACAATGAAAAGTATCGATGTTGGATTAAATCATACCAATATCATATTATAGTACGAGGAAGTTGCAATATCTGTGGATCTACTATCACAATAAATGTAAATTTAGGAACATTGTCCGGACTCATCTTTTCAGGGGCTCCATCTTCAAGCCCTCTCCTTATCCTTCTAAAGTGTCAACTTTCTAGCCCCCTCCCATCAAACGCTGCTTCGGGTATACCGTCAGTGTTTTTAGCCGTTTACAGAGCAACACTTAAGGTTATAGGTTCGCATCCCGTACGAAACATGTTTCAAGCAAACAAGGACACTACAATGGGTTTCACTGCGAGCGCAAAAAATGGCACGGTTTCCAATTTGCCGACTGTTTGTGTACCCCCCAGTCTTCTTTATGTTCACTTATAGATTTACATATTGTCTTTGTGCCATTATCTTGTATTCAATCTTTCTCTGCACAACGGTTGTAAAAACGACCTTTCCTAACATAAAGGGGTGACTGGCTACTGGCTGTAGCTAATTGTTTTCGTAGTATCCACTCGGACTTCAATAACAAAAATGCAAATAGTTTTTGGAAACCGTATTTCTCAGAGTAGAGATAATAATTGAACAACCTCTCCAGTTCCAATCAACCGCACTAACCGGACATGACAGTTCCTCCCCGCATTCTTATCTAACCATCAGCAATTCCAAAACTGCTACCGACTCAAGGGGGTGTACAGTCTGGGCTAGTGAGAAAAACGAATTTTCGTAGCCTGAGGTGATCGCAGCTCGCAGTGAAACCCATAATAGATGGCGCATGCTAAGTGACAACACATGCGTACAATCAGTGTCTTTGAGTCACGTGACTGAATGACCCCCTCCCCCCTCTTCCTCCAATCAACACTCTGAGATGCTTCGCTACAAGAGACAAGAGAACACCGCTCATACCTTCTCTTGTGTTCTGTCAACGTTACATAACGTTGTATCATTATCATTGCCGAGAACAATGAATGCAATGCACTCGGTTACACAACTCGTGTGGTTTGTCTCTCGCTCTTAACTTGTTTGCGTAGGTCGGACTGACTTGACAGCCTACTCAGATTGGGATCAACCTAATTCTAGTATATCATTATCCTAAACCGTACCTCGCCACTGGAGTTTTCTATTGCACAAATTGTCACAAATTGCCGCCCTGGCATTCCACACAACAAGGCACAGCGCAGCATAGCGCGGCTCACTCGCCTCGAGTTGGACTTCGTAATATTTTATTAACCCAGATTCGATGAGGTGATCGGGTCATTGGGTGTGGTGCCTCTATATGTGGTGATCATGCGACCTCGCCCGCTGTTGCCGCCGGGACTAAAACTCTAATTACCAGATTCAAACGTTTTGTTTTTCTCGTTTTTTCAAGGACGGTACCATTGAAATGACTAACGACACCTTTATTCTACATAACCCTGACCCCAGCGAGGGTATCGGGATATTTATGGGCCTCAGAGGATGCAGTGTCGGTGTCCAATCTATATTTACTTTGTATTAAGTGCGGGTTTCCTTCGAGCGTTATATTATGATTTATGTTCAGTGCCCGTAGTGGAGTAAGCCATGGTTCCTTATGCTCTAGGTTCGAAACTTGACTAGGGCGTCGAAGTCAAAAGGTGTTGTATAACCCAAAGGTTAATGGATACAAAATATGATCGATATACACTGGGGGGAAATGGGAGTGAAAAACTCGAAAATCATTAATTGACGTAGTACAAAGTAAAAAACGACGTAGTAAGAACAAAAGTTTAGAAATAATCGTAAAATATCGAGGAAATCAAAAAAGGCAAAAGAGAGACAGAAAAACCATTAATAATGTAAAAAATCCAATGTACATAAGAATGTTTTACGTATTAAGTATTTTAATTTCTGTCTTCACCTGACGCGTTGTGATAAATATGATTTTTTAAACTTGCCGTATTTTGTCGGCGCGTGCTGCTGTGAGTGGGCACGTTTAGAACTAACAATCAGGTTATACCTACAGATCGACAAGTAAAGCTACATGTAAGACTTCACGTCTCAACGTGTTATTCTCGTGAAATTTGCCAATTATTCTCGTTTTGAAATACGAGTATAGTTTGGTTCCATTGGCAAAGACTATATGCATGCCCTTACGCACAATGCGATGGGATTGCGTGTGTGTGTGCGTGTGCGTTTTACTAACAGCACAACACCTTGCAAAGGTCACGTATGATGTAAACACACTATCCAACACCACAATTGTCTTCAAAACATCAATTACACGTTATTGCCGTGAATATTAGGTAGGTTGACGCATTCGATTGAAATACTTCGAGATTTAGGTTTCGTTATTATGTGTGTTGTTGTTGCTTTTTGTTGTTGTTGTTCAACTACGCATTTAGCATTTAGCTACTACGTTGTATAGCATCGGCTAATTTAAAACTTTACAGGAGCGAGGCAGAGTTACCTAGGATCAAATACGTCCAGGGCTGGCTCAGAAGGGGCTTGTAAGTACTTTGATTTTGATAGGCCTGAGGTCTAATTGGTAGAACTTGAAAATGCATTGTGATAAATGAATGAACCCAGTCCTAGGATGTAGTCTACTCTGGTCCAAAAGCCCCCCCCATTCACAACAGATAGAATAACTTCAACCAGTCAGATAGGTTCTTCCACTAACCTTGACTATCGACGAGCAGTTGACGAGAAGCACGAAGCTGTTAGTGCTGTTACACAAGCTTTCGTCAAACCCCCATATCTGCTGTATCAAGGAACTTTGGAGGAGAGCTCAGCTTTAAGCCTGTAATCCTCAATCCTCCTTACCTACTCTGCGTGCCAACCTAAGAAGCACCCTGTCAATCACTACACACAAAGGGCGACTTAGCCGTCGCCTCCTTTGTTGACAGTTATAAATGTCAACCTTGTATAAAACCTCAAGCGGCAGTCAACGGGGTGGACACACAGTTACAAAAAGGGGACCTTCCCCTATATACAGGGAACGATACCCGTCCGTAGTCGAGTCGAGGCAACATTCTTCACATTCAGCAGTCGGTACCGGCTGAGAAGGTGAGTTGCTAGATAATGAGGATGATTGACAGTTATAATCTCCACACTACCATCGCCTCCCTTTGAGGTTAGTGATTGGCAGGGTGCTTCTTAGGTTGGCACGCAGATTAGCTTGATGTGGCTTCAGTGTTCGTGTGGAAACCGTTTTAATATTAGCAGTAATCTTTCCTCTTAAATGAGTTCTACTATCGCCTAATTTGCATATTATGATTCTTGCGTCAACGTAATTGCAATTTGAGAAATATCTTGTTTTGCGCGAAATAATCAATACACGCGGCAACATCAGCAGGTTGCACATGTCTGAGATATGTATCGGACGAACAGTCACGTGACACTAGACCGACGTCGCAACGCAGCACGTGGACCTGTTTCACTCTGACAAGGGCTCAGTGCGCGACGAAGTCACGTGTCACTAGACTGACGTCGCAACGCAGCACGTGGGGTCCACGTGGACCTGTTTCACTCTGACAAGGGCTCAGTGCGCGACGAAGTCACGTGTCACTAGACTGACGTCGCAACGCAGCACGTGGGGTCCACGTGGACCTGTTTCACTCTGACAAGGGCTCAGTGCGCGACGAAGTCACGTGTCACTAGACCGACGTCGCAACGCAGCACGTGGACCTGTTTCACTCTTACAAGGGCTCAGTGCGCGACGAAGTCACGTGTCACTAGACCGACGTCGCAACGCAGCACGTGGGGTCCACGTGGACCTGTTTCACTCTGACAAGGGCTCAGTGCGCGACGAAGTCACGTGTCACTAGACCGACGTCGCAACGCAGCACGTGGGGTCCACGTGGACCTGTTTCACTCTGACAAGGGCTCAGTGCGCGACGAAGTCACGTGTCACTAGACTGACGTCGCAACGCAGCACGTGGGGTCCACGGGGACCTGTTTCACTCTGACAAGGGCTCAGTGCGCGACGAAGTCACGTGTCACTAGACTGACGTCACAACGCAGCACGTGGGGTCCACGGGGACCTGTTTCACTCCGATAAGGGCTCAGTGCGCCATTTTGTTACTGCACCTTTCCGTCATTCATATTTCTATACATCCGACATCTTGAAATGTCGGGCACTTCCACATCAGAAGCATTTGCATGTGCATGTGGGGCTGGGACTCTGAATCTTGATCGAATACAAAATCATTTTTGCGTTTTCACTGCGGGTACTAAAATTGGAAATGAAAAACTGAAATTTGGACTTGCATGAACATTATTTTCTTGGCATAACTGCCATAAAACTGAATTGGGAGTTCGACGAGCCTTCGCTTGGCAGATATCAAGTGAACCTTAAATGTGTACTATGCCGCCCGCCTAGTTTACAGAACAGTACACGGGCTGACTTTGAGTTTGATTTTGAGTGAGTTTGATTTTGATTTCTATAATCGGGAAGGTAATTATTGTTAACTTATTTAGCGTAATTTATAACGTACAAACAAACAACTAATAAAATGTGGAAGTAAAACCAGAAGATGTTGAATGATAACCAATTCTCGAATACTTAGTTTTCAAACGTATCTATTTCATATAGCTTTCAGTAGCGGTCTTCAAACTTTTTCCTCAAGGTCCCAATTCTTACTCATGAAAATCTTTCCGTCATAACACACTTACCCTCCCTCCCCCTTTCAACATTTTAGATCATTGTTTACTTTTATATTTATGTCAAAATATCAACGTCTTTTAACTTGCCTTCGATGAAAGAACAAGTATTCTACCGCGCTTTAAAGATAGTGCTTTAAATAAAACAACATGTGCGACAACTTTCTTTCAAACAATTTTTAATTTTATTGGTGTCCCAAATGAAAATCTCCTGTGTCCCGAGTTTGGGGCGCGTCCCGGACTTTGAAAACCGCTGGCTTTCAGCCCCGTAGCCCCCAGATATTCCATTTTAATCCCTTATAATCATGAACCACCGTTGACTGTGGTAGTACCTCAACCACTGGAAGACCAACATTTCGATTTCGGTCGTTAAGTTTGTGAAACATGGCACGGGGAAGCGATGCTAAGTTTGAACTGTGTGAGAACAGGTGGAAGTGTTATAAAAACAACTAGTTAGACTGAGCACTGTTCTTTGTCAAGATTAAAATTAAAACGTGATATTTCGAGTACTGATCAGTAGGTTGTGACAGCCAGTGGAAGAGTGTTGATCAGTATTCGAAATATCACGTTCTAATTTTAATCTTGACAAGGAACAGTGTACACTCAAACTAGTTGTTTTTCTATAATAATTCTTGCTATGTTTCATTCTTTCTTGTACCCTTAACTCGAACAGATTCTAACAGTAACTCAAGCTCAAATATATTACCGTTTATAGATTACACACTTTTTAATTTAATAAATCAATCATAGAGTTAGAATAATATTTGTATGCATATTATACCCCCTAATGCGATAAGGTTTCTATTGTGTGATAAAAGCAACATTTACCGTTGATTATCCTTTTGAGCATGTCATTTTACATAACTATCTGGTCTCCCCCTCCCCCCCTTCTTTTTTCCCACTCGTCCCCCTAAGTAAAATTCACTTGCAACATTATGTTTTGGTTTCATTCACATTCTGATAGACTTTCCCGTAAGAACAGTTCAGACGCTTGAGGCTGCACCAAGCGCAACGTCCGCGCTCCAACAGGAAAGGAAAGAGTGTCGCGTTACGTAAGTGCGCTCTACTCTACTCTACAGCATCGCATCCTCACAACCTGCTCGCTCGATGCATCAGCGCGGTATGACCGCTCGCTTCACTTTCTCCGACCACCCGACGAATGTCGAGGTCACGTCCGAGATATTGACCGACGCGAGCCGAACAAGTGACAATGACGTCACGTGACCTTGAGTGGTTACTCACCCTGCGAGGGGATCCCCGCCCGATGTGGCCTGTGACTTATTCGCCTACTCCAGCTAGCGCGTGTGCGTTCAGTTATAGGGGACGATGTCGTGTGACACGGCTAAACATAGTCATGTTAATGGTTATGAATAAAATAAAGATAGCAAATAAATTCGTATTTATAGAGTTTACCTACTCAGTACCAAGATTTCCAATGGGGGACTTTAATTTAAAGCGACTTAACCAACCCTGTAGTCTCCGACCTCCATAGACGAGTGTGTGATAACCAATCAAAGATCTATGTATCAAATATGAAACATGAGTCAGTGATTGGATGGTGCGAACTCCTGCGATAAGATCATAATATCATAAGTTGTGTATTACGTAGTATAACAGCAAGGTCATATCGTCGAGTGATAAATATAGGGCTCACTTAACGGTCATATGGTTGGTGGGGGGGGGGGGGGTCTTTCTAGTCACCTCATACGACAGGAAATATTTCATAAATTACTTTTATCTTAATTTCTTTATCTTTAGTATACTGTCTGTATAGTAGTTTTGTTTTATTGTTCGTGTTATCTTAAGGGCTTTGTTATTTCATTTTTATTCGATGTTCTTTTTATTGTATCAATGTATATTGTACATCTGTGTGTGTATTTTCTTCCTATTTAAATCAGTTTTATAACAGTGTATGATACAAATTAAATAAATTATTGACATCACATCAACCGCGAGTAAACATCATAAGAAATATTCAGTCAGGATTGCCGCTGGTCGGAATCGAACTGAAGCTCTCCCGCATTAGAGTATCACGTTTTGCGGCTGAGCCACCTCAGTGGAGGTTGTTAGTTGTTACGTCATCAACTAGAGCGACCTTCCAAGGCCGAGTCCAAGTGCTCTCAGAGTGCACTCAAGTTGCTGTTGTCACACAGTTGCATCATTGATTAACGAACCTGGGCCTGGATTGATTACTATGCCTAAGTTGTCCTAAATTAGACAAATCCTAGCTAGATATATCAAGATAAACTATCTGTGGGTATTTCTATACACATTCACAAATAAAGTACCGTTAGTTAATTGTTAATGTTTTACAATATTTTATCTCTATGACATTGCAGAACGACATTCGTGATTTATATCACTATGATTTGCCTAAACTAGGACGTAAAAGCACCTTTGTGAATCTGGGCCCTGTGATTTAATCAATTTTTGCATATAGCCTGACCCACAATTCAGGGGTACACAAAACAATTTGCGTCCTCTCCATGTCCCCTACGCACAATCGTCCCACCCCCTAATCTATCCTACGACACTGGAAAAAGAATCTCATTTCTGTGAAACTCATGGCTCACATTTTTTAAAAATATATAGCACATGCCCAATACGTTTATCCTTTTTTTCAGTCTATCCCACTTTTTCAAAAATTTGAGGCGTGCCATAAAATTGGTTGTTATATGTTTCCGTTTCCCACTCCCCTATATAATAATTCACTTGTAAGGCTTGTAATATAATTACACCAAATGCATTGGAAAGCGATCGTGGAACAAAGAATAAAACGTAAGCGCACAAGGAAACGGCAAAGTTGACAAATTGGAATGGGCAAAAAAGTAATTTTTCTATGTAATATTATTTTATACTTTTGAGTCTTAAGAGGACGAAGGCGTTACTCGCTCCGCGCGACTCCACCCAGAGATCGCGCCACAGTGGAACGGCACATTGGCGGTTGTAGGTGCGATGCGGAGAGGCGCGGGGTACGGTAAAGCACTCGAGGGGAGGCAAGGCGGCGTAGTGGGAAAGCATGAGTCACGTGTCCGTGCGGTATATCGTTCGGCGGTGCAGCGGCGAGCAGCTTTAGTTACTTTTGAATCGAATTACACGGCGGCGGTAAAATGTTAACTCAAAGAAAGTGTTGGTATAGGGACAATTAGTGTAAATCATGAATATCTGCAAAGTACCAAGTATTATACAGGGAATTATTATAATTATTATTGTTATTATTATTATTATTATTATTATTATTATTATTATTATTATTATTTTTATTATTATTATTATTATTATTATTATTATTATTATTATTATTATTATTATTGTTATTATTATTATTATTATTGTATTGAGCGCTGACGTTTAGTCTCCCACTAGAGAAAAGGATAGGGCAGGCACCCGTAAACTAGGGCTGAACGATTCAGGGCCACAGGGCCCCTATTATATGCGATCTGTATCGACGAAAGGAACCAAAGTCTAAAGACACTTTCCTAACAGACACGCCAACCGTACACTTGATTACCAAATTACTTCTTCGGCTTTCGCTTCGATACTTTTGTCACACTAGCTTTTTGTTTTAAAGCAGGTCTCGCTTTTTGCTTTACTACTGCTGTCTTCACCGCAACAGCTGCAACTTGTGCATCGACAATATACTTCGGCTCTTTAATATCGCCGAGCACAAGCCTTCTTGCAAATTGCGAATCAATCAACTCGGGCAACAAGCTTTCCATATAAAACCTAGAAACACATTCACACATTAAATCAACTAACAATTACGTAAATGAGACCTCAACAGTGCTTTAAGCCTCTTAATATGTATTACCTTGTCAACTGCGTGACCATTTTATTTTGCCAGAAGTCATCATCTCTTTTGATGACTTCAAAGGCCAACCAATGCTTGGTGTACTGGACGAAGTAGCACGAATTTCGTCCAGTCACATGAAGCTGGCCTTGGATTTGGTAATAATAGTTAGATGTTGGCTTTAGCAAAAGCTTTCCATCAACAATGTCACAGTAGCTGATCTGAAAGGTAATAAAACAAATTTATTAATTACAAGTTAGGGTATTTGTGTCCATATTTATTTAATTTATCTCCACTTCAGTTTGTCCCTCTGCTGAATTGTAATCAACTAAAATTACCTTCTTATTGCGAATAGCTTCATCTGGAGTCAGGTAAGGGTCCGCAGATGATGGACACTTCACTTCCATAATGGCGTCCTTGCCCACTAAACCATCTGTAACAAGTAACGTTGTAAACAAATAAAATAATAATAATCACATTAAACACATGGAAATAAAGTATAATGAATTAAATATTAATATTTTGTAAATATATCCAAAGCGTATCTATCAGAAACTAATCAAATTTATGAGAAAGCAAAAATACTGCCTATCAAGATCATTGATATATATCATATTAAATAAATGGATTGCTACATCCTGAACATAACATTTGATTTTAAATGTCAACATAAATATCACCTGGTGATGCCCCGAGGAATGAGTATTCCTCGTCAATGAAGAGTCCACAGTCTTCAGCCACGATGTTGTGTCTCTCTGCCATCAGCTGCTTAGCTACTGGCTCGTTAAGGATACCATGCTCCATGGCTTTGGTGGTAACATGCTTGTATAGCATACCACTCACAATACCTCGGCAAGATGTGGTTGGTCTCATCTTGCATACTCGACCAAACCACGATGCAGTCAACCGTTTTCTCTTAACCTGGAACCAGAGAGCACTTTTTGCTTGGAGAACAGTTTCCCTCTCCACTTTTATCCTTTCAGCACTTGACATTACAAGATTTGCTAGAAAAGCTTCTTTCTTGCACTGAAACTCTTCTTCAGTTAGATGAACTGGATTGTCAGCTTCCTGGAGACCATAATCTTCGTCAATACCAGGTACTGATGTCTTTGATTTTTTGTACCGAAGTTCTGGGTGCAATGCTCGTCGTTCCTTGGTCAGCCGGATCTTTTTCATGCGCATGCTTATATGTTTTTTGGTAAACATCCCTAAAATTGTAAAAAGTATGGTCAAGAGTAACTACTAAATGAGGCTATACCTCGTTATGTAAAAAACTATAAAAGAAATACAAATACCAAGCGACTATAGCCATTAGCCAAGCTATGTTTTATTGTTGTACTTACCGGGGCTTTGGCCAACCATGGCTTTATGAACGTTACGCAAATACTCCCCAGGATCGTTGTATGACACAATACCTGCGTCGCATCGGGTCTGGTATGAACCACGAAGCGCATAGTTTATGCGTCTGCCACAAAGGAACTTGTTAACATGGCTATTATAGTGTTCACATGGGTTGTTTGCTACATCGTGCAACAAACTAGCAGCATGGCGGGTCACACACCATTTTACTGCGTTGTTGATTTCCTGCATCATACCACAACGGATCAAATCGGGAACTACATTAACTTCATTGTCCCTTGGACCCCTGCAGAAGTTGCCACGCTCATGACACGCCTCGTGACAGCCAAACACGTGGTATGGGCCATTGGCCAAGTCCTTCTTTAACTCCGCCAGACGGACGTGAAATGGGCCCTCTTGGGTTTTGCGTTTTGTTGACGCTGTGGTTACCGCTGTTCTTAGACGCTTTACATTCCTGTCAAGAATGTGTCGTAGGTCTACAGGGAACCCACTTTTAGTTCGCTTTGCAAGATCGTATAGTTTCGTGCAGTAGTTTCGTTTTAGATGATTCTTGCACTCGATCTTCTCAACGTGTTGATCGGGCCCATATGGCATGGTTATGCACAGTCTGCTATAGACACTGCTGTCTCCGTCTCCTTGAGAAACAATCAACATGGGAATAATTCAACAGTAACAATAAATGTTTGTAGGAAACCTGCCCAGACAATTTATTTCCCTGACTAACTAGGATTATCGTACTTGGAATAGTTGAAAAAGATTGTCCAAGGGTTGTTAGTATGGCTGAATTACAGTAAAAAAAGTAAACAGCAATAAACAGCAAAACGCCTTGTGGCTAACGGAACCTCGAAAGATTTCTGTTTACAATTGCCGGTAGCGGGTATCGAACCGGCAACCTCGTGTGGTAGCATGACACATCTATATTTGCTCAAGGGTACATAGTTATACACGTTACACTGTCTTGGCCGGAAGTATAGCTACTATTTCTTTCAAAATCCAAATGTCACTCGATCGTAAAATTAATAAGCGAATGTACCAACTTACCTATGAGTTTATCGTAGATTAAACCATGCATACGCATACTCTGCGCAAAACCCTCAGCAATGATGTCTGCTTCCATGCTGGTGGCACTTTTGTTCCAGTTCATAAAACACATATGATCAGGTACGTCCTCTTTCCTACAGCGCGCTCTATCACAAATGCAACAATAGCGGTTCCGAACACCAATATAAAGAACTTTTCCAGTGCGGAACCCTACAATAGAAGCCTGAAAGGAATGTGAATACAGGTTAAAATCAATGGAAACTGTAATTGTTAAAATTTAGCCAATAGAATAAATATAATTTACCATCAAATAGTATTTGCGTATGTAATCTGTATGAAATATACTTACAACACCTGACATCGAATCATATTTCGTTTTGTAGCTGCGTTTGCACCACTGCCCATCGCCGATGACAATGCATCGAGGATTGCCATGGACGTCGACATTGCCCTCCATCCTGGCAATTGCAACCTCCATCTTTCCAGCTGCTTCCATTGATTGCCACGCTGCATTATGTATCGCACTAGACACTTTTTGAAAATGTCTACTATAAGTTTTGTTGTCCATGCAGTGCATGTCAAGAGCTGACGCAAATTGTGCTAGCTGGGTATAGCCCCCTCCAGTGGCTACAATTCCATGAACTGCTGCATCATTTACCGCCATGTATCCCGTCTTGGTAACGTCATCAGACGTGAAGGCGCTGACTTTCATGCACATTCGACACTTGAAGGTCCAAGTACTTCAAAAGCCAGACAAGCGTTCGTTTACCAAGTCCATATCCAGAAAAGTGCAGCCGAAACCGTTGTCATGTCGTTCTGCTTGGATTGCACGGAATAAGTGGCCAATGTCGACTAGCCGGCGGCCCGTAAGAGCATTCGTTGCGTTACATTCTCCTGTATTTTGTGAGTAAGTTATGTTTAGGTCGGGCGATTCATCAACAAGAACATCAACTAATTGATGTGATGCATTATTTTCCTCTGGTTCTTCATTGACGAAACTAAGGGATACAATTAAGAATTCAGCTTTGAACCGTCCACTCGGAGTTGAAATTTTTAATATAAATTAATATAATAACTAATAAATAGTATGAAAGATTCAATTACCTGGATGAAAATGGTAGTCGTACACGACTGCCAGGTCTCCCTTTCTTAGTCAACAATGGCGAAAGATCACAATCAGCAAAATGAGGAATTAGCGGAGAAGATAACCTATGTTTTGGTGTAGACTGATGTGGTCCAGAAATAACGCTCCTAAAGAAGGCGGTAACACTATAGTTTATTGGTTTTTCGACAACGAAGGTGATATATAATACATTTCAAAATCTAGATATAGCAAAGGCAATAAAGATTCGTCTCTGCAAGCATCTCTTCGAGTTACCTCATGCGTTACCCTGATAGTGTGAATTTAGCTCTCTTGCCTATATGCGAATACGATTTTTAAAGCTCACCCCAAACTTTAATAATGGTTAGTGTATAGAGCGATGGCAATTCTAATAAAAGTTTTCCCCGACTGGAGATCGAACCCAGGTGCATAACTAATATGTAATAAGTTGTGGCGTATGTTTACAGAAATATAGCAATGCAATTTGTAATACATTTTTGCCTCCACTGGGGATTACCATTTTAGGGTTTCAAAAATAAATAACAGTAACGCTTTATTTTTTTAAATTAAGTTTCGACCAGGCATAGTCCTGTCCTTCTCAAGATACAAAAATAAACGAATACCTAGTCATAACATTTAGATGCTTCAATGTTCCGTTCAAGTTTCCTTGAAATCAAGGAGAAAAACGCATCCCAAGATACGTTATGAACTTATGACAAGTTAATTCCAATATTTTCTAGACTTTGAAAAAAGAATTCAAACGTTTTAGTTTACAACAAAACACGAGAACAAAACAATCACACTATCAGGAACTCACGAACTATCCCGAATAGGTGTTGATACAAAATTATATACATCCATATGATGTCTTCACTAACCTAAATGTATATTATATTTTTATATATATATATATATATATATATATATCGGTGAGTGTACACGTAATCGTAGGCCTAATAGTACTTTGAAATATTCCACTTATGTTATTACTGGTACTAACGTATTGAATGGTGGTGCTACATTTGGAATGACACGATCATTTCGTTGAACAAAAAATGTGCCTGAGGAAGATAGAACCGATTCATTCAAAAGATTCTCTTCATCTTTGTCCAATGGCCTGAAACATAGAACACGGGGTTGGGATCACGACAGGGCTGGCCTGGCTTACCGGCCAACCGGGTAAAATCTCGATGACTATGGCTAGACTGCCACCGAAATGGCTTACTGATCAAGCAAGTTTATAAATTGTATTGACTATTGACGTAATGTCGGCTCTAGTATAGACGGGGATACTGGCTGCCATACTGTCGTGTCGGCTGTACCACTGTCTTCGTCTTCAGTATATTCACAGTCATCACACAACAGTATCTAGGCTAGTCTAGGATGTTGGTTCCCTTACAAGTAGCTGAGCGATGGTAAATTCAAAATATATCATCGGAAATTTCCTAAGTTGAATACGTGTGTTATATCTTATTTCAATTATGCATTTATTTGTTATAATGCGTTACAATTAATACACTTACCTTGCATTCTTTCGATTTTCTCTCCATTTTACAAGAGGGTTTTCACTACCCTTGAGATAGGCACGCTTTTTTCTGTGTGCATTCAATTCTAAATGAGCTTTTCGTCTAACTTTTTTTATTTTGTCCTTTTTAGGCGCCATAATATTCCATTCTAGTCGACACTTATCACACGGTTATACTACACAAACTATGTATTAATAACACTACACAATAATTAAACTTATTCGCGTTTTTTGTGGGAGGAAAATGTGTTTATTTGCTACACAGCGTCAATAATAACACACAACCTTCACTGAGAAAATATTATTTCAACTGTTACCCATTGATAAAGCCGCCGGACATTCGACATCAATGCACCCAGGTGCGCAGATTTTGTTTGGGAAGGGGGGGGGGGGGGGGGGGGAGAGAGAGAGAGAAAATTGAAAAATAAAATTGACGTAAAAGGGACAGGAGAGCGCATCAGTGAACAGTTTCCGGGATAGGGCAACTTGCTAAAAGTCGAGAAAACTGGACACATTCACTTTTCAGCGGGGTTTTTACGGTATTTTTAATAGGTGACGAGACAAGTATGGACACAATTCCATAATTATCACCGACGGGGAGAGAGAGAGAGAGAGAGAGAGAGAGAGAGAGCGCTGAGCAACGAACACTTGCACCGAAAATCAGTCGGGCACTTGCGTGCTGTGTGCCGCTGTCGGCTGTCGAAGCTTGTTGGCCAACTTCCCCTCCAACACGTGCGACGTAGCGACTCCGCGCTCGCAATACAAGTTGCAGGGGCAGCGGTATACTATCCCGCCATACGCAAAACTGCCCAAAGCTGTAGAAACTGTAGTGATAATGCGAAAATTATGAATGTTCTATATGTTTCGCAAGAGAGACTAAAGGACAGGCCTACTAACACAAAATTTTGTTATCTGATTTAGAAAAATATTTATAATATCACTAAGTTGAAAAAAATTTTAATCGAAAATCGGTATTATTAGGTATATTTATAATTCCTTTAGTAACATTACGCAAAAAAAAAAAATTGATTATCTCAAAAACTGCAGAATTGGCAACGATTCTTCTGAAGGTCTGCACGCCCGCGTCCTCTTAACGAATTTTGTAATGTTGTAACAGTAGTTGCGCTGGCACCAACTCCATCCGATCAACTGAGAGGTCGAACCACGCGAGGGGAACGCAACTATGCGTACATGGTGAATGACTCACCGCACGGGGTTGAACTTGCAAGCGTTGTCGCCGCATAGCAAAACAAAATTTAAAAAATAGCATCATTTCCGATGCTTTCGTCGCGGATATTTGAGTCCTGAACAACCAGCGGGTGTGTAATTCCGATGCCTGCATCTGGTTTGCCCATCCTCACTAGCTGTGACCAATTTCCCATATGAAGCTTTGTTTGATTAATTAATTAATTATGATGAATTAATTGATTAACCAGTGAATGGGATAAATTGATTCATGTTTTGTCATCAAGAATATACGTTGTGTGAAAAATGTCAGCTCGATTGGACATTGAGAAGTGTGTGAAATATCGATTGTAAGATTCCGTCCAGACAGACGAACACATGAAGATAATATGAGCGTTGTAATTAGAATCGTATGAGTGTTGCCTATTGGCTACAAGAAACCTAACTTTTTGTTATTTTACTCACATGCCTGGCCGGGCATCTCGGAAAAAGTATTTTTGTAGCCCTGAGGAACCTCTTGATCTAGTATACAATATTTAAAGCAATTTATCAAAATGTACTAAACGCGACGTGTGTGATTGTCGGATAAATCGTGATGGCTTAAATATGGCCTAACTAGACGAAAGAAGCACAAACTGAATATGGGTTGTGTTATAGAATTAGGCACACAATAATTTCCATCTGGTTCGCAAGTCTTGAAAAGGAAAAATCTAACAATTATGTACTTTATGGGCGGTGATAAACGTGTTCGAGAATAATAAAGACGTTTTGAAACTACGTGAACACCAACGTTTTGTTCAAGACTTGGGTCCCTTGGCCCAGATCCACAAGAGGTCCTAAGTCTTATTTTGGTCTTATCTCTAAGACCGGCATAGCTTTAAACATCTTGTAAAACCAGACCCAGGTTACATGAAAAGTTACTAATTTCTGGTGAGAACAAGGACAAAATGAACATTCCAATAATATGTTTTAAAATTGTTTGTAAGATATTTTTCTGGTTTTATAAAAGGTTCAAAGTTAGGCTGGTCTTAGAGATAAGACCAAAAAAGACTTAGAACCACTTGTGAATCCGGGCCCTGGTCTAGTACAAACTAAAGACTCGAGAAACTCAAGCCTAGGTACTATTATAAACCCATGCCCAAACAAACTTACAGAGACAACATTGAATTATAAAAGTAACGATCAAACAGTAGACTGCATCCAGTTCCAGCGTAGATTAAATATGCACGGTAGGTGTAGGACTTGAAAATGACAAACTATATATATTATTTAGTACGAGGATGAGGGTGCTGATAAAACAAGACATCGTAGAAATAAATAATCACGTATATTTGTGCCAGGATGACATTATACACAATATAATAGCCAAAGGGTAGTCAAATATATAGAGAGTTCTTAATAGGCGTAGCTGATGCCCAATCCGTTGCTGTAGGTCATGTGAGCGACGGCGGGGGCGGCGGAGTAAGCGACTCCCAGAAGGCCATGGGCGGCGACAGTGGGGGCGGCGTAGCCGTGAGCGACGGGGGCAGCGTAGGCGGCGTGGGCAACGGGGGCGGCATAGGCGGCGTGAGCGACGGGGGCAGCATAAGCAGCGTGGGCGACGGGGGCGGCATAAGCGGCTCCGTGGTAGGCGGGGGCGGCGTAGGCGGCGACGGGGGCGTGGGCGTAGGCGAGAGCGTCGTTGCTGACACGGACGTCGGACTTGCTGACGCTGGAGTAGGGGGTGTTGATGGTCTTGGAGTAGGTGGAGACCTGTCCCAAGTTACCGGGGGTCCTCAGGATGTTGGACTGTTGGGAGACGAGGGCGGGGGCGGCATAACCAGCTCCAGCGTAGGCGGGGGCGGCACCGTAGGCGACGGCGGGGGCGGCGTAGGCAGCGGGTGCCCCAAGGTAGCCAGCGTTGGCGACGGCCAACACGGCGGCGAGGATCAAACACTGCAAGAGAGCATCCATTGTAATACTAGTTGCTGGCCATTTCACAGAAGCAGTTTTATTTAGCCCCGAAAGCAATTGACGAGTGGTGATTTACCCGCCCCCTGACGTCACGAAGGAACGTGGCGCCCATAGTTGGGACAAATCCGCGAACTGTTGCGCTTTCACGCGCTTAATGTACGACACTTATCTCGTTCTAGCTGTTATAATATTCACTTTTCAGGTAAAACCTATAGGAAAGCGTAGTTAGTTTACATCCCAGTGGTCAATTTAAAGGTTACTTCAAAATTATAGACCCAGTAGTTAACTTGTTACAGCAATTCGCGCATCAAAAGGATAAAATGAGCAACGCGTGATTTGTTTTTTCAACTTCAATTGGCGAAAAACTAATGATCGGATTTTGACGAGAGTTTCTTTAGCATGTGTTCCAATAATGTGAGACAATAAACAAATAAACTTTCTAGATAGAAATTGCTCAGAACGAAAATTCATAGCATTCAATAATATGCAGGGTGTAGCGGTTGGGCCTCAAAAGTAGCGGTTTTGACCGTGAAACTAAGCACCTTGCATATTAGTGCATGCTATGAATTTTCGTTCTGGGCATTTTCTATCTAGAAAGTTTATTTGCTTATTGTCTCACATTATTGGTACGTATTCTTAAGAAACTCTCGTCAAAATTCGATCATTAGTTTTTCGCCAATTGAAGTTGAAAAAACAAAACACACTTTGCTCATTTTATCCTCTTCAGTGCGTGAATTGTTATAACAAGTTAACTACTTCGTCTATAATTTTGAAATAACCTTTATATTGACCACTGGTATGTGAACTAATTATGTTTTCCAGGTTATATCTTAAAAATGAATATTATACCAGCTAGGACGAGATAGGTGTGGATGTGTTTTGCGTGGATCCGTCCGAACAGTAGGGACTTTTCCCAACTGCTAGTCACGTGACACAGTACTCGGCGCAAGCTCCGCCTATCACCACTCGTCAATTCAATACTGGAGATTATTTATTTGTTTGAAATGGTTACAACCTTGATATAGCGTAAATACCACAAAAGGGAATACACACAGCTTAACGGCAAGAAGAATAGATGTTTCACATCCACAACCACAACGTTATAGACTCATTCAAAGCAAATACATATCGGAAAGATCGATGTAGAATGCGCGTAGCCTATAGAAGATGAACGCACAATTGGTGAGATCAACGCAAGAGTCAATAGCGAACATACACAATGGGGAGAGATGAATGCGCAAACAAGAGATGAACGCACAATTGGTGAGATCAACGCAAGAGTCGATAGCGAACATACACAATGGGAGAGATGAATGCGCGAACAAGGGATGAACGTACAACGGTGAGATCAACGCAAGAGTCGGTAGCGAACATACGCAATGGGAGAGATGAATGCGCGTATAGAAGATGAACGCACGATTGGTGAGATCAACGCAAGAGTCGGTAGCGAACATACACAATGGGAGAGATGAATGCGCGAATAAGAGATCAACGCACAATTGGTGAGATCGATGCACGAATCAGTACTACTCTACTTGTTGCTGGAACTAGCGGCTTCGAGTATATATGTATAGGTCAGGGAAGTCTACTTGAAACTATTTTATCCGTATTTGAAGCGCGGCAATACGAAATAATAAAATTAAAAATTTAAAATGGAAAACTACGTATAAATATCAACTTATGATTACAACAAAATCGGGACTAACCCTCATGCGTCGCAATTTTTTTTTACAAATTTTGTATTGAATTAATGTTCGCTTTTGACCAACGATGAACGGTTACAAGGCAACACACGTATAATACATGACTATGACTGTTTGTTGAGCAACAAGTAAGAAAGTAACAAACTAAGGTTAAAAAACTAACTGAATCATCAGTGACAATGATGGAGTTTCTTTGTAGTTTGATCAGCGTTTTCCAATCTCCCACTTAGAACTGAATAGCTACCGAATATGTCCAGCTATACGATGAATCCACCGTGCTTTACTCTGGAAGACGAATAGTTATCCAGTCGGTATTAATGGAAATACTTCAAATTTGGAGCAATTTGAAGTGTTCGAATCGAGTTTTCGAAATAAAATGTTATTGATAAATATGTTTTGATTATAACGAGTGTAAATGCAAATTGGAAACAGTTATGTTAAATGGAAGGTAACAACGATGAGAAACATCCTTAATTCTGTTACTTATTACAAAATATAACAAACTTATAAAAGAAAAACATTTAAATTTTATGCTACAAGAAATAAAAACAATGCTGTTCCAATATTTTCTTAATTGGTTGGTTGAAAACAAATAAAACAAAAACATTGATTTGGTAGGTCGTGGGTTCGATTTCTAACAACGGAAATCCTTACTTTGTTTTTCCGTGTTTTTTTCTCAATCGTAAGACTCGAATCTTACAACCGGGCTACAACATTCACTCCCAACTATCCCACTGCCCTAATATGAATAGTTAAATATAAAATCTACTCTACAGTAGCCTTTCCTGTTAAAACATTATAAAGGATTCCAATACAAACACATTTTGTTTGCTGTCGTAACTACGACGCACACAATAAATGGTCTACATATATCCACTACTGAAAATCAATTCTTGTAACTGAGTGGGTAGAACGTAAATATAAATGTATGTATTTAATTTAAATAAATCCTCACATAAGGTGCAAAAGAAATGTAACAGTATGTACCATTGGTGTAGACATTCGCCTTCGAGTACTAACTTATCGTTAAATTGTCAAAGCTTTATGGTCCGAGATGATTTAAAAATGTACCTAGCACTAAGCAATTAGTGAATAGATTAATAGGACTTGCGTAACACATATAGTGAATTAAGCACTATCTAAGAGATAACTGAGTGAAGTTACAAACGTAAGTTAGTTAGTTTGAAGTCCTCAAAATAGCGCAATTTACACAAACAAAAATTTAGCCTAAGCCGAAATCGCTCGCTTATTTATGTCTGAATATATACGAATGGCTTATGCCTACCTTGAATGCCATTGCGATGAAATCTTCTGGATCTTGTGATCTGAGAGAGTATGTTTGATGTCTGGCCCTGCCGATCCTTATATACTAGTCTTGACGAGGTTATATCTACACCCCCCACTAGGACTTTCACTCTCCATTGGGCGGACACACCTAGCAGATAATGTTTTCGGCTTGCGGTAGACTAGATCGGTGTGTGATGTCATTTAACCCAGGAGCGTAATGGTCATAATGTTACCGAGCAGAAAATAAATTGATATGTGTTATTTGCGATTTGCGGTGGATGATAGTGTTACACTGTTACCTTGTGCGTGGCCTAAAAACCCACTTACTTGGGCTTGCGTTATCTCATACGGGTGATCTGATTGTTATCAACATTTTGTGTCGTTTATTGCAAGTAATGTTAAATCCGGAAAACCAGTAGGGGTCATATGCACAAGACGAAAATAACATCCGCCGGAGTGTTTTCTGAACTTTCAAGTTTCAAAAACCTGCAATGAGAAATTGAAAATATAGATCGCGAACGATATGTACGTACATTCGTAAACGGTGTTATAATGAATTAGACAATGATACAATATAAAGAACTTAATATATCGGTTTTAACCTAATAGCAGACGACCAGGGATATATTTATAACTTTGAACTATTTTGATTTTATAAATAAATACACAAAATCTACTACTGCCTTTTCTTCCAAATACTGAACAATCTTAAACAGTCCGGTTTAGTAATAGGAATCTGAGTCTTGTTTTGCAAAATAAAGTTTGTTGTATTTTTAGAAGAATAAAAAATGTATTTTATCTAATTTATTGTTCAAATGTTAAAGTAAGCTATGTACCAAACGCAATATTTCTCTTCCTGTGCGTATAACAGTTCAGTAGTTTTTTACTTAAACTAATTTTTTAACTTAGAAATGCAAATGTTGTTATCAGAATTAGGTCAGTACCAGTGTAAAGCTGATTATGATCTGAAATACAAATATAGGTAATAATCTTGGTATGGTATGGTACATAAAAGTATTGTGGGAACTCAATCGTATAGACAGAGGATATTAACCTATGTGAAAAAAATCCAAGATGCTATGAATTTAATGTATTAGGGGCTGTACTATTTTGACAATAACTATTTATTGCTTGAAGGTCAATACTAATACATTTTAAAATTTGTTTTTCAAATCGCTGTAAAATCACAGTTTTAGTGAAAATATGTTCTTATTCAACATGCTTCGAACTATACCAGCAATTAAGCAGATGATTATTACCGCGCAATTTGGTAGGTTCTTTCGCAGCGGATACAATATAAGGACATCAGATATAATAATAATTAAGTTCAAACATGTTTCCTGATATAGCCTTCACCAGAAGTGATTATTGCGATAACTTACACGCGAGCATTATATCCGGACAATATTGAAATCAAATTGAAGATTAAATTAAATTATTATATTTGTAACAAAATATTTTACAAATAAATAACGGCGATCTGTGAATTCTTTTATTAATTATACACTTAGGATGCAAATGCTAAAATATAGAAAGTGCTTTCACTTGTTTGTGTGTGTTTATAGGGAAAAGGGGTGAGATTCATATTTTTCAAATATCATTCAAAATTTTGAATATTTTTGTGTATTAACTACTGACAACAGAAAAAAATGGGAAACTTGAATACAAGTTTATTTCCCTATTCTGGGATATTAATGCACGCAGCACGCTTCATAGTCAACTTGGACAAAGAAACTTGGAATTGGATGTCATAATTTCATAAAACTTGATCGCGTATTGTATCAAGATTGGCTCATAGAAGTGGTTAACGGCGCATCACAGCTTGGTTTTTCGTTCAATGGTGTTTTTCATCGTAGGCACAATTGAGTGTATTCACATACTGCGCATGGTGGCCATACTGGAGGCCCCATGGCATGTGATTGGTAGTTCATTGTTACTATTGTTTCAGCTGATGGCATTTGGTTGAGGTCTAGCTGTTCTTCAACTTTGGTTTGCTATCATTACTGAAAAGCAACTTAAATAAATTATCTCTTATTTGGACCACTCTTTTTGTTGTCTACAACGGCACATATAATCATTTCTGTAAACTTTATCAGGGAATATACGTGTTCAAACTCACATATTTCCCCGTAAACAATATTGTTCGTTTTCTATTGAAAGCTAAATGAAACATGAAATAGTACTACAGGTGGCATCCAATATGGCCGATGTGACGTCACGTGAATACTGCCTATTGAGTGATTATCGCATCGAGCTTTGTTTGTGTAGTAACAACGCCAATAAATGAAGCCCAATTCAAATATGTTTACTTTTGTAAACAAGGTAGCGTACCAAGTTACTGTAACACTAAACGAAACATCACATTCATGCAATAAAGAATAACTCAACTGCGATTGCAGACTGTGTTCCCTGTATTTTCTTCACGCTGCCATGGTTTCAGGGCGGTACCGAAAGGTCGCAGGCAACTCACCCGACCCGTGGAGGATAGATAGATAGGGGCTTGCGAGCTAAAGCCCCTCTCATTTCATAAGCTGGGAAGACTTACCTTTCAGTCAAAGGTGAAATGATTTTGTACTGCCTACATCAAATTATTGTTCTTAATTCAAACACGTATTGATTTCTCTCAATATATGTTCCTAGCACGAGAAAAATATTTTGCAGGCGTTTCGGTTCACGTGGCTGAGGCTCTGCCCCAAACCAATGTACTAAGATATTACTGTCAATATCCACTTATCTGGCAATATCCGCTCAGGATTCAATTATAGTTGCGCCAACCATCACCACGGTTTCTCATATTTAATTTTTGACCTAAAAATATTAATTCCAATCATTCCTGACCTCTGCTGTTGTCAACACTGAGAATACTTCTACACTTTATACCTCATATACACAACACTGTAAGCTGTCATTATTTCGAAACATACGTTTGCTTTGTTATTGTATTCTATATCCCTTTGTCCCATCACAACACATAACAAACATAATGAAATAAACTACAACGACGTAAAGACTGTTACAAACTGAGTCAAAACATGTCATCGTCAATGAAGAGTGGGACCCTGATATGTGGTTCTGATAAGGGGTTTGTACGAACACGATTCAAGACATCAAACAGGCCACATGCGAACAGTAGTTCATGATATACACTCCATTTAAAATATGGCTTATGTTCATTTTGTATCCGTTACGCACTCTATATTGATAACGTGGTGAAATCAGTGTCGATAATGCTTGCAAAAATAATGTCATATATGTTCAACATATGGATAGCAAATATATGTATGGTGGTTGTCCATTACAGTTGGGTTTTAGGGGTTATCTCTGACATTAATAATCAAGGGTCCTAAAATGGCCCCTGTGAAAGAATTCTACCCTAAATAATAAATAGCATCGTTTAAAACAACCCTAGTATAATTTATAATTGAATTTAATTGTTTGTTTAATTGTTTAGTATAATTTCTTACCGTATATCAAATGTTGCTCAAAGACACAAGAATGTATACTTTGTTTTAAACTTAATCTTTTGTTTGCTTGATTTTACTAGAATAAAAATAATATGTAAGTTTTGAGTTGTCTTATCTTTGACTTATTGCAACTAAAGAGTTAATAGATATTTACATAATTTTCTTATTATAATTATTAGACACACGTCTATACATACCACTTTATAAAGTAGTTTATAAGAACGAAACTTATAAGGATTATAATGGTACCTACTTACATCAATACAGTTAGGATTATAAGGGCATTAAGCTCAACCAAGGTAGGATTTAAGAGGCATTTAGTTCAACACAGGATTATAAGGGCATTAAGCTCAGCCCAGTTAGGATTTTAGAGGCACTAAGCTCAATTCAGTTAGGATTGTTAGAGCATGAAGATCAACTTACTTGATAATAAAGGCATTAGGCTCGATACAGTTGGTTTGTTTGTTTGTTTGTTTGTTTGTTTGTTTGTTTGTTTGTTTGTTTGCTTGTTTTTTTTTTTGTATAGGATTATAAAGGCATTATACACCAGCAACAAATAATAGTATAGCTAAATAATAGTATAATAGCATGTCTTCTTTTTTGGTAATCAGACAAGTCCAGACACTGTCCGTGTTGCATATCTAATTAGTAATTATATTATATCCCTTAATATCGGATGATATATAATATATATATATATATATATATATATATATGATTTCTCAGACTTTGTTGGTTGCAATATGTGTTTTCGTTTTTATATGCAAGTGTTTTTTGGTTGTTGTGGTTTTTTATTTATTTGTTTTTGTATATTTGTATGTCTTGAAAAAGACGACGCTAAAGTCGTCGAAACGTTGACTTATCATTAAAAATAAAATTTAGATTGGTTTAACCGTAAAATGTATCCTTTCTTTATATATATATATATATATATATATATATATATATATATATATATATACATATATAAAATACAATGGGCGTAAGCATGAATATTTTACAGTAAATAAAATGCGTGCAAGTTGATGTCTGACATCAACGGATGAAAGGAAAGGCAGAGGAGAATGAGATGGACGTTCGTTCTGATATAATTGCATTCTTTGCTCATTAGACCACATAAAATTGAATGACAATTCATTTCTTGAAAAGTATACTCATATCTTAAAGAACAAATACTGTTTGATAACTCAATATTTTTATTAATAATTACTCACGGAACATTTTCATGTATAGTTGCATTAAAGCTTGCAGTGATGCTATACATAGTATACCTGACTCTCAGAAGGGTGGAAGTGAACAGTGCTAGAAGACATTGTGTACTAAGTCAGCACTATACTGGGAGTCAAGGATAAGGTAGTTTCAAATGAAATATATATCTATGTAACCAAGGCACACATTTGTACATTTTGTAAATAAATTATGTATATTTGTGCAAAGAGAGCATTATACACATTAAGAGAGAGACATTGTAGTTTGGTATAAACAGAGTTTTTAATAGGCGTAGCTGATGCCGTATCCGTTGCTGTAGGTCATGTGGGCGACGGCGGGGGCGGCGGAGTAAGCGACTCCCAGGAGGCCGTGGGCGGCGACAGCGGGGGTGGCGTAGGCGCGGGCAATGGGGGCGGCATAAGCGGGGGCGGCATAGGCGGCGTGAGCGACGGGGGCAGCATAAGCAGCGTGGGCGACGGGGGCGGCATAAGCGGCTCCGTGGTAGGCGGGGGCGGCGTAGGCGGCGACCGGGGCGTGGGCGTAGGCGAGAGCGTCGTTGCTGACACGGACGTCGGACTTGCTGACGCTGGAGTAGGGGGTGTTGATGGTCTTGGAGTAGGTGGAGACCTGTCCCAAGTTACCGGGGGTTCTCAGGATGTTGGCCTGTTGGGAGACGAGGGCGGGGGAGACATAACCAGCTCCATAGGCGAGGGGGGCGGCACCGTAGGCGACGGCGGGGGCGGCGTAGGCAGCGGGTGCCCCAAGGTAGCCAGCGTTGGCGACGGCCAACACGGCGGCGAGGATCAAACACTGCAAGAGAGAGACCATAGGAATATTAATTACCGTTCAATTCGTAGTATTAATTTGATTTTAATGTGATCATACCGACTTTACCGGAAAGTGGGTTGTGTATTGCGGGCACCTCTGTCTCATATTAAGATCTGTATGTCATCTTATCCCGAGAAAAGTGTGATTTATTACGCTTCAAATTCTTCTTATTGCTTTTAAAATGTCACAAAGAAAAACTGATGTCGTTCCCTAGAGAATTTAATGCTCTATTTTATAAATTAATGTTGACTAGTTTCAATTGCAGTAAATTTTTGTAAACATCATGCAATTAGCTTTTGTAATATGGTTGTGGAAAATTTATTCAAAAGTTAACTATAAGATTTAAAAAAACCTTATTGTAGAATCTTCAGCAAATCCGTAAAATTGAGTTGATTGCATCGTTTTTATTTCCTTGCCACAACTTTTAAGCACTGTATTTTAATTTAAGAGTTACAAATCACTCTTTGCATTCATCAACACACAGTCCTAAAGTTATTATTATTGATCGGATAAAATGCAGTGTGAGCCGCGTGTTGCTCCGCCATTTTATATCATTAAGTTATCAGAATGGAAATTCAAAGCTAGCAATTTGACAAAATCAAAATGCAATTCTCAAACTATTTCAGAACTCATTACTAAGAGTCTCTTAAAATGTGTTGTAGCCCCTCAAGACGGCGAACAAGCGGCGGAAAGTTCAATGCACGAATACTAGTTACTCGATCTTCAAACTCAACTCACAGAGAGAACGAGTTCACTGGTGACATCAATGCGCGAACAATACAAATACCGTTGCTACTCTGTAGCTCCTCAACTAACGTTCCCGTTTTCAACATCAAGCGTTCATTTCGAAATATTTACTTCTCTCAACTACACTACAAGTGCAAACGAATCACGATTAGACTAACGTACCAGACCTACTGAGCGCAATGCATTTTTTTTTTTTACTTAGTTTGCAGACAAGGTACACCACCCTTACTTGGCTAATTATTCATTATCTACATGTGCCACTATGATTAACTACGCTACTTTATTACGAAGAAATTGTTTGTTTAGTTCGAAAACTGTACTTTTTCTTGAAGAGAAAATAATTAAATCATAGTTGAAAATTTTAATTTTATTTAAATTGAGTGAAGTGAAAAAAGCACAAAAAGCAAAAATAACGCAAGATAGGCTATTATAACCACGCTACTACTATGTTTTAGTTATACTGTGTAATGTTTCTGTTATATAGTAAAATGTTGAATTTTTAGAAACTATATAATGCTCGTTAGTATATTCAAACAATAATAGTCTTGTTGCTGGGCAGGTCAACCAATGTTAACCAGTGTGTGCAACAAGAAATAATGTTGATACACTCGAGTGAGTACAGTTATTGCACGTAAATGCTTAGGTCACGACCTGCGGGTGTGTCTGGAGCTTTGGATATCGACTTGCTTGGGTTGGTCGCCGTCTAGAGTCGTTTGCAAGAGAGGGAGGGAAAACCTCGGTCACGCGGATATAAGTACTCGGAAAGTAATGTTTTTGAAATTGCTTATGAAACATGTAAGACTGACTGGTAACAATGTATGAATTCAGTCATTTACATAACTAACAAAGGAAATAACATTATCCAGTGCATCTGGATTGATCATGCGAACTGACTAGAACGAGGTGCAATGTAAGGTAATCTCTAGCAAAAATTTGATATATAGAAAACAGGTATCCTGTAGTCAAGCCAAATACCAAATTTCAATTTTTCACGAAATATTCCTTGGAGAATCTAACGATAAACTGTGTTGTTCGTAAAATTCAGTGGGTCCCTTTTAAATTCCTTCGTGATTAATCGATTCACACATTTTTATTAGTACAGACTTTTGTCTTTAGGTAATTTTGTTTACCTAACGACGATCTCTGCGAGTAACGAATTGTGAATTGTGCACACGCATTGTGAATACGACAATGAATTATTTTAGGCAAAGCATACAAATCTTTACCTCACTATACCCGAGGTTTTTTTTTTAAAGAAACACCGTACGTCACTTTAACATACCATTGCTCACTCTGGCCTGGTTTATTGATTCTACTACTAAGATAATGGTAAACGTACTATTTGTTTTAAATACATATAATAATTTCAGTATTTTCTGCATGGCTAGTTCTGAACAGTGCCCAAAACTCAACGAAATTAAAACATAAAAGAAATCTTGTAAACACATGTACGCTATATAACCAAAAATGAGAAATGTAATTTGCCGGTGGACAAAACCTACACGAAATCATATGATTTTACGAACATTGAAGTTATGCTTCACGTAACCAGGTGGTATTCAAAATTTGCAACAACATTTTTGAATAAGTAAATTTTGTAAAGCGATACCAGTATGAAATTCTGATGAAATTAAATATGTTTTCAGCTCTATTTGACAATGTTTATACATTTTTAACTAGCATTTCGCTTTGACCGGTATTGTCTAAACTAACACAAAACAAAATTTCTTGCCTACCTTGAATGCCATTGCGATGAAACTTCTGGATCTTCTGATCTGAGAGTATGTTTGATGTCTGGCCCTGCCTATCCTTATATACCAGTGTACGAGGTTACTTCTCCACCCCCCACTAGGACTTTCACTCTCCGTTGGGCGGACACACCTAGCAGATAATGTTTTCGGCTTGCGGTAGAACAGATAGGTGTGTGATGTCATTTAGCCCGCAAGCGTTGTGATCATCATTATTGTTGCCCAGCTCCCATATTATATGTTATTTACGATGTTTGCATCAACACTCTCATTATCACCTGTCAGCGATGATAGTTTGCCATGTTATCTGAAAACTAATGTACTTTATTTCATGGTGATTACTGATTTTTCGCACAAAGTTTTTTCAATGTATCCAAGATGCACATATTTTTATCTAATGGATATAGTGTCTGTCTGTGAGTTTTGCAGAGCAGAAGGCACAACTATAGGGAACTTGCAACTGACGTCACAGCCGAGCTACAACAATGTAACAAATGAATCGAACTGATGGACAAACAACGAGCTGTCAATATAATAAAACTGCAACATTATGAAGAAAACGAGGTATGGCGATAGTAACTGCTCACCAGTTAAAACGTTTAATGATGGGTAACCAAGTTGTGAAAGTTTTGTATGTTTCTTGTTTGTTTTGAAGATTTGCTTTCAAAATGAGAATATTTTATTGTTTGACAGCTTGTTGTTTGTACATCGATTCATTTTATTTGTTTCATTGTTGTAAATCAAGCTTGCAAGAAGCCTATTGGTAGCTTCTTATATACAAGAATGCTACCTGCAACCGCAATCATGTTCTAGTATCAGATATTCGATGCACCAGACCAAGCAATATATTTTATTATTTTTCTGCACATCTAACAGAACAAAATCTCAAATTTCACTATTCCATAGTACGAGTAGTACCAAGAAGTGTGATTACAGTAGATGGCGAATGTTTTGGTATTAGATCTATACATAGAGATCATTTACAAAAATATGCTAAAGCATTTCATGCTGTTTTTTGCATTTGCAGTGTTTTAATCAGCTTTATGAAGCATGTATGTATTTGTGTTCATGCAACTACCGGATAACCTGAGCTTGAGTTCCAATCGGAAAGCTTTGTGCATTCGTTTTACAGGTGAAACATCTTATATTGTTGTTACTCGGTCAAGTTGTCATTGTGGTTTCTTTTGATCTCGAATTATGAAGACCACAAACAATTGCTGCACCTTTGTAATCCGAAACAATTGAAGGCGGAGATTTGTCCCGGGAGATGTTGCCTGTGGCTACCACGTGTTCAACACGTGTATATGCAGTGACGTAACATGACCGCGACCACGGGCGTACGTGGTGCAATATAGGCCAGGCGAACACATCGTCATCTGATACTCTTGTGCATGCACTTCTGGGTCCAGTACTGTGCATGGGCGTTGTATCACTAGATATTTGTAATCTTACATCACAACTGTGATAAACTTAGATGCATATTGTGTTGCAGTTTAATTTATTTCAGTATCAATTGCGACGAAAGTATGAAAATATCAACGGCTTTTTACTTTTAATCTTACATTACAACTGTGATAAACTTACAAGCATATTGTGTTGCAGTTGAGTTTATTTCGCTATCAATTGCAACGAAGGTATATAAAAATAGGTGACTGTGATCAAAAGTGTAAAGTTTCGTTGTATCATTTGAGATAACCGTTGTGTGCAAACATTTAATGTTTTTTCATAGCAAGTCAAACGTATTCAAACCTTCATAAGCGAAGAGTTTCTTAAAACACCCACTATGATAGCACTTCATGCATGTATTAAACATTTAATTCATCTATTGAAATTACTGCATTATGCAAGGATATCGCGCGAACGTGTATCAAATATTCGTATAACAATTTGTAATTAAAATAATAAACATTATACATATAGTAAATTTAATAATATTTGTAGTTAATAATAATAACCCCGAATAATAATAAACCGAGACACAGTTGCAACCAACAGAAACTCATTTGGTATCAATGGATTCAGAAACTGTAAATGTTTATAACACACTCAAAATACTCCAAAATCCGCAACGGGTGGGTAGATCTTATCACATATTTAATCAAAAAGTAATTAATTGCAATTTAAAGTCACACATTTTGAAACCATAACTATACCATGATACATAGTACAAAAATGTAGAAAAACTACATTCAATTCAACCAAACAGGATTAAAATGAAAATGTAAGGACAGCAGATATAGGTCATCAACAAAAGGCCACCATGTGAGTAAAATTTGATTTCTATGTTCAATATAAATATGAATGATTTAAAATATTTCCAGATTTTACTCTAAAATCAGTAACTTTGTCGTAAATACAGACATTATTACAATAAATTTGTTTAGTTTACGTTGCACAACCGGGCACCTACAAGCACCTGTGTCTGAGTCTGAGAGGTCCAATTGGTCACCTATCAGTTCTTGTGGATCGTTCCAGATGCTGTGACGCAACGTGGAACAGTTGAGACTTGAGGCACCAATAAACCTTGATTCCCACGAAATATCTTCATCATCGGTAAACATCGTTCCCTCCCTACCCAGCCCCGGGCGGTTTACACAACCGCCCAATAACTAAACTATTAGCGGTTTAATTATCCTATTATATTGTGAGTTTCTTCCAATTGGACGGATATGTGTTTTTTGTATGTGTTGCGCAATGGGAGGTTTGTTTCTGTGAATCGAACACAACATAGGAATGATTATAAGAACCTAGTATGGACTGTACACTGTTCCTTGTCACAACATAAAAAATTAAAACCAGCGCTCTGAATTCAGGGTTCGAAATATTGCGTTTTAATTTTTTATGTTGTGACAAGGAACAGTGTACAGTTCAATTACGAGGTTCTTATAACGTTGTACTTGTTCTACTATGTTTCCGTTTTAATAGGAATTATTGTTCAGATAGTTGAGGTAGTGAAATGCTACAGAGGCCGCTGTTTAATGTGTTTAGTACCTTTGCACTTCACAAATCACACTTTTTTTTTTTAAAATATCAAATAGATGATCAATATTACTGTTTCACAATTGTTTAATTGGTTTCATTTGGGAAGCTGGCATCGCCCACTGCAAAAAAAACTCAGATTCTATCTATCCATCACTACACTAATCTAAACGAATTAAATAATAGTGCTTATCGTAATTATGTACATAGTAAAACTACCCTCACCCCCTTCCTACCTTGGTATAGATCACTTTAGCCCTTCCGTCCCCCTCTTCGCATATTAAGACAACACAAAGACGATATTAATGTTTTTTAAACTGACAGTGAATGTCCATTCAAATTTTAGAATTTGCAATTACTTTGTTTGATTAACTAGCACTTTGTGATTTGCTTGCTAATAATGGCAAGATATTACGTTGATTATTTAGTGAATATAATTATTATGTCATTTTAACCTTCACTCGTTTTAGATTCAACTCGTCTTTAAAAAAACACGGCTGGCCTGTTCAACCCCAATTTTCCATCTTGCAGACTAAAAAGGCCAAAACATCAAAACAGATATTTATTCAACTTGCAATGAAACGTCCACAAAATATTGTAGAGTGTAATACTACTAGAATAATAGAGGGAGACAAAATTACATTGCAATTACTGGGAAACAGTAAATAATGGTTTACCAATTCGGAACTTGCACAACTCAACCAAAAAAAATATTTCAATCATCAAACATGTTTATCAAAAAAATAATTACTCTAACTATATACAATTTTAATTATACTATTAAAGTAAGCGCATAGCTATTATGATGCAGTAACTCAGTTAATTTTAAGTAAGTTTAGTAAGTTTAGTAAGTTAAGTTAGTACCGATAGAGATGGCTCAGAGATTGGAGCAGCACACGAGGCTCTAATTCGGGAGGTCGCCGGTTCAATTCCCGCTTTACCGGCAATTCTGACTGAACTTTTTACCCGAGTTTCCTCAGTCACTATGAAAATGCCGGGATTGAGTCATACAAACAGCCCTTAAACATACCTTCCTATTCTAAATACCACTAAACATAAAAAGTTAGTCACCTGAAAACGGACATGAAATTGTCCGTGGGTATGTTTCCTACGAAAATTGATTAATTATTATTAGTTTTAGACTTTTAGTTAGTTAAGTCTCATAGCTATATTATGCACTGCTTAGCTTAGTTTGGTGGTAATACGTTCTCTATTATACTGTATATGTATGTATTATCAGTGAAGCGGTATGAGCCGGTATGCATACCGTTACTAAAAATATCGACGGTATACCATACCAGCACTAATTTGTATCGAGTGTAAACATATTGACGAATTATGTTGAACATTTTGTTGCACTTCGTATTTATATTTGCTCGTCCAATGTTTTTATAAAGTAAATGTTTAAATTTTTATTTTTTCACCACAAATGTACGTAAAACCAAGCGTAGACCCTTCTCCATAACAAAATCTCCGCGGGGCTAAACTGGGGGGCTGTGCCCCCCAGATCCCACGACATACCCGCTTTGTCTGCTTTACACAGCGTTTGTGCATACCGTCACTTCTCCAAGTCCACTTTAACCACTGTGTATTATACTTTGTTATTCTTGCTGACGCTAAGAGTGAAACATATTTTGTTAATGAAATATCATTCATTCATTCATTCATTCATTCATTCATTCATTCATTCAAGTCAACGTTAAATACAAGACTTTCTTCAACTTTTTTCATGAGGCATACACGCAAAATAATCTGCGAAATTTTTTAATTATTTGAAGACCATAAATGTGTCATTCGATTTGAGTGATAATTATATTCCTAGAGCATTTTCATTTTTCACGTTATAGCCAGTACAAAACACATGTTTGCACCAACATAGTGAATTATTTAATGAACCTATTCTAATTGGTTTGACTATACAGTGCATCGGCATCGCTGTAAGTGGCATGGTTAAGTATATTGGTATATTGATTTTATTAAGTCTGCTGTGACAGTATGTGCCATGTGGCCGGCCTATACATTTATTTATTTATCTATTTATTTATTTAATGTCTATCCTAATGAGTAATGAGTTATAAAAACTGATTTACAAAGGAGGACCTTAAATAAAACTAAGCTCTATAAACCGCATGTATTCAACTGCAGAGAAGGATTAAATTATATTAATATATGAATAATTTTAATAATATATTAATAATAGGGCCCTATATACTCAACGTGAACGGGCAGTGTAGATAATATTAAGTTCTAAAAGGCCCTCTAAACCCAAATACACATGTTGAATCATTAGACGCTTCAGTTATTGACAAAGTGAAACGAAAAAGTCCCACTGCTCCACGAAGCTTTGTTCAGCCCACAGTGCATCAGTAGTTTCCCGCGTGACGTAGTTCTGGCGGCGTTTTGGGGTACGTTCCGAAACTAACTGAATATGCAATTTCCGTGCTGAGACCATTCCGTTACCTGCTGGAAACCATAGGCTGAGCGTTCCGTTTCTTCCTGATCCAGGACATCATGAAAACGTCAGCCGGTTCGATCGAGGGCATCTGCCAGCATTCTCAAATCATGGCGGCGTTTTCAAAATGCAATTTGCAATTATTTAAAAGCTCGTCAAATTGTCAGTATTACGTAGTTTCACCGTATTTACACCAAGCTTGGCAGGATTTCATGATCTTTTATTTTGTATTCGTTATTATTGGGAAACGATTAAAATATTATTTTTATAATTTAATAATAAATTTTTAGCGCGCATTTTCTCTATCTTTTCGCTGGTAGGCGTTCCGAAACACTTGACAAATTGTGACGCCAGGGCGTGCTAGCTGATGCTGGAACCCCATCATTTAGAGGAGGTTTCGGATTCACCCTTTGTTCCCGTGGCCGAAACACGCGCGAAAAACAACGTCTGACTTCCACGTCTTGTAACTTATCCATTTTTAAACTGATGGTCACAAAAATGCCGTCGGAATCTCAAATCATTCCAAATCTGCAAGTGTCTTTTTTACAGATTCTAATATGCATTTGTGATGATGAAAACAATACCTTGCTATCGTCCGCCCTCTAACAGCATGCGCAATACTGCGCTCTATATAAAGAGTTTTAACGACCGAATGTTCAAACTGTAACCTTTAATGTGATGCAAGAATAGTTTAATTGCTACGATAAACAAATAACTAACGATCTGTTATTTAAAACATTCGTTGTCGAAGTGAGCCAATCGTTGAGAGCTCACTGCTGACACATTTTACACTTCGACAACAGCGACATAAATTTAAATACCACCTTCAATGTAACACTCGAAGAATCAGTGGAAAAGGTATATTTTCCAATTTTCGAGGTGTGTATGGATAATCGTGGTATTAAATGTTTCCCTCGGCTAGAAAGCAAGTGCATGGTCTGCGTTCGATACTGTCTGCAGCTATCTTCTTTCTATTCTTCTTATCCACGTGTTGATCTCTCTGTTTATATCACCCAGGTGGATGGTTGAAGGAAGGTATGAGATATATAGAACACATTTAAAATGAAACAAAAGTTGAATTTAAAAATAAATTAGGTATATTTGTGCAAAGATGACATTATACACAATATAATGGTCAAATATTGTTGTAGGGGTGGCAGAGTTCTTAATAGGCGTAGTTGATTCCGTATCCGTTGCTGTAGGTCATGTGAGCGACGGCGGGGGCGGCGGAGTAAGCGACTCCCAGAAGGCCATGGGCGGCGACAGCGGGGGCGGCGTAGGCGCGGGCGAGGGGGGCGGCATAAGCTCCAGCGTAGGCGGGGGCGGCATAACCGTGGGCAATGGGGGAAGCATAAGCGGCGACAGCGGGGGCGGCATAAGCGGCTCCGTGGTAGGCGGGGGCGGCGTAGGCGGCGACGGGGGCGTGAGCGTAGGCGAGAGCGTCGTTGCTGACACGGACGTCGGACTTGCTGACGCTGGAGTAGGGGGTGTTGATGGTCTTGGAGTAGGTGGAGACCTGTCCCAAGTTACCGGGGGTCCTCAGGATGTTGGACTGTTGGGAGACGAGGGCGGGGGCGGCAACGGCTCCATAGGCGAGGGGGGCGGCACCGTAGGCGACGGCGGGGGCGGCGTAGCCTCCGAGGTAGCCAGCGTTGGCGACGGCCAACACGGCGGCGAGGATCAAACACTGCAAAAGAAATATAATTTATAATATTGGCCATGAACTGGAACTTCGTTACAATGTATCAGTATTCATTTCAATAGATAACGAAAAATGTCTGTTTATGATATTTCGTTGATTGATTGCACAAAAAATAGCTTTTCCATGAGTTTTTGAAACTAAACAACTGTTTGCACGTTCATGACGCGCTAGAAACTAACTGTTGCCCAAATATTTGTGTTTGATAATATAAACAAATCGCTTGATACACTCAGTGCAATACGCTCGTAACAGTATTGTTATAACTTTAAAAATGTGAATCTAAGATGTTAAATTTATTACTGTTCTAAATAGTATTTAGTAGGCGATGGTTTTGAAAGATGTTAATAGAACACAATTTTAAATGCTAATTCATAAATAGCTATTTTTAGCTAGGACGCTTGAAACGGTATTCGTATAATTTTCCAATCATTTTTCAATTAGATCAATTGGCTAACCGTATACATGGACATTAATGTGTTAAAATTAATAATGATCTTCAATCTTAGCGTAGAATTGACAAAGACTTATGTAAGTTTGATTTAAGTGGATCGGCTCCTTTATAGTGCTTGAACTACGGTGCCCTGAATAATTTGTACTAACCGTTTCTACACACATAGTCCTGATTTACACATTGCTTTGCATACAGATCGCATTGTTTCCACTCCATTTTAGTCAGATTGGGAAGATTTGGTAATCACAATAGTGACATTACTAGTACTAACATTTTCTGTGGGATTAAGCTACATTGTGGCGTTGACATCCACTGCGACAATGTGTCGATTGAAACTGTATTCGTGATATTTTCCGACCCCTGAACAGTTTTCAAACATTGTTTTATCTCGGGAAAACATGAATACACGCATTGTTTTGAGAGTTAACTAATTCTTTCCTAAAAATCAGGAGTTTTATATAAATTTCGATCGTGTAACAATGCTACAATCTTTAAACGCAAAATAGTCAATTAAAACTGGATTCCCAAAATGAAATAAATTCATTTTAAATTATTTAATTTTAATATACTGTGTCAGTTACAAAAACTGATTTTCACTGTGATACGTTTATACCGTTGGTTATTATGTGCTTTGTTGCTATTACGGCTTTTAGTAATAAATTAATTTTTCAAGATTTGAAAGGAAATATCCGTTTGTGTACTTGTTAATATGTTTTAATAGCTAAAATTGAAACGCCACATATAAACTAATTTAATAAATATATTAAATGTGAGTTTATAATATCTTAATGGTAAGTGCAAAGCAAAAGTATTAACATAGGGGTGGGGGGTATAATTTAGTAAATTACATGATAACCGTATATTGTATGTAGTTGTTATATAATAATTAAATATTAGAAAAAAAATGCAAGCAAATAAATCGTAAAAAGCGAATGAGAAATCTACGTTTTGTATAATATCATTTTAACCGCCCGACCGAATGAAAAGATTTTTTGAGCGTGCTCTTACGTCGAGCGTGCAGTCGACTTACCTTGAATGCCATTTCGATTTGTAGAGCTGGATCTTGTGATCTGCAAACAATTATGCTTTGACTCTTCGCACACCGCCGTTTATATACCCCGAGATTTGCAAATCCCCCACACTCACACACAAACTTTCACTTTAGGCCACGAGGTTTGGGCAGGGCCACTCGTTCTTAGGTAAGTGAATCTATACACCAAAGTATAGACTCTTCTATGTTATTTATTTTAGAGCAAAGTGTTAACTTGCCACTTTGCGAAAACAATCATGCACCAGCCTATGTCGATACTGATTGGAAATGTTGAGATTGTGTGCGTGTTTCGTATACATAAAGTTGCGTGAGTTTAATAATTGTGTTGTCGAAACGTTATAGAAAGATCGCGATGGTATTTTAACCTTTGTAGACGGCTTTGAGCTAAGCTAGCAGGTGTTTTTTTTTTTTTACCTGTTGCATAAATCATGCATAGGCCTAGTGTTTTGTAGATCTAGACCCAGTTAATTAATTAAAGGCATCACACTACCTACATATATGGAATTGAGAAGTGATCAGGCGGTTGTTTTGTCTTGGGTAGATGTCAACAAGAACTGCACGACAATCACATTTGCCTTATGATACCGAGTATGAGGACGCCCAAGGCGCGGGCCTAGGGCGGCATCGCTCAGAGAACTCAATTATTAATAAGCTGAAAACTAACAATGGCGGATTTACTTTCTTGCTAAGGACCGAGTCTATTGTTAGTGCAATCCTCTGAAGTGTGACCAATGTAATACACTCGACTGACTGACTCATAGTTTATGTAAACTGGCTCTTAGCATGGCCAATAAAATAGTGGACTCATAGTAAATTTAAACTTGCTTTTAGCATACTAGTCTTCTAGTATTTGCAAACTAGCTGATGGAACGGAACGAGATATGTAACCCTATTTGACAGATTAGCGATAAGTGATGAAGGAAAACCATGTGTAAAAAGCAAAGTATGAAGGCGGTAAATGATAAAACATCCCGAAACCTATGTATATTATATATACTCGTAGTTTTTTCTCACTCGAAATACTTATTTATTTAATCGGCATATTATACGGTTATAAAAATGAACACAAAGGACAAGTTTTGATGACATTTTCGGCGTTGCTCACGATTTTCATGGTTGTGAAAAGGATGGGCATATGTGCGTAAAATATAGCCCAACGTATCAGACGTACACTCACTACTTAATCAATTATTGATAATGATAATAATTGGACTTCCATTGACTGTGAGACTGCGACCACACAAGTGCAATATTCAATAATTCAATTATCACTATAGGTCTTATTATGTTGCTAGTTCTAACCATAGACTGAGAGAGTGATAATTGATGCTTAGATTACAAGGTTTTAGTGCCTAAAGCACAATGTGGTGACCGCAGAAAGTAAAACTTTGGCGGTGAATTTCCGCTGTGTCGAACTCCAGTGCCAATGTATACCATTATTTACGTCATTCAAACACTATGGGTCAGTGAAATTCGTGAAAGACGATAGCTGAATGATTATGTACTGAATTAATCACTTTTAAACCAGATAATGGGAATGTTATTGAATCACTGCCAAACAACCGAAATTGGTATAAATTATGAACAACCACGTAATTCATGAATGTTTGTGTTTTTGATGGGCAAAAACATGAAAAATCAGAGATTTTGATTTTCATTCAATAGTTTTATAATTTGGCCGGTGTAAATCCATAATATACATGATTGAATATAATTTCTGAAAATATCTTTATATGTCGCATGGTACTTGGAATATAGACGCCTATTCAAACTTTTCACAGTTAAGACCTCCATGCATAAGTCGAGAATGAACACATAAACCGAAAATATGGATTAAAACATTGCAATATAACTTTTACTGGATATACCGAAAATGTGTAAATTAAAAACTGAAATTACCACCAAGCGATAACTATTTTCACTAACCTCAACACCAATCCCATACACTCCATTCTATTGAGTGGTAAAAGGGGGATATGCTCATTGTAGCCTGTAAAATAGAAAACAATACTCAATGAATTGTTAGATCTACCTATTCTAGTCTAAGTATTAATTACTATTCATGTGAAGCCTACGTTTGAAAATATGGCAGCAGCCACCCGATTGAGAAGAAATGCACCACCACATGAATCAAAGTTGAAATTTCTAAAATTACCGATAGAGTTGGCAAACTCAATTCATCCTCTTTACCGAGCTTATTAATTCACCTCTATCGAGTATAGGTCAGGACAGAGTAAAGAGGTCAGGAAAGGCTACGTGTAAATCGCCACCTCATTCCTGGGTCTCCAAATTATTGTGTTTCTCACTTTGTTCCTGTTTTTCTTCCTCAAATCAGTAAACTACGACTATAGCAGACTTACTCCTATGCAAACCAATATTTATTTATTTTTTATTTTATTTTATCTATCCTATTCCGTTATAAAAATTGATTTACAAAGGAGGACCTTAAATAAAACTAGGCTATGCAAACAATCTATAATAATGAAATCATAAATAACAATTACAACAAAACAAAACAAACTACTGAACTATATACAAAAAAAATCAAGAACAAGAAAAATAATCGAGAAATGAAATCAAAATAAAATCAAGTAAAAATAAAAGTATGTAAATAAGAAAGAACATGAAGAAAAAAATGTGGAAAAATTATATATATATATATATAAGTGAAAAAAAAAAGAAAAAAAAGAAGAAAGAAAAAAGAAAAAACTGATTTGTTAATGGTCCCAGCTCAAACGAAAATGAGAATTGCAAAACATCAGAAACTGCAATCTGGGAAAAGTGGCGGCCACACATAGGGCTTTTATTTATTACACACAGCTAAAGACGTCCGGAACTACTTCATATCGACGTTTCGGCCCCGCGGGCGGAATGGATATATTTAAAATTTAAATACCCACGTTGGGTGAGAGTGCGAAATTATTGTAATTGTATCCTGCGCAAACTCGTGATTTGAATAATTACATACATTTGAAGACAGCTGGCAGTTTCGAGTTAAGTGGTTAGTTATAGCCGCACATAATGCTGTCGTTTTGCGCGTTGCTGTACTTCAGTATTCGCTAATGTTGTTGACTCAATGAATAACAAACACGAGTGACGTACAACTACATCTCCACTCGTCGTCTCGAGTAACCTCGTTGCATAAATGTACATAAACAAAAGTTTACTCTCGATTACTTGGCTGTGCATCGGCGATATATCGATATATCGTTGAGGCAATCATCACTATCGATATATCGATGAGGCAATCACCACTATCGATATATCGATGAGGCAATCACCACTATACAAGGAGGAACCGTCTCACACCCGAATTAATAAATATCCATTTCGCATAGTTGTACATAAATAAATTTGTATTTATTGTCTACCCACTGTTACAAGAAGTGATTTACATTTTCACTAGTATCATACACATAGATTAAAGTCAAATTCCGAAGTTAACAAAAACCAGTACGAACTGAGAGTCAAACCCTGAACCTTCTGAATTGGAAGCAGGAATAATCTCACTGGGCCAACGAACCATACAAATGGAAATGTAAAATACTAATGTCGTTAAATGCATTTGATAACAAAAATAATTTAAAAAATGGTGTCACTTGACCAAACATCTAACATGTATTTATTTTTGTTTATTGAAAACGTTTAAATTTCACGGTTAGTTAAGAAAATTATATACAATTGTGAACTCAATAACTAAAAATAAGAGGCGTGGGAATAAGATGGAAGTGATATGATAAGAAAGATAAAAAATATTTGTTTTTTGAAATCGAAACAAAATTAAGATAGGGAGAAAATAAGAAGGTAAATTGAGAAAAAAAGTAAAGAAATCGAAGATGACTACAAAAAAAGGGAGAGGGGATAAAAAGAAGGTGTATTGAGAAAAATATGACAAAACGATGGTTTTCAAGAAATTAGAAATATCCTAAACTGTATTTAATAAATTGCACATTAATGAAAAGCAGAAACACTCGAAAAGTTCAGATACATCGAAAAATCGGAAATTCTAGACAAATCACTAAATTAAGTTCTGACAGCAGGTCGGATTTATTTATCTATTTTGTTGTAATTAAGGCCTAAGGCCATGGTGTAGGACACAATGCCCTCTTTAGCCTGATGAGTGATGATTTATGAATGATAATGAGGAAGGGAGGAGGGGAAGCCTGGTACCGGCACGTAGCCTACTCCTGCCGAAAAGTACCAAGGGGACCATCGGCTATACGTCCCATCCCAAAGGACGGTGTAACTTTGACCAGTCATATAGGTTCCTCCACTAACATGGACTGCCGAGCAGTTGACGAGAAGAACGAAGCTGTTACACAAGCTTTCGAACCCTCCAATCTGCTCTAACCAACGGTAAAGACGGAGACTTCATTTTGAGGGCAAGATCTAATCTTCAAAGTATACTAATTTTACCAAAGAGCAGCACTTACACGCGCGTTAACTCCTCAGAAAACAGAACCAACCGTACACTTCAATAGAGTACCACAGACCTTTCCTGCGTTGCAAAATCTATACAATGATGAGTGACCATACGCCGGGACCGACCGAGATGACCGATACTGAACTGAATGTAGAAACGTGGCAACCCTGTAGCGCGCAGGTGGATAATATGAGGGGTGTCTACCCGCCGGACCCCACTTATTCTGCCTCAGTGGAGAGCGGCATATAGGCCTACCGCCTTGCACCTAAATTGACGTCTACGTCTTTAACTAGTGTTTCAGAGGAGTGTAAGTGCGTCCAGTCCACCAAAGTGGACGGATGAATGAGCGGGCGTGGCTGCCCCGAGGGCGCGGTCTTGACACCAGAGCCGCAACCAACACCGCATTGCCCGACAGAAGGTCGTGACATAATTATTCGGTTCTCACGTAAGCAAGAATGTATAGAGGAGGTTTGGTTATGTAACCTCTAGCCCTGGGCGCCCGCTCTACAGCTGTCCACGCACGAGCAGCGAGAGGGATCGAGACGATGCCTCACACCAAGGTCCACTAAATCCCCTGGCGGGGTGCCGTCGAACTCCAAAACAAGGTCATTGAATGAGATCCAAATTGGTGATTTTGGATCCAACTACGAAATTCGAATTATTATTTAAATAATCCTCACCAATAACGTGAACTTACGCGTAAAGTATTTCCTTTGAAAATATTTATAGAATGTGAAGACAAAATCTCATTACGCCTTTATGGCCCATAATTTGTTTTAACAGATCAATTCATTTGAATTTCTGAATGATTCTCCCATTTGAATAACATGTGATTTTTAACATTATAGAAATAGGTAAGATGACCTTACTTCGCGAGCGCGCGCACAGGGCGCTACTAGCGATCTAGTGGACTTTGCCTCACACGAGACTATTCTTCATATTCACGTGACGTCACTGACATTGTTGGCGGCCATACTCCCGTACACGAGGTATTACAGTTCCTACACATAGCGTCATTGTTGTATTCAAACAAATATAGAATATATGATGATAATACGTTCAATACTTCTGGCGGGATTTGAACCCACGACAATCTGGTTTCAAACGACCGAAACCTGCGCCCCAGTACCGCGAGCCAATGCGGACGATCTGAAATCGAACCTGAAATATATTATTTTGTTAATTTATCATTTTGCTTAGATTAAATAAATAAAATAAATTCACATTTAGAGTGGACCCATCTCAGTAACGAAACTGATTTTCAGTGGGGGACTTTAATTTAAAGCGCCTAAACCAACCCTGTAGGCTCTGAACACCATCGAAGAGTGAGCGATAACCAATCAAAGATCGATATTTCAAATACGAAACATATGAATCAGTGATTGGATAGTGCGAGCACCTGCGGACAAATGTCAGAATCAACAAGGACGATTCAGAACAACTTTGAATTTATTAAACAGTTTTTATCTTAGAAATGTGAATTTATGCATGAACAAATGTTTCATAAAATCTCAAGTTTTTCTCCTCAGATAAATGTGAGTGTAATCTATTAATCGCCATTAGTATGATGGGTGGCGGATTCAACGGACTGCTATACCAGGCAGTGCCGACCGGACCCGTAGCAATATCGGGGTCAAATGCAACAAGAGGTATTGGTAATTGGCCGGCCGCTTGCGGTAAATGTGAAATAATATGACCAAAAATTAAATAATTTCATTTTACTCACAAACCATTCCAAATTCCGCAATGCCTAGTTAGTCAAAAGATACATACAGACATGCAGTCCCTGAGCAGACTTCCTGCGGACAATTATTTATTAAAAAAAATTAATTAATTAATAACTAAAATTATTGAAGAATGAAGTAATGATGTAAGAAATCCATCAATAATAAAATGTAATATTTGATTTTGTAATGTGTAGTAACACTCAGGGATGATTTATCTTTATAGGAATTTAGTAGGACGTAGATATGGGCCTATGTGAGCATCCAGACCCTGAACTGTTGGGAAGAAATCTTCTTGTGTGATAAGTATGGTTAATTTAACGTCACTAGAATCCTGGGCCTGGATTCATAAAGATGCGTAACTCTAAGTTGTCCTAAGTTAGGCAAATCCTAGCTAGATAAATCAAGATAAATCATGTCTAGGTATAATTACACATTCACAAATCAAATATTATTAGTTAAATTCTTCATATTTTACTATATTTTATCTTTATAACATTGCAGAACGACATATTGGTGATTTATATCACTAAGATTTGCTTAAACTAGGACGTCTTAGCACTTGGGCACTTTTGTGAATCTGGGCCCTGGGTCTGGAATCACAAAAGGTCCTAAGTCTTTTCCTGGTCTTAGCTCTAAGACCAGAGTGACTTTGAACCTCTTGTGAATCCAGCCTAGTATCTGAGAATAGATTTATAAATCATCAAGCAATGTTCACTGTCTCTTTGTTCCCACCAGGCATTAGTAACCTCTTCATGTGACCTGGGGCGCTCCCATCCTGAATGGGCAACGATAGGTTTACCACCGGTTTCAGTTGTTAGATGAAGACGATGAGCCAATTACCGCCTTGCGTTCGCCTTCAGTTACGATCAAAACCGCTGATAAATTTATCGTCACCCATACAGAATCGCCCTGCAGGGGCTAGTTTATAGGAGGTCTTAGAATTAAGTTAAGACCAGAAAAAGATTTAAGGCCCATTCACGATTAAACTTAACCGCTAACTTACAACTTAAAGTAAGGTTTGGCTTATGGAAGATCACACGATTGTTCATGACCAAAGCTTAAACTTAGTTTTGGGCTACGGTTAAGTTTGGAACGATCAAACTTTAAAATAAAAATAAACCTAACAGCAAATACCTTGCTAACAGTAAGAAAGAACCAATCAGCGCCAGCCGCAAGGCCTAGGCTAGCTAAATCGAAAATGGAGCCGAAACATGCTCAGAATTTATTTGACGAAACGTTATTAAATGAGTTTATAAAGAGCTAGCGTCTACGTTTAAGTTAAAGTCTACAACTAAGTTTTTATCGTGAATGAGCCTTTAGAACCTCTTGCGAATCCTGGCCCAGGTGTATCACTATCGAGTGATCACGATAAGCTGGACACGTGTGTATAAGAAGTTTATGAGATGTGTCGGTTTTTATGCTACATGTGGCCTTGGCCTTGTTTTGTCAATAGTGATTCATACCTGCACCGAACCGTATATTATCTCTTCACACGTTGTATTGTTATTGTCCTTATAAGTTGATAGTGATCTTCTGGAGCAGTTAAGTAGACAGCCGTTGCCACAAGCGATGCTGGATATAGAAATAATGCCACGATTTAAATGTAAGTATAAAATACAGACTAACAACTCCCAAAATGTGTAAAACAGAATATTTCAAATTTCTATTGTTACAGAAAAATGCAATTTAGAGATGTATTACAAAATAATGGGTGGTACCACCCAATTCTTGACCTTTTACCTAATATTCAATGAAACATTTCCATAAAACCACGGCTTTCAATTTAATGGCGATACGTTTTCTCACAACTGCAACATATAGAGCTGACCGTTTCCGCACTAATGCCTCAGGCTGCCCATAAGTCAGCCCATGGCAATCTGACGTAACACGACCTAATCATAACTTTGAACAAGATTTCCAAGATTCTTCAACATCAAACAAGTTGGATCGTTACTTAGCATGCAGTTTAGATTGTCCATTGATGGTCTATGTCAACATTTTCTGAGTCTAATGGGGTTTCATACAGCTCAATTTGTCATAAATCAGGTCTTAAGCACGGAATCACCATGACAAACAAAGAAAATGTTTAAAAAATATGCAGAAAATCAGTGCACATTAGTATCACAAAACATGCATCTCGTTGCTTATTTTGGGTCCGTATTTTTGTCTCTGTATATTTTTCTTTTTTCGCCAGCTTTTTCAAGTCTGCATACACATTCTGTACTATATGTTGCAAATTGGTTTGCCTTTTTCCATTCTACTTTTGCCTTTCAGTTTATATTCTTCAGAATTCACTCTTGCATCAAACTGTGTGTAACTATGGACGTTACTGGACCTGCATCTGCTGGTAAATCAGTGTACTACTAAACTAGCCCCGAAGTCGATTGTAAGCTGCTATTTTTGCACTTTTCCTACAGTTCCAGTTATTTTTTGTTGGCATGTAGCTGCTTATCAATATGGCTGGGCTAAAATTACCATTTCCAATTTCCAATACCGGAAATAAAAATCACAGACTCGTTCTTCAACAACGTTACAGGTCCATTTTGTAAGCCCATGGTGTAACCTGTTAATTAAACTTGTCCACACACTTTTTTCAATTATTGACACTGTATATTCACCCATGAGGCATTCAACAACATTCTGCGCTTACACCATACCTCAAAACCTCTCGGTTAATATTTCCTCATTTTGATATTGGCAATGCTTCATATCCACACATCGCAACACTCCGTGAGTAGTTCATACACTTCTTGAAGTATGTCTGTAGATAAACGGAAACACTTATCTCCTGAAGAAGTTCCTTCGGTGATAATGACTACCGGACATGATGTTGCAATTGATAAAAGCACTTCTTTCTGAACTTTGAATATTCAACGAGTCCAATGTACTAATTTGTATTTGTTGTACTATTTTACCGGACTTGTTTTTTTTTTCCCGATGGCTGTGTGATCGATGTAAAGCTGAGGATGAATTTTGATTTACAACGTTGAAACATCAGGTTGGTCATGATCTCTGGCTAGAGATGGGTGTAGTAGCTGTCGTGGTACCTCAATGAGAGAAGTGCATGTCCTCAACCTAGAGCGGGATCAAGCAACACTACTCGTTGTTATAATCGGCACTTAGTTCCAAGTGTGATGTACACATGTTTTTAGTAGAGTTGAATCTTGTAAAGTCACTCGCACTTTGATGGTTTTCACCATCAAAACAAGGATGTATTCCAATACGGTTGTATGGGAGCTGTGTCCAGATTAATTGCCCACAAAGAAATTTGCACTCATATTTAGGGAGGAAAGAATTTTATTGGTATAAATAATAATAAATACAATTATCCATATAATACACCAAAGTGGAATCACAGACAAGATAGTATCTTAGAAATTTTGGAAGAAATTTGTGTCGAAAGGGGGTAGTCTGAACGTAGAGCCGTTTACCAGGCGTAGTTGAGACCAAGTCCGTTGCTGTAGGTCATGTGAGCGACGGCGGGGGCGGCGGAGTAAGCGACTCCCAGGAGGCCGTGGGCGGCGACGGGGGCGGCGTAGGCGCGGGCGAGGGGGGCGGCATAAGCAGCTCCGTGGTAGGCGGGGGCGGCGTAGGCGGCGACCGGGGCGTGGGCGTAGGCGAGAGCGTCGTTGCTGACACGGACGTCGGACTTGCTGACGCTGGAGTAGGGGGTGTTGATGGTCTTGGAGTAGGTGGAGACCTGTCCCAAGTTACCGGGGGTCCTCAGGATGTTGGACTGTTGGGAGACGAGGGCGGGGGCGGCATAACCGGCTCCGTGGTAGGCGGGGGCGGCATAAGCTCCAGCGTAGGCGGGGGCGGCACCGTAGGCGACGGCGGGGGCGGCGTAGCCTCCGAGGTAGCCAGCGTTGGCGACGGCCAACACGGCGGCGAGGATCAAACACTGCAACAGAGATGCAACTATCTATAACCCATCGTTACGGTAAAGTGCTAGCAAGACGTTGAAAGTAATGTTATTGCAACGGTCTAATTATTGGATCCTAGAAAATGTTTACTTAAAATACTAATGTAACCTGTATATAACACGTGAACCGATATGGAAAATAAATGCAATCATAATTGGGCTATCAATTAAACCACCCAGATATTAACATAAAGAAGTGTGGCACTTCATTCAAATTTTTGCAATGATGTGTCTTCTAAAATGTCGGCAGTTTGGATGGTATGATTGTGCAAGCAATATTTGCTGCGCACTCTCTAAACCTAAATGTAGCAAGTGTAACAATCCACGCCCTGTAGTCGGCTACTTACCTTGAATGCCATTTCTGCTTGTGATATTGCGAGCAAGTCGTAATGTACTGATACGGTAAAGCACCGGGCTTATATACCCCAAGTACTTTCACTGTCCCTCCCTTTATGCAGGTTATGTCGCAGATGCATTATTTCTTGTCACATACCCCTCCAATCCCCTCCTTGCTAGCGGAGACTTGATTTAATTTAATCGAACATAAAGTAGTACTTCTATATCGCTGTCTCTGTTTAGCCTAATTTGTTTCATTTTGGCATCGAACTTTTCTCTTTGACTTTGACCTTTGCAAATATTAACTGATCCAAATTTAATTTAGTAAAGAATACGGCCTCATTCACACTTTAGTGGGGTGTTTGTGGTTTGCTCTAATTTTGTGAATAACTTCTCACAATATGGGGACGGACAGTAAGCAACGTTTGAAAAAACATTATTCGAAATAACCGTAATTTTGCCTTCATTCCTAGCTATGTGAAGTGTAAATGTAATTAAAACTAGTGATAACATCGATTAACCGAAAACCGGTTTTGAACCGGTTTTGATAAAAACCGGTTTCGATTTTTAGATTCGGTTCTGCTTTTTTGCGCGGCGTGTGCTTCACCCTCGCTAAGAGCCACGCCTCTGACGGGTGGGCGGGCGGGTTGTGGAAATTGCCTAACGACGTGTGTCCCGTAGCAACAAGGAACCACCTGTCGACTACTCAGATTTCGTCTTTCATTCCTGGGATTTCCATGTTTGTGTGGACTAATTAGCAGCTGTATTATACAGTAAAATTTCCTTTGTACGTTTCACTTTTCTACGTTTCTTAGGTTAATGCGTTCCAAAAATCAGTCCGTCAGGGAAATTTGATCCAATAGTACGTTTTCTGTGTTCTCATGATCGGTTTTTCCGGCCAGCCAGTGAGCCGAATTCCAAGTTGTTATTGTTTAAGCGCGACCACGTTAGTCATTCATCCCAGTTCTGCGAAGTGCCCCCCACCCCCTTCCATCGCTCAACACAATGCAACCCAGCCGCCAGTGAGTGACTTGACCTTGACCAGCTGCATCTCGTTCCTCATGGGGGGGGGGGTGGGGGGTCTCTGAAAAGGTCGTTTTATCTACGATCTCGGCTGCCGGCACTGAGGTTCTTTACCTCCCTCGCTGATACAACCTACGTAAATGTTTATTTTTGAAGAGCGTTTTTTTTTTTTTGAAAACCGGTTTTTAACCGGTTTCGAATTCGGTTACCCGGTTAGTAATTTTACTAACCGATATCATCACTAATTACAACCGACTGGGCCCACTTACTTTAACAAATAAGACCACTTTTATATAAATAGCTTTGTTCATATTATTTAGTTGTTATAAACAATGGCGGCGGAACAGGGGGGGGGGGCAAGGGGGGCATTCCCCCCTGACTTCATGCAATAGAGGCATGGGGGGGGGGCATATTTTAGATTTGAAAACAAATATTGTATGTATGTAGTCCTTGACCACACAACAAATATCCTTATACCATGGTCCTTGACTGCGTGCCCGAAAGGTCAAGATTTCTACTTTTTGGGAAAGCAACGTCGAATGATCGTCAACAATTTATTTCCAGGAAGAAACAACTTCATTGAAATGTTTTTTTATGACAAGATATCACCACAAAACGCGTTTTAGGCCATCAAACATAATGGAGGGCAAACATGTTTTTCGACTACGGCGAAATTGCCTCCGACGGCAGAGGCTTCGCCCCTGACCCCAGCTATATCACCCACCTCGTTGCGAGTACAAATTAAACGATGCGAGTGGATAACTAGTGGATTTGTGGAGGGTTGATCCATATTATATATATACCAACTTATGTAACCCGTTTTGTTTACCAGTACCATCATTGAGTCTGGGATTCCCCCCACCCCCTTACATCAAAAACGTTCCGACGCGCCATGATTTTGTTTTATGTCTAGGAGATTTCTTTCAATTTATCCAACATATGACTAATCTAAGAGCGAAGGGTACCTCTACGTCAAAACCGCAGAACATTTCCATTTTTTTTGTTATATCTCAAGAATGCTACACGAAATCAAAAAACTTGGACAGCGTTTGTTTTGCATGGTAAGCCCTACAGACTGAATGAAATAATATAATCATTAGCGTATTTATTTTGATTATTAAATCGATAATTAGTAATAAAATTAATTGCAAATAAAAACCGTTCTGATTATAATGTAAATCACAATTTAAAGCATTCAGTATGTAGGGCTTACCAAACCACAGTGCACAGTTGATTCAGATTTTCGATTTCGAAGTCCATTCTTGAGATATAATTTAAAAATGAAAATTGTGTGCGGTTTTTGACGTAGAGGTACCCTTCGCTCAGTCTTGCAACCAAAACACATAACTGTGGGTCTTACTGTTCCCAGATTTATGCCTGTGCCGTGCCGTGCCGTGCCGTGCCGTGCAGCGTCTTACGTGTATTGTCTTGTATCCGCCATGCTGCCCAGTCAAAGTCTGGGTTTCTGTGACGTAGTCGAAAACTTTGAAACTCTAGGTATGTTCCATAAAATTACTATGCACATTTCTCAGGTATCTCCATTTGGTTTTCTAAAGTACACTCTTTACATGTGGAAGAAACTTATATAATTATCTTCAGGTGTTATTTTACCTTTAGCCTACGACTTTATTATATGAGATTGTATTTCTTTTCTATTCTTAAGGGCAAAGGGTAGTCTCTACGTCAAAAACCGCAGAAAATGTTCATTATTAAATAATATCTCAAGATTGCAACAAGAAAGCGAAAATCTAAATCAGCAGCGAACTTTGCTTTGGTAAGCCCTACAGATTGAATAAAATATTATAACCATAAGCGTAGTATTTTGATTATAATTCGATAATTAGTAATAAAATTAATTATTTATAAAAAAACATACTGATTATAATATAAGTCACGACTAAGCACATTCAATGTGTAGGGCTTACTAAACCACAGTGCGCTGTTGATTAAGATTTTTGATTTCGAAGCCCATTCTTGTGATATAAATTAAAAATGAAAATTTGTTGCGGTTTTTGACGTAGGTGTATCCTTCCCTGTTAAGTCTTCCCGAGGACAGCAAATTATAGTAAGTTACATCCGTGCAACGTTTCCATATTCATAAAACATAATTCCCACCTATGTTTAGATTGTAGTTACGATATTTGTAAAGTTCATTTTAAATTTTGTATGATCTCCTACTTGGCTACATTTTATTTACTAAGAGACTCGTGATTTCTTGCATTTTATAGTAATGCAGGCCCAGAAACTTAGTCAAAAGGAAAGCCTTTGTTGTGTTGTGCCCAAATAGTGCAACGTTTACATTTTTTTCAGAAGACAATGAAACGCTGTTATAAAACTGTTTGTTTGGAGTGGCGGTTTTTGAACTCAATATATGTGCAATTCCAAAAAAAACGAGGTTGCGCGGAATAGCTGGGGTCTGGGGCAAATTAAAATTTTTTGGGGACTGTTAATTTTAATGGCCTAAAACGACTTCTAAGGCGAATTTGTATTCTTAATAACGGTGAAATATGCAGCTTAAACAGCTTAATTGTGTTAATGCACAGGTGAGCTACACTTTACTTTGACTGGATGTGGTTTCGGAGCAAATTTTTTGAGCAATATAAAGTGATTTTTTTCAAAGATCTTAACCAAAGGTCAGGTGTGCAATTGTCACACCTTGCACACCGTAAAAACCACCAATGTTTGTTTGTGCCCTCGTGTATTTGGATACAACAACGTCATACTGGAAACATACATTGCGTTAATTAATCATGCAACAAACTGGGGGTAACTACTATTATTTATGGCACTAGAATTGACATTACCCTACTCTACGAGTGCATTTAGCACAGCCGATGTGCCAAGTTTATTTTAATATCCTCAACGTCCTGTATTTAAACATTTCAGTAGATTAATACGCCAATAAAAAAATCATACAACCAGGAACCAAAGAGGTGTTAATAAAAAAGATATCCTTGCTACCCTTGATTTATATTGGCTAAATGCACATGTGCGTAAACAAATCTTGAGGATATTAAATCATTATGTAATATTTACATGTCATTGTATAGGTTATGATTATGACACCAATCCCAAAGTCTTTGCCGCCTGAGTATTCAACTCTAGCAGTGAAGAACAATGTTTTCATGTGTGGTTACAGGACGGTTGCTCAGGTACTTGGTTTACAACATCAGAAACACATTGTTTGGTAAGGAGGAAATAATTTATTTGTCTTAAATAAATAGTTATAAGTACAAGTATATATAACATACAAAAATGAAATCACACACAATATGTCATTTCAGAAATTTTGGAAGAAGTTTGTGTCGAAAGAGGGTAGTCTGAACGTTGAGCCGTTTACCAAGCGTAGTTGAGACCGAGTCCGTTGCTGTAGGTCATGTGAGCGACGGCGGGGGCGGCGGAGTAAGCGACTCCCAGGAGGCCGTGGGCGGCGACGGGGGCGGCGTAAGCGCGGGCGAGGGGGGCGGCATAAGCGGCTCCGTGGTAGGCGGGGGCGGCGTAGGCGGCGACGGGGGCGTGAGCGTAGGCGAGAGCGTCGTTGCTGACACGGACGTCGGACTTGCTGACGCTGGAGTAGGGGGTGTTGATGGTCTTGGAGTAGGTGGAGACCTGTCCCAAGTTACCGGGGGTCCTCAGGATGTTGGACTGTTGGGAGACGAGGGCGGGGGCGGCATAACCGGCTCCGTGGTAGGCGGGGGCGGCATAAGCGCCGTGGTAGGCGGGGGCGGCATAAGCTCCAGCGTAGGCGGGGGCGGCACCGTAGGCGACGGCGGGGGCGGCGTAGCCTCCGAGGTAGCCAGCGTTGGCGACGGCCAACACGGCGGCGAGGATCAAACACTGCAACAAACACAACATGTTAAGTATCTACACATTGAAATAGGAACGCGTATGTGGCCCAGTGTAGTCAGCATGTAACAATCCACGCCCTGTGGTCGGCTACTTACCTTGAATGCCATTTCTGCTTGTGATACTGCGAGCAAGTCGTAATGTACTGATACGGTAAAGCACCGGGCTTATATACCCCAAGTACTTTCACTGTCCCTCCCTTCAATGCAGTTTATGTCGTACTTGTATTATTTCTTGTTACAATTATCCCACTATCCCCCCCCCCCCTCCCCTCCCCGTCCTCTGGTTGCAATTGAACGAACTAATGTGGTACTTGAACTTCTCGTCTCACTATCTTGTCTGGCTTGTTTCAAGTCGTATATGTTCGTAATCGTACTAGACTCTGCACCTGATTCGTTCTCTTGGACTAATAACCTACCCGCGTTCAAAATGCAGATATTAGAACGCTCTTGTGGTGTCTTTGTGGTTTCTTGAAGTATTTCAGAACACTTTCGGTTATGTTATAGCACGGCGGAGAGTGCATGAGCAATGCTTGATATTGGACCACACATTTTTAACTATTCTAAAGGGATAAGGTGTTATACCCAAGCTTTGGTTATACTATTATTTTCAATTATACAGTTAAGGAAAAATAATTCTACGTTTCTAAATGTAAATTTTCCTTGCATGATGCGTAAATCGAAGTGATCCTAATGAAAGAACATAAAACTTTTGATTATTTTTAGATGAACATGGAATAAATGATTTATTGATTGATTGATTAGGGTTGTTTATTAAAAAATGGTGGTTATGAAATGGAATACATCTATACAGGGGAGGATACAGGGGGGCGGGCGACCGCCCCCCCCCCCCCCCGCCATGACCAAAAAAAAATGGAAATTTGGAATAATTATTATTTTGGAGTCGTTACCGAACTTTAGTTGCCATGCTTTGTGTAACTAATCGAGCCTGTATCCACCCCTGCCGACGTATGCGCATGCAGTACTAACAGTACACAGTAATGTGTGAAATTAAGTAATTTTCGAATGACAGCCCGTTAAACTTCTGTAATTATCTCAAAATCTGTGGTATGTCACGCACGTTTGTTTATATCCCCTTTAAGTAGATGTAAATGAGATAAATTAAAAGGAATCAAATTAAATGAATATTGTCAGGTTCACTTACAAATCGATACTTAGTGTGAAATTACGTTATTTCCGAATGACACCCCTGAAACTTCCGTAATTATCTCAAAATCAAAAAAATATGACGTGTGTTGTTCGTTTATACGTCAACATTAGTGACAACCATGTTATTGCTTCACCCAAAATGTGACGATGTCAGTATTGACTGAAGTAAAGTATGTTTTGAACATGTGATTGATTAAATTAAACATTACGTACATTACTCCCCAAAACTTGTGTATATAGCACGCACTTAAGCCCCCCCCCCCCTATAATAATTGTCAATCGCCTACTATGAAACCGCCCCCCCCCCCCCTAAATCAAGGCTAGATCCGCCCCTGAATCTATATGTAAATTTACACATTTTGTAAATAATTTTTCGTAATCGTAGGTGCGCCATATAGAAGTTATGAGAATTATTGTAACATGATATTATGTATATACTTGTACCCAAATCTACGCCCATCCCATAATGTTGTTGGTATAAACGTTACATTTTATTGTCCTGTGGGGTTGATTTCGTCGAAATTATCTGAGCTTTAATTATTGTTTTTAATATTTCACAAAGTTTCTAAGTCAATGTTACAGTTTTTTAAATGTCTTCAGTTAACATTTTAGCGTGAGAAGCAAATACATTTAACTAAAATAATCTTCTAGTTTATTCCAAAGAGAATACATTCGTTGCATGCATTGCTTTAAAAACTAAAACTAAATTGACATGAATTATAGGAATTTTGCTGTCACCATTTCACGTGTTTTATTTTTGACACTTAAATCAACTGCGTGAGGTTTGAATACATTGTTAAAACCATGCAACACAATCTCAAATCACCATCTATTCGTTATCAGAAGTTAGTTGTCATTACGATTGGGTTTGAAATATAGGTCAAACCCAATGTCATTACCTATATTTATTCTGAGTTCTAGTTAAGACTCCATACTAGAAGAAATATTAACCTTTATTGACAAAATCTTATGGCTGACTAATAAACATTGGATGACCACAGGGGTCCTGCGTACTAATCAGTATAATAACATATTAGAAAAAAATTATTTAACTATGTGTCACACGCAGAAACTTATTGACCCCGTAACTGTGTGTGTGTGTGTTTTAACAATTATTTAACTATTAAAATTAAAATTATATTTATATCTATAAAAGAAAATTAGAACAAAACTAAAATGTTGCGGTGAAGGGGGGGGGGGGGGGTGAATATGCTTATGTATATATGTCACAGCTTTCATAGCCACTCACAATTGTTATTTCTTGTTCGATTGTAAAAAATTTTAAATGTAACTTTTGTACTACTAGGAATAAAGGCATATTGGCCTACACATCCACAGATTTAGTTTTAATCAAACAATAGCCTACAGCTACACCTTACATAAGGATGTATGGACTTCATGGTGAAAACTGTTCTTAATAATATTATGCATTATAATTGAACCTGTAAATGTATACATATTATGTGTCCTTAATAAATACATAAATAAATATTATATAATTATTGTTATTTCAGTTGGTCAACCTTTGGTGCATGTCTGACAAAGGAGCAACAGTGATGAGTAGAAGGTTTTGCCTTGCTTGCGATAAGTAGTGATGAATCGTGTACTGCCAACCCTCCGCTCTTGAGATGCGTTTTGACAAGATCAGGCTGTGACATTGACATCGTGGCATTATGCTAAGTACTAGGCCTACATAGGAGAGTGAAACTCCCATAACGGGTTAAGTTGTACTTGTAAGTAAGAGTAAGCTGTATCGAATTGCCGGGCTTTGAATAAAGCCTGCGTATCGGATCAAATTAATGTGAACTACTTTTTGTAGAGGACAGAAAGAGATATGTTGTGATGTTAATTGGTTTCAATATAAGGTTGCAGACTCGTAACAACTTACATTGTTTCATGCGACGAGTTAATAGTTGCCGAAGGTCGCGAAATAATGAGCATATATTATTATACAAACAATATAAATATGGCGTTTTGTGTGTTAAGGTGAATGGGTATTAACACCGCCAAACATTAATGTTTTTTATCATATCATGAGAACGTTCCAAATACTGAGAAAGTGATTCTGGTCCTGTCTTTGGTTTTGTATCAGCCAAGCAATGGATTTAAAAACATTCACAGTTTGTTATCATTACGATTGTTGTTTTATGTATAATTTATTAATTAATAATTACCAAAAAAATAAAATAACGCGACCGTAAAAATATATATATATTTTTTTACCCATTGTGTAGCTAATACAAAACAAATGCAGGATCAGAATCACTTTTTCAATATTTGGAAGCGTTATCAAGGTATAATAAAAAACATTAATTTGGTGCGGTTTTAATACGCATTCCCGTTACACTAATTATATCAACAATTGCGATGTAAGCATTTTACAAAGCCTTGTACGAAATAATTTATTTCTAATTCCCCACCTGTATTTGATAAGTCTTTATAAATCAAACGACAAATAACTTTTTCGACACAAGCATACTAAGGTGTACATAAGCTTTGCCGGATATTCTCCCCTTCCAGATGAATCCAAGGTTTACTGCATTACGGTAGGGCCTACTTGGGAAAGAATGACCGATTGAATTGTGCCCAGGGACGGCTGCTACCATATCGTGGTGGGCAGGTCGTGTGCTTTTCTGATCCCGAGAGCTATGCCGGCGGAAGCGTATGCTTCTGGTAGGACCACTCTAGCCGGACATGTCAAGCGGGAGAAGTAAGAAAAAAGGCAGTCCACGTCCTCCCCTTTCCCTTCTCCTCCCCTTGACATTCATTAGTCCCTTTCCTTCAAACACCCACCGACGTCATATTATGATCATAGTTGTCTTCGAACTTGGGGGAAAAACCTCGGAAAACTCCTTCAAGCAAGATTGCCGAGGATGGGAATCAAACCGGCAACCTCCCTTTTCTAACGATCAATGTTGGGTCCTCCATGTCCGACGGAGAAGTGGACTGTATGTTCATGAGAGATGGTGAACTTACTTCTGTGTGTTGTTGTAGAGGATGTCATGCAGTCCCTCCCATATGATACGGGAAATGAAGCTATACAGAAAAAGTATATAAACTGTGTCCGTGGCAAAGCTGAGAACGCCGCTGGGAATTTTTTCCTTTGCATTTATAATAAGTTGTTTGTACAGCCCGAGTGCGACCTCAGTTTTCTTGAAATTTTTGGGTTCGAACTGTCAAAAAGTAATCAAATGTAATCGTTTGTTTATTGTGTGGACGCCTATTGACTAGGTGTCGGGTTTCCAAGAAATGTGCGCATGGTTGAACTTCTGTTATTGCTTCTGGTAATGAATTAAGGGATTTCGTCTCATGTTTGTGCTAGTCAGGTAGTGGGGGTGGGTGTACATAATTTGTTAAATGCCAAGTTCGACGAAAGATCGACTGATTTTCTTGTTCTCAACTAAGCCACGGACCCACTGTAGAACCATGACTAGAAGAGGTGAGAGGAAAGGAACTAAGAACGACGATGAAGAAGGAATGGACTGTAGTAGGTTTATTCCTACTTCCAAAGCAGAAGGTCCAGGGTTCGATTCCTTGTTTTGCCCGGTGTTTTTTTTTTACTTTATAAAACTTTTTATGTGATGATACTGGTGTAGGGCCTACACATGTAAATCAGACGATTACCATGTAGGCGTTGTGTTGTGGAGACCATGAACATCTCATCTGAAAATGAAATTGTGTCCAGCTTTACTTGACAACCACTATCGTGAAGGTTGCTCCCTAACCGACCCTCAAATGTGTTTTTAATGTTTGAGGAGAATCCAGTCAGTCTGTCAAGAGTAAATAATATTACATGAAAAAAATACTTTTTAAAACTACGCTTATATTTGAATGTACGAAAAAGTTAAAAATAAATTTTCGACCAACAAATCTTTGCGTTACTCGGAAAATAAAAGCGTTGGGCGCTTACGGTATTGACACAGATTACAGAATTTTGTTGTTCATGGAGGGAAAGCGCCCAACGCTTTTATTTTCCGAGTAAGGCAAAGATTTGTTAGTTGAAACTTTATTGTTTACGTTTTAGTACATTTAAATCTAAACGTTGTTTTAAAAAAGTAAATTTTTTCATGTAATATTATTGTATACTTTTTTAGTCTTAATGAATGTTGTAATGTTGTAACAGTAGTTGCGCTGGCACCAACTCCATCTGATCAACTGTGAGGTCGAACCACGCGAGGGGAACGCAACTATGCGTACATGGTGAATGGCTCACCGCACGGGGTTGAAGGTTGAACTTGCAAGTGGAGCGCGTTGAGCGTTGTCGCCGCATAGCAAAACAAAATAAAAATAGCATCATTTCCGATGCTTTCGTCGCGGATATTTTAGTCCCGAACAACCAGCGGGTGTGTAATTCCGATGCTTGCATAGGTTGGCCTATCTTCACTAGCTGTGACCAATTTCCCATATAAAGCTTTGTTTGATTAATTTACTATGATGAATTAATGGATTAACTAGTGGGCGTGATAAATTGATTCGTGTATTGTCATCAAGAATATACGTATGTGTGAAAAATTTCAGCTCTATCGGACATTGGGAAGTGGGTGAAATATCGATTCCCATATAAAACTTTGATTAATTAATTTTGATAAATTAATTGATTAATTAATTAGTGAATTTGTTGATTGATTCATCTATTGTCATCAAGAAGACGTATGTGTAGGTCGATTGGACATTGAGAAGTGGGTGAAATATCGATTGTAAGATTCTGTCCAGACAGACATATACATGAAAGCTAATATAAGCCTTGTATAAACAAATTTAAAACAATGCAAACTGAAAAGTGAGAGTAAATAAACCATTATTAACATTGTTTTGTATTCCAGAAAATGGTTTATTTATCTAGAACCAATCAGTACATTACCAAAATGGGTTCGTTATTAGTTGATTATTTATCGGGTCGTCAGAGAGGAAAAATGTGGGTCGTTATTTTATATCAGCGACAACTTCAATCATAGAGCATTAAACAGCTGTATGTGTTAGTAGAAAAACGCATATGAACGTTCAATTTACTGGATGGCCTAACTGTTAAAGAAAATCCGTTAAACAATAGAGTGTAAATATTTAAATTGTAGGTACTAGATACATAATGGTATATATAAAAAATGTATATTTTCTTTAGCCTGAATAATTACGCACATGTTCTTCGTAAAAGGTAATGTTGAAACAAATGTGGATAAAAATCTCATGTGCACAATTATCCTTGCTCAACATCACACAACACGTGCAAGTGTGCACACGGTAAGTATTAGCTACGTGATATATGATAACGGTCTACTTGGTAATAAAAGATATTGTGTATGTGTTTAGATTCATAAGAAAATGTTCGTTGAATGTTTGCTAATTTATTCAATGGAATTATTACAGTAACAATACCAGATTGCATACTTTATGTCGGAGCCATGTTATCTAAATGTATTGTTTTAAAGGTGCACAAACACAAAGGCATGAAGAAAATAATGTACATAGTTTATCCCTAAATATAATGTTAGTGTTACTGTATCGAAAATGAAAAGAATTAAACATTGAACATGTATTAGACATTCTGTAGGAGGTGTCAGGTATGTGAGAAGTGATGTATAGGAATAACTGTGATATCGGGTGATGTATAATAAAGTATAAAACACAAAAAAAATTTGAGGAGGGAAATAATTTATTTACCCAAATAAATAAATAATCATAAATATACACAATAATATCAATCACAGACGAAGAGTTTTGGGGAATTTAGAATTTACATTCAAAGTCGAAAGAGGGTAGTCTGAACGTTGAGCCGTTTACCAGGCGTAGTTGAGACCGAGTCCGTTGCTGTAGGTCATGTGGGCGACGGCGGGGGCGGCGGAGTAAGCGACTCCCAGGAGGCCATGGGCGGCGACGGGGGCGGCGTAGGCGCGGGCGAGGGGGGCGGCATAAGCGGCTCCGTGGTAGGCGGGGGCGGCGTAGGCGGCGACCGGGGCGTGGGCGTAGGCGAGAGCGTCGTTGCTGACACGGACGTCGGACTTGCTGACGCTGGAGTAGGGGGTGTTGATGGTCTTGGAGTAGGTGGAGACCTGTCCCAAGTTACCGGGGGTCCTCAGGATGTTGGACTGTTGGGAGACGAGGGCGGGGGCGGCATAACCGGCTCCGTGGTAGGCGGGGGCGGCATAAGCTCCACCGTAGGCGACGGCGGGGGCGGCGTAGCCTCCGAGGTAGCCAGCGTTGGCGACGGCCAACACGGCGGCGAGGATCAAACACTGCAAGAAAAGAGATTGAAGCTTTAGTCCTGTTGGGTTTGTATTCACCACTATCCCAAGAGCCAGAAAAGTAACAGTGCTACCCATCATTTTCCGAATCACAATAATAATGTATCTGAGGATAAAATCGACTCGTGTTGAACATCTGCTTACAAATTGAGATGAACGTTTACAAAGAGCTTCACTGGTTTCTAAACAGTCAGTGTGGTTCACAGATATTTGGGGATATTCGTCATGCGATACTGCATTGTAGAATGTAATCACATGTTGCAAAATTATTTTATTTCGGCATGTGTATTTATGATATTTGTGTTTTATGTGTAAATGTATTTGCTAAGTTAATACTTACTATACTGTATTAGTTGTTCACTTATTTATTCCCTTTATAATTTATTAATTCAGTGCACTAGGTAAACAATTTATTGAAACTGCATTTGATCTAAATCAGATTTTCGTAATGTAAGTGACTGGTTGTGTAACTGTATCATTACGTTGCAATCTAACACAAAATATGTACCAATCCACGCCCTGTGGTCGGCTTCTTACCTTGAATGCCATTTCTGCTTGTGATACTGCGAGCAAGTCGTAATGTACTGATACGGTAAAGCACCGAGCTTATATACCCCAAGTACTTTCACTGTCCCTCCCTTCAATGCAGTTTGTGTCGTACTTGCATTATTTCTTGTCACAATTATCCCTCCAATCCCCTCTTTTACCTGTTCTTGCTATTGACATGGAATGATTTAATGCAGTACTTGAACTTCTGTCTGCTCTCGTTTAGTCAGCCTGGTGTCCCCGACTCAAAACAAGTGGCATTGATTCGTTGTTTGACATATAAGCATATAAGCACAACGAACCAGTTTCAAGCAACACGTTACAATATTATTCTTGTGTAGAATTTTTTTGGGATGTGCATTTTTATTTTTATTTCAATTATAAATTTCTATCTTATTATGATGTATGATGATGTACTGCATAACGTATGCACATATTATGCTATTTTGTAAATCAGCTTGATAGGACATACATTAAATAGATAAACAGCTTTGCAGACGCAGTACGAGAAAAATTAATGAGATGGTTTCGACCTACACACTATTGTGTATTTGTACGCTTTTTCCAATTAAACAATGTGAAACTTTGTAAAAATGAGAAGAAATAAACACTTATTTATTTTAGGAATACTATAATTATGTAGGTACCTGACTTGTCTTTACATGAGTTCCCAAGTCTGAAACCCTAACTTTGGACTTCTTGACATCCTAATTCCAGATCACACGAAGAAGTTACTAATCCTGGTAGGAACAAGACAAATTAATCTTCCAATAATATTTTAAAATTCGTTCTCAGATATGGGCCTGTATTCACAACAGATCCAAAGTTTATACTGGTCTTATTGTTACGCCCAGAAGCAGACTTACGACCTCTTGTGATTAGCCGGATTTTTATATTTAACCTAATACTAACACTCATATATAAAATTAACTGCAGTTCCTATTAAGTATTTTAAGCTGTTCTAGGGCATTCATAACCAACTATATAAATACCTAGCTCGGGTGCTGAATTAAGGGGTGCCAAACCAGGTGAAGCAGGTATACGTGCACTAAACAGCAAGTATTCCTACATCATTATTATAAGTATAACTATCCTTGTACTTATTGGGGCCTGAGCATTGTGCAGGTACTGGACACGTCTCAACAGGTCAACACCTCTACTGGTGTGATAACACACATGGATAACGTGTCAAAACGTGTTATACTTGTAGCAATCGAGCCGCTATGTCTTCAGGCAAGACAGTTGTGCACAGTGGGAGATCAAACCAGAAAATTCTTTAGACGATGAGTAAAGAACTGGATTTGATTTAGGCCTACCTACGTGAAATTTTTACATCTATATTCGGTGAAACTTTTGTAGGAGTAATGGTCCTTTTTGCAGGCTGTGAATTAATTTGAAGTTAAATTCACAATCATGTGTTTGACACGTTTATTGTATGCTAAAGTTTATGTGTCTTTAAACGCTTTTCTCGACTCACAAGATGATCACAATAAAAATCATCACATCCCCCGAAATTAGTCAGCTGTGCTTCTCAAACGTCAAACATATACTAAACGTGCTTCATTTTTTTTAATTCTCGAAGTCACTAAACAAATAGTACACTGTGTGAACGCTACAACATAAACCGTATACTTCAACTCTCTTTTTTATTGTGTGAACCCGACTTTACTCTAAGCAAAAAAAGTTTAATTTTTTTATTTTAAGCATTGATGTCTGTTCAATTTGATTATAAAATCGATTTACGAAGGTCATTACCATGAATCACCCAAAATCAGTCGTTTCAGCGCAGAACTTCCCCACATACATAATCCGCCGAAGAACCAGATAATTACAATTACAACATGATTGTATAGGTTTCTAAATTTAGCCGCACAAAACATGCAACGGTCACTCCGAACACTCATGGAGCAGTATTTGCTCTAGATTGAAGCTCGTTTAATTCACGCTTGCCAATATAATTACACGTTTAAGTGGTCAACGAATCAATTCGAGATCTTGCAGCTTGAATGTGTGACAAGATCAGGTGTTAACATTGAAACCTGAAGTCTACTTGTTATTACATAAACTTCTCCGTGCATTAAGTAACGAGAGATGATTCATCAACATTATAAGCTGCCTGCTAACACGTCTGTCTGTCTGTCTATCTGTCTGTCTGTCTGTCTGTCTGTCTGTCTGTCTGTCTGTCTGTCTGTCTGTCTGTCTGTCTGTCTGTCTGTCTGTCTGTCTGTCTGTCTGTCTGTCTGTCTGTCTGTCTGTCTGTCTGTCTGTCTGTCTGTCTGTCTGTCTGTCTGTCTGTCTGTCTGTCTGTCTGTCTGTCTGTCTGTCTGTCTGTCTGTCTGTCTGTCTGTCTGTCTGTCTGTCTGTCTGTCTGTCTGTCTGTCTGTCTGTCTGTCTGTCTGTCTGTCTGTCTGTCTGTCTGTCTGTCTGTCTGTCTATCCACGACCCCGCCCAGTTACAGTCTGCATGATTGTACTTATAAACAGTACCCATAGTTCGATAGCATTGGGTTAATAGTATAGTAAACCCACACTTATCCTGTACCCATTAACCACATGAATTTATGAGCTCCATGTTTAAATTCAAACAATTAAATTCTTCTTCCTTTAAATCATTTCAGTAGAATTGTATCAAATCCATATATTTTTTCAAACGTTGTTCGGTACAGCCTGATGTTTCTAACACTACTTTCCATCCATAAAGCTTTCCCAAGAGCTTGGTATGGTTTCGTCATATTCCATGTTTCATCTGAGCAGTATGCATATCATGTGAGGTCCCAAACACAATGATTACGGTATTGTTTTCTTCTTACTTCTACTTCTTATTTACCAATTCTCCTACTAAACTATAAGACCATATTGATCTTTCCTGTTTGTAACATTATTGCATTCTTCGTTTCTTATGCCTTGCTACTTATAGAAATACCAACCAAAATTCCTCTCTCGATTGAACTCACTACCTTCCGTGTATCAACACAGCTTATAAGGCCGCTCTCATCCAAGTCTTTGGACAAATTAGATGAAAATCAAACGATGTGCAATTTGTCTTCTGCGAACATCTTGTCTAATGCAACAATAATAAACAACAAAACACAAATCAATGTGTAGATTAGTGGAAATGTTCCTTTGACCACCAGCATAAGACTCAATTGAGGTGGCTGTGACATCACAGGCAGACAAATAATGTGTTGCTAGGCAACTCCAATGTTGTATCTTTCTTTGATTGGTGCATATTCAATGTTTGTCAGAAACAATACACAGCCACATGGCTATTTTTGGAATTGAGTCTTGTGCTTATAATGCCATAAAACAATTCAAGCATAGTTACTTGTAACATTCCAGCTGCTGCAAGGTAGTTTTATTTTCATTTAAAAGAAAACGGTTACTTTTAAAGTGTTAGTTAATAATTATCAAGCAAAGTACGCTGATAATTAACAACTATCTTCCAAAGGTGAACTAATATAACTTGTAATAAGAATTTTTAAAACTTCTGATACACCTGCATTCTGCCAAAGATTACTGACTTGTTCTGACATTGTGTGCACTGTGGGTCTTACAAGCTAGAAGCTGAAAACTTTCTGTTGTTTCAGCTTTCAACCAGACTTCCAAAATATAGCATAAGCAAAATAATACGAAACTTGTATAAATCAGGCTATATGTTTAATTCACTCGTACTAGTCGTTTATCTCGTAAATGTGTCGGTATATATTATAGGTTTATAGATAAGGGAGTGTTGAGTAATGTGGTTTGAAAACTTGACATACACAAGAATAATTGCTTAAGTAATACCAGTTAACATACTTTACGTAGGAGTTATGTGATCTAGAAATATTGTTAATGGATATTTAGCGCAAACAACTAAGTTAAATGGAACATAATTTATTTGCCTAAATACTTATAATGTCGGTTAAGAAAAGGAATTGAATGTTCTGTGAATTAAACACTGAACATGTATACATGTTTAGTGGATATTACACATATTATTTAGGAGATATCGGGTATTTGAAAATTGATTTAGGAATAACTGTGGTATTGGTGATACATGCAACAAACTTATGTTTAAAGAGGGAAATAATTTATTTGCATAAATAAATAATCATAAATACACAATATCAATCACAGACGAAGAGTTAAAGGAAATTTAGAATTTACAGTCAATTCGAAAGAGGGTAGTCTGAACGTTGAGCCATTTACCAGGCGTAGTTGAGACCGTATCCGTTGCTGTAGGTCATGTGAGCGACGGCGGGGGCGGCGGAGTAAGCGACTCCCAGGAGGCCGTGGGCGGCGACGGGGGCGGCGTAGGCGCGGGCGAGGGGGGCGGCATAAGCGGCTCCGTGGTAGGCGGGGGCGGCGTAGGCGGCGACGGGGGCGTGGGCGTAGGCGAGAGCGTCGTTGCTGACACGGACGTCGGACTTGCTGACGCTGGAGTAGGGGGTGTTGATGGTCTTGGAGTAGGTGGAGACCTGTCCCAAGTTACCGGGGGTCCTCAGGATGTTGGACTGTTGGGAGACGAGGGCGGGGGCGGCATAACCGGCTCCGTGGTAGGCGGGGGCGGCATAAGCTCCATGGTAGGCGGGGGCGGCACCGTAGGCGACGGCGGGGGCGGCGTAGCCTCCGAGGTAGCCAGCGTTGGCGACGGCCAACACGGCGGCGAGGATCAAACACTGCAACAAACACACAAAACGCTTTTAGAAATGAGAAAGACTTTGAGCACGACTTCGATTATTCCAGGGATCAGTTTTGAAATGAAAAGGACTACACAGGTGGACAAAACTAGATTCACTAACTGACTGTATCTAGACGACTATACAGTACATTTGAACAGTACAAACATCACTCCAAACTCCTTGGAAACAATGACATAAAGATGTACAGTACTCGGCCACTTCTTCCAGGACATATTGCCTCAAGGAGTTGAGTTGCAATACTGATGCATGCGCACCTTCTCTGTCGAAGGTCCATGTCCCGGTAAACACTGATCATGAGGTGGTGAGCATTATCGCGGTTCTTGCCAAACTGTTGTACAATGTATGTGAAATTTAAATTAAAGCGAAGATTGAAAGTACATGTTTTGGAATAAATTGAAACGTTTTCGGACAGAGTAAGATTTAAATTTATTTTTCGATAACCAAAGTTGGTCAAAGTTTATGTTCTTATGGCAACCCATTTTGTCTCTCTATCATTAATCCTGCACCAGCACCGCAGATTGAAAAGAAATTACTATGTAGTTTCCCTCACTAGTTGAGTCCAAACAGCAACCTACTTCGGTTGCAAATCAATCCAGTTTAATCTTGTTCACGAATAAATCGCAATTTATCGTAACGAGGTCTGGTAAAACGTACCTTGAATGCCATTTCTGCTTGTGATACTGCGAGCAAGTCGTAATGTACTGATACGGTAAAGCACCGAGCTTATATACCCCAAGTACTTTCACTGTCCCTCCCTTCAATGCATTTGTGTCGCAGATGCATTTTTTCACGGACACACTTATCCCTCCAATCCTCTCTTTTACCAACTGTTGACATTATACTTGTGCATAGCTTATCTTCTTATAACAACACAAAAGTTTGCTAAAAATGTCTCTCAGTTTGTCAAAAACAAGTTATACACACACAAAATAATAACAATAAAATAATAAAACCATTTTAATTTGAATTTATATAGTACTTACAATTGATAGCATCATGTACGCTGTAACATTCGATGATTTTTATATAAGATTGCATTCAAATCAATCGAATGAATTGCTACAAATACCCACTACTGCTCCAAATGTGTTATCGTTCAATGCATAATGTTTTGTTTAGATGAACTTTGGATTAATTTCTTTCAACAAAATTAACTACCACTTAATCTCATGTTCAAACTATACTGAATATACAGTCATTGTAAGGTAGGTGTTCTTGTATAGCGCTAAAAAATGATTTGAAAATGTTTAAACTAAAAAACTAAAACTTGCCCCAAGCGCTTTGTGGGAAAATGTTGAATAATGAGCTCCAAGAATGTTGAACATACATTTTAAGTTTTTAAACTATTAACATTTTAAAATAGAATAAACGTATGTCCATCTACGGAATCGTTGATAGCAATTGGCTTATACAATTTATAAAGAATCACATGTCAGTTTGGCTATGCCTTGCTAAATGAATTGTAGTTTCTTCTTGAGTGGGGATTTTACGTCGCCTCTTCCCATAATTCCCACTATAAACCACAATCAGATGTGATCACGGTAGGTGAACTATATATACACGTGTAACAATATATCAAATCGTTTCAGGAGCCGCCACTGTAATTGAAAGTAGCGTTGTGTAGTGGATGTCATGCTTATATAATACATTATACATAACCTCCTCCATCTAAATTTAACTGATACTTATTGAACTACAATTCCTTATTGAGGGAGATATTAAATTCGTACCAAATTCCAAGCATTTGTAAGCTATTATTCTCTCTGTTAATAATCAATGTCAATCAAAAATATTTCTAAATTGAAATATTTTCAATATATGGCAGCGTAGTTCAATCAGTTGTCATGCTCATCATTGTGTGATGGAAGTAACATATAAGACGTTAAACCCGATATCATCATCATTGAAGTAAACATGCAAGACCTCTCTTCAAATGCTTTTTCTATAAAAATGTACCAACCTAACATTCCCCCTCCCGTAAAGTGTCACCTGGAGCCAATTTCATGTTTTTAAATATCCATACAAATACAACTAAAGAGAGTGGAACTGAAATAAGGTCATACCAAATGTTCAAGACAAACTTTTAAATTTTTTCGGTGGCGTATTACTCTCGATATGGCGTTGCAAAGTTAAGTTGTAAACACAATTGGACTTTGCAACACCATGTCGAGATTTGAGAGTAATACGCCACCGAAAATAAAATTAAAAATTTGTTTTTAACATTTTTTTGTATTACCTTATTTTAGTTCCATTCTCTATAAGTGTTTTTGTATGGATATTTAAGAAACCGAAATGTGCACTGGTTGGCACCTAAGTGTAAAGAACAATGGTGCACCTGTTTGAACGTTTCATAAAACTAAAATGCCATAGTTCTTAGATAGTCGAGTAATGAAATGAAACTAAGTTATATACAAAATGTTACATGAAATATAGATCCTTGAAGACTTGAGCCGAGCGCTGCTTGTCGTGTTGATTTTTTTTATAGTACATTAGTTTGTTTTGTTTTGTCGTTACTGTTATTTACGATTTCATTATAATTAATTGTTTGCATAGCCTAGTTTTATTTAAGGTCCTCCTTTGTCAATCAGTTTTTATAACTGATTAGGATAGACATTAAAAAAATAAAAAAATAAATAAAGAACGACTTGACTAGTAGATGAAGTAGATGAAACCAGCACTTACTTAGGGTCAAATGTATAGTTGTTCCTCACATGCTCCTCAACTCAGCCTTTCCTCAGACTCGCCCAACCACCAGTTACAGAGTAGTCAACATGGCAATGCTGCTCTGTGATTGGTGGTTGAGCGAGTCTGAGGAAAGGCTGAGTTGAGGAGCACGTGATGAACGACTATGCATTTGACCCTTATCCACCAATCAGAGGACCCTCAGACTGCCTTGGCTGTTACTGTAACATCACTTAATAGTCCAAGTGATCCATCTAATTGATCCATTAACTACTTTGAGCTGACATTGAGACCCGAAAGTGTGATTGTGACATCACTGCACCTAAGATCTTATTGTTTGTTTTAATACTTATGAATATGTAGAGCAGAAAGCCAACTGCGCAATCATTTGTTTCTTCCATCAAATAACCTCGAAGGTAACAAGATGATTTATCTAATTGGTGCATGTTTGCTTATATTGAGATTCCATTCAGAGCAGGCACGGCTGAAATATAACCTTCAATGAACTATCATTAAGTGATGTTTGTTTACATCGAGATTCCATTCAGATTAAGGGCGAAGTCTGTCCTCCAGACAAACCACCTCACAGCTTATCTTGTCCACCAGTTGATACCATAACATTGTTGCGAGTCAAGGGACTCAAGTCGCTCTACAAGTGTCCAAGTCTATCACAAGTGAGTAATGATTGTGGCCACTGGGGTTATCCTTACGCGATACTTTCGTTTTAAACCAGTTCACCTTGATTCAAAACACCGACTCAAAATACGTAACGGATTTCACACTTTACGTCATCTTGCTACGAAATGGTTTGTCAACACTTATTTATCCGATGCGTAGATCACATTTTTAAATAAAGGACAATTGAGAGTCGAGTATAGTTTGAAATGAAAAGTGAATCTCCCAATGCAGATAGCGAGTTTCATTCATTGATGGTCGTAAAGCTACAAAAACCGGCTCGTTTAGTTTCTAGGTCAATGGCTGCCGCGACCACACCAAACTCGCGTCGTAAAACACTACAGAATCACTTGTATCACTCGTTTAAGTGGGACATTTTTTTTAGAACGCTGTTTATTTGCTCCGCCCTTTTAAACCCACTTAATAATAGCTCCTCGGTAAAATGCTATTGAAGTTGTTGGACAATTGAAGGGCAATCAGGGAAGTCTCAGTATAAAACTGAGAAAAATTAACTTTTTTTTTAGTTATATCTTGAGATCGCTACACAATATTAAGAAAGTGAAATATGCCAGAATTGTGGTTTTGTAAGAATTACAAACTAGATACAAAAATTATTTTAATCTTTACGGCTGTTATTTATTTACAATGCGTACATTCCTAATTACCCAGTAACGATAAATTTACAACTTATTGAATCCAGTTTATTTAGTTCATTAGATACAAATTTATTTTAACCATTACGGCGTTTGTTTATTAGTAATATAAATTTAATAACAATACATTACTAATTATCTGGTAACGATAAATTTGAATCTAGTTTATTAAGTTCTTACGTTACCACAATTCGGACATTTATTACTATTTATTACTATTTTTAAAATATTTGGTAACGCTCTCAACCTAAAACGTTAATTTCGAGGGGTTTCCGTTAAACCCTTCTTGTTCATTATCGTACCTTTGCCCCAGGTTGAGTGAGGGGTGGGAATTGCACGTGTGATTGAGGACCGTAAAAGGGGTGGGGGGGGGGGGAGGGGATGGTCCATGTATCGTATTGTAATTCCTCATGTTGTATCTATATGTATCACATTCTGTCCCATTCCCTTCATACACTCCTGGCCACCCTACGAGGTTCCAAGTTAGTGTCCTCTGTGGGGGGGGGGGGAGGGATCTAGTCAGTCCCCCCCCCACACTGAGATGAGCATCACAAACAACGCCACTGCACAGATACAATGCGTACCATGCTGGGTTTGAACAGATTATTCGATATGGCTGATATTGATTTTTTCAGTTTCCGGCCACAAACAAGTTGAGTAACATTCTTCCCAAGGACAAAGGTTAGGCCTACTGTGTTGAAAATGAAAACATCTTAATACTCCGTAAATGTGAGATAAGTTAAAGCGAGGCCCCACTTTCACTAAGCGAGGGATCGAAAGGTTATCCGTTTTAATTTGATCTTCCTGTTTTCTTGGCAGAATTGAGAGGCTCGTAAAGAAATAAAAACCGATGTTGTTATTGGTGAAACGTCAAACAACGTCATAAATAATGTTGTTTAGTTTGTGAAGGACATGTACTAATAATTCATCTTGCACAAGAAACCCGAATATTTATAATCACAGGTTTACATATTATAATTAACTTTGGAAGTAATTAACATAATCAATAAAATTGTAAGATTGAAAAATGGTAGTTATGGCGTGGGTGGCAATTGATTGAAATTAGCAATCAGTAGCATAAACTAAATTGACAAGTATAATAAATAATAATTACTAAAGGCCGATCCACAATTGAAATAAGAGTTGCAATAAGAATCCGTGAAATAGAGAAATAAGAATTTGGTTCACAACAGTCTCCTAGTACCTTATTTCAGTAGTCAAGCCAGTGCTTTAATATGTATTTACTTTTATTGACGACATCAACAACAGCACATCCGGCACCACTGTTTTTGTTTTGATCTCCGTAGTAGTAGGCCTTCTCTTCTGGCTCTTCTGCGTTCTGATTGGTTCGTTATAAGGTGCATCATGGGAAGTTGAAATAAGAAACGGAATTGATTCATTTCTTATGACTATTTCAATCCACTGTGACAGTTGTGAACCACAGCATTGTTATTGCATGTTTCAATTCGCTTAAACCTAATTGCTATTTCACTATTTCAACTCTTATTTCAATTGTGAATCGGCCTTTTGATGAAATCGCAAGAGCAATAAAAGATTCTCGGAATCTCTATTTCTCTTATAAAACACTCTTTTGTTTAGCGAATAAAGTTCTACCCGTCACGTGAAGAACGAATTACGAACTGTTTCTCCTGTCATGGCTCCACTAGTTACTTAGCCCTGTTGGTATGGTGCAACTTGTGCTGCCACCAATCAGTATTATTAGGTTAGTGATAAGTAAATAGTTACATCCTGTCTCTGAAGGATGGGGTAAGAATGCTCGGGAGAACAGATACGAACATTTTTTTAAATGTTAATAACACCAAATTTTGAAAACATAAATTGTTAATACAATACTTGTAGTTCTCCCCAAGCGGCAAGGGTTACATCAAAATAAAGGATCGATGTATTGGGGCACGCTTGGGCGATCCTCATCACCCCAATACGTTTTCAAATATTATGCCTAGATAATAGCAATACAACCGTTTGACTTAAAAGTAAACATTTTCTAACATAATATATTTAAAAAAATATCTTTAACAAATATTAAAGTAAATCTAATAATAAATATCTTAATAATTATTCTATTGATTATTTTAAATAATGTATACAGATAAGAACACAGAATTAAAGCAGGATTACAGCTACTTACACCAGTCATAACGAGAAGGTTCAGAGGACGAGGACAACGAATTCATTTGCACCTACACCTACGGTTGTAAGGAGTAAAGGAGTAAAATAGACAATAATAATAAAATATTTTATATATATATATAATAAAATTTACAATATACAAAAGCAAAATATACTCATTATATTTGGATGACATCTCAATAGAGATGTATTAATCAGATACCCTTACAGTTTCAAGTAGAGGTACCGTCTTTTATGTTACACCGTTGAGCCCTATATTACTCACTCAACGGTTACACCTGCACATTGAGGCACCTTGAAACTTGGGTTACAAGAGTTAATACACGACAATGTCGCCACCTCTGACGGACTTGCGCACGATCTGATGAATTAACGGAAGACTTTGCGTATAAGACGGAACACTTGAACACGTACTTGTATTTCAGAGAACTTATGCTGCCACTTCGATGGCAGAAACTTGTAGTAAAAAACAATACTGTAATCTCTGTTTTTGGCATGCCCGTACTACAGTGGTAATTGGTGGTGAAAATTTATTTCCTAATTTCGTTTTTAGAATGTTTTTGCTTTCCAAGCTGTTTTTTTTTTTTTTTTTTTGCAATTTCAGTATCCGTAGACGTTTTAAGTTATCACCAGAAGTTGTGGGTACATTGTTAAAAACTGTAAAATGTTAAGGCAGTTGAACTGATTTTTTTTTTACATCTTTCACATTTTGAAATTAATTTTAAAAATTCTAAATTTTTTTATCACATTTTTTAAACATCTTTCATTTTAAATACCCACATAAGTAAAACAAAATTACATTTTTATTTTTACTCGAAATTAAATGCAAACTCACGCACACCAAAAATCAGTAAAAATATAAATCATTCAAGTACAATCAGAGACATTTGTCATGGAAATACGTGGATGAAAACTAGTACAATAAAGAATATTCATGTTTATAGTGAACGCCAAATCTCTTTCCCCTGGTCATGAGCAATGGTGAGCGAAATGCCCCGTAAGGTCGCCAGGAAACCTTGCTGACACCTTGCTGACATTGGATGCGCGGCACGAACAATGGTGCAGTCAACTCGTTTGAGAATTGGGTCAGAATGTAATGTACAAAAAGATATGTCCGTTCTGTTTCAATGTCGCCACAAATCACTGAAAATCAGTCTTGTTACTGAGTGGTAGACACTAAAAATACGAATTTATTTTATTGTATTTTTTATTTTATTTAATCGAAATAATGGTAATGTATAAAGTAGCTGCAATGGAATAAGAAAGTAAAAACAGGTTCTCCACCATATAAATGTGTACGTACGTGCATACATAACACCTTGTATTTATATTAATCTTGGGTTCAACACTTAGAAATAAAATGCATAACCAGGTTTTTACATGAGCACATAATTTGAATTTTCCAGATTTGGTCAATCTAAGTCTAAAAAGGTAGCCAAGAACCATTATCATTATCATTATTAAACATTAACCTTCATTCGTATCGGAGAGATACAAATACACAATAATTAAAAGATACGTTAGTGTATTATGAGATATGGTCGGAAATGTTGTAAATGATTATTAATATTACATTTATCACGAGAGATGAGTGTCAACGGCGATGAATGTAACTCATGTACGATACGAGTGTGGGGGGGGGGAGATAATACATTCAGGAGGAAAATGAAGAGTTATACCAAGTGAAGTTTGTAGTAAATACCAATTATTCACTGCCAGGAAGCCATTCCTGGGCTTTTGTGCATGATCTAAAATATTCACATTTCTCCAAGATGGTAGGGCCTAATTAACTATAGCAACGTCCTTCAGTATTATTTTATCTCAAAAGAATGTAGAAAAACTAGTATTTGGAACCAAAATATGTACATACATAGCTATATAAATCAGACCTAACGATCTGTTTAGATGCCTAAACACTTATCACGTTAATGAATGTGACACTGTGTAAGTATTCTTTACACATAATAAACTATGGAGATGTGACTGATTTTATCCGCCCAATCATTTTAACACTTATAGAGTGGTTTTAGCGTACATAAATCGTCAACAAACAGTTTGTTAAAAAAAAAAACGTTGCTCAAATCCACAAGAAGTGCATTTATACATTAGCTGTCCTTTGTTGCAAGGTTGATACAGCCTCATCCTCTGTCTTGCGTACGTATCACGATTCTTGTTGCTATGCGTCTCCAATATTGCAATCATTTTAATCGAGTCGATTAGGGGTACTAGATGAAGCTAAAGGACCGATATATACACAATACCAATGTCTTGTATGGTATTCAAACCCACGTCTCTACTATCGGATTCAAAAAGGTGTTTCCCTCGACTTTGTAGTACATTTACATTCTCGCAACAATATCATCATATAATTTATTTTTATTTTATTACATTTGAACAAATGTTTAAAGCACGTCCAGAACTATTCATAAATTACAATTTACAAAAACATAAATACATAACACATAATCACAGTCAAGTGTCAAGATAAGTACAGGATTTGTTGCTATGGAATTGTTTTATTACATGCTATTTTCCATAAGAACAACAAATTCAATATTAACCATAAACAAATCACCTACTTAACTCGACTGTGCATTCCGCCCAGTTGATTCAGTTTTGAATGCTTGAAAAAACATATAATCCTGTATTGAACAAAATCCATTTTCATTTTCAATAATTTGCAATAATTTTGAAAAACATTTACAATAATGATTAGTGGTGGCGCACACGATGGAAGCCACCGTAAAATAGAGCGAATTGTTTCTCGCGGTTATTTAAATTTGTTCCATTATTGCATAGCTTATTATGTGCTGCAACCTAACTTAAAAATGCGGGTTTTCACGCTTTAACATATTATTATAACCAAACACAAAATATGGCAACAATTATTTAATTACGGGATATTTGTTAAAATAAATAACATAACATAATAACATAATTTACATAATTTTAAAAGTGTTATAGTTAAAAGTAAGTATAGTTAGTTGTATATAGCGCATTGAATAAATTATTATTTATTATTGTGTTGACTGTTTTCTAAATCGTGAACCACCTTTTACAATGGTAGTAAGATCCATCGAGCTTATTATCAGCTAAGCTAATAAGGTTATATAAGTTAAGCTTGATGGTAAGATCAACACGCTTATAAGCAGGGGTCGAAATTAACGCTCGCCCGCTCGCCCGAGGCTAGTAAAACTTTGCTCGGGCTAGTCAAAATCTTATTTCACTAGCCCGACGGGCGAGTATCTTTTCCAGAGCTTACAATTGCCGTTGAAAAAATCATAATATTTCGCGCCGATCACCTTGCTAGTTTCCAGTACTTGTGTGGGGGCCAGAGGTGTGTATTCAAGTAAAAAATATAGTAATTTTCATAAATGTGTTTACAGATAGATACAGACTACAGCAGTATATATCTCACGCTAAGTCACAATGCATCTTTTTTAATATCATATAATCATATAATTTTCCATTTACAGTAGAACATACAAAAAATAAAAACATTTTCATTTAGGCCAACAGGTTTATTATGGTTAACAATAGTCCCCACTCACTCCCTAGTCCCCCATAAAAACACGTCAAACCTGGCGAATATTGTGAGTTGAGACCCAAAACTTTCATGTATGAATAATGATCGTTTTACATCAATATAACCTATTTCATTACGGGCTTGTAAAAATGGTCTCGGGCTAGAGAACTATTGATGCAACTAGCCCGGAGGGCTAGTGGTCAAAAAAGTTAATTTCGACCCCTGCTTATAAGTTATATCTGGTTCACACTATGGCCCCTTACAAAAGTAAGACTAATAACTGCTGTTAAGACGCAACACTGCCTTCCTATAACATCCGAATAATTTCACGATTTTATCCTAACTTCTGTTAGCGGTCTATTGATATTTTTCATGAGACGTCTATAGCGGCCATACTGGTGTCACTAATCACTAAAAATGAGCGGATATGTTTTGTATATTGCAAACAAGAAATTTTTAAAATTAAGATACACATGAAGTTATGATAAAAATCACAAATTCACAAACTAATCAATTTTATAAAAAAAAGTAAAAAAAACAAAAAAACTATAGTAATCCTAATGAATTTACTTTTTGGTTTCTGCTACAATTGGCTTCATCTCTTTCTCCATGGCAACATAGTCAAGTCAGTATGGTAGCCAAGCACATTGTTATAAGGTTCCAGCAAACAATCAATATTGTGAACAAGGACCTGCGTCCCACCGCATGAGCCACGCACGGCACGGCGGACAAGACCTGACTGTCGAGGTCCCAGCGCGACAACTGGCTCGCGTAACAAGCAAGCGAGCAATGCACGCAAGGACCCACCCCATGCTCACTCACAACACACAAGAGAAAGTCAATCTGCAAGAGGTGCCGGCATTGTTTGTTGCGCTACCAAAAGTTGAGGGCCAAAGGCGGTGGTTCTGTTCTGCACCCGGCTATATATAATTCACCGAGTGCTTGTTGGAGCACATTCAAGTCAGCTCCGCTAACTGAACACCACTCCACTTCGCAATGGCATTCAAGGTACGTCACCCCAACACTGTGAGGTATATGGTCATACACTTAGTGTGGTACCGTACAATCGTTCATACATCTTGGTAGGGAGGATAATCGCGAAGTGGGTTGTTCTCCTGCAAAGCTAACTGTAAAACGTAGCTTATTGAAACAAAGTCAATCATCTATTATGTACTATAGTCAATCGCAAATTTGTCGCATAGTCAAAATAAGGATGTAAGTTTTTATGAATAACTTTAAAAAGGTAGCTTTTCTAAATGATTTTCACAAGATAGCTTCTGGAATACATATGACTATTGCCTCAAGTAATTTTTACCTCTCATTTACTATATAGCTGACATTTCAAATTATTTTCTAGAAAACAAATATTGAACATTCTGATTATTTGCACTCGAATTGTGATTTTTGTACGTATTCAGTGCGACATATAAGTAGTTATAAACAATAATGTTTGAATTAAACAATTGATAGAACCACGGACTTTACAACCGGAAGATCTCTTGCCGATCAAATAACATAATATGGAATTATAACAAGTGCGTGAATTTTCGCCAGCACCTACTACCGTCCTCCGGCTGTAACCTACGACCGAGGAAGCGTGAGGTTGCTGACGAAACTTCACGCAGCAGTATCGTTTAATAGTGCGTGTGTCCATGTGTGTTAGCTTGTTATTCAATCAATTGTTACAAAGCGTAACACTGATTCAGGTCGTACGTGTAACACAACACGTCATTAGTTGTAACTGTTACCACCAGGTTCGTGGAAACACGTGGCCCCGATATGATATTGATTGGCAACGACATAATGTAGCAACTTGCGGTGAAATCTCTCGACTATCTTACTCTTGGATTATCTCATATCACCTTCATCCTCTGCAATAACTGCAACAACTCGTCTATCTCTCTTCAGAGATTTAGTGACAGAATATAAGACTGATCGTAACGTACACCGTTATCCTCGGATAAAATGTATTTCTTCTTTACAATAGCTTTGTCGTTTCATTTATAGTCTTTAGAATTGTAATTTTTGCAAGTTTCATTTGTAATGTTTTGAGATCAACATTTAATAAACATGTTCTTGCAGATCGTGATCCTCGCCGCCGTGTTGGCCGTCGCCAACGCTGGCTACCTGGGCGCTGGTGCCCTCTCGTACGGCGTCGCCCCCGCCGTCGGCTACGGCTCCGCCTATGGTGGAGCTGTCGGTGCCTCCCACCAGAGCACCCTCCGCTCTCTGGACGGAAACCAGGTTGTCTCCCAGTACTCCAAGAACGTCAACACCCCCTTCTCCAGCGTCAGCAAGACCGACACCCGTGTCACCAACGACGCCGTCGCCTACGCTCACGCCCCCGTCGCCGCCTACGCCGCCCCCGCCTACCACGGAGCCGCTTATGCCGCCCCCATCGCCTCCGCCTACCACGGAGCCGCCTATGCCGCCCCCCTTGCCCGCGCCTACGCCGCCCCCGTCGCCGCTGCCTACCACGGAGCCGCTTATGCTGCCCCCATCGCCTCTGCCTACCACGGAGCCGCCTATGCCGCCCCCGCCTACGCCGGAGCCTATGCCGCCCCCGCTATCAGGTCTTCCGTCTCCGCTCTGTCCGGAAACGGTCTTCTTGGAGTCGCTTACTCCGCCGCCCCCGCCGTCGCTCACATGACCTACAGCAACGGATACGGAATCAACTACGCCTATTAAGAACTCTGCCACCCCCACAACTTTATTTGACCATTATATTGTGTATAATGACATCTTTGCACAAATAAAATTTAATTTATTCCCCTACTTGTTGTCTGCCTTCTCTTTCTATAGCTTGTCATATATCCCCTTCCTTCATGATGAAGCAACTATCTACAATTCCTTATGTTTAACTTGGTTAAACTCTTACCAAAAAAATAGTTGATATCAACAGAGCTGATGCTTTATGTTTGTGTTAGAAAAATATTAACTTTAGTACGTGATTACCTAAAGCGTCCGTACTATGGTTGTTTGTAGTTTACAGTCATACGTCTATTTGGTATGTATTCTATACATTTTTATAGTAACTAGTTTTAAAAATTGTCTCATTTTCTGTGGAACACTAAGGATCCGGTCAAGATTGAAACTAAATATTAATTACAGGAACTGTTGAGTAACAACATTAATGTTAATATCAATTAATTTTATTAATTTATATTAATTGTTTGGGCTTCAAGGCATTTGAGAGTAATAACTTTAATATCTAAGCTTGGCGCCACAGATTTTGGCTACGATGCTTATCGAGGCGATGAGAGGTGAATGATGTTGAGGCACTCGACACGACCAACTAGGTTCGAGCCTGGTACCATTACATTTACATGGTTACACGACCAATGGCTGAGCGACCAGCTGTAGTCAGTATATTACACACATCATCATGTTCACTGATACTATAATATTGTCTAACGTGTTACTCATAAAACGTCACTAATATGGTCTCATGTATTACCACGTGATAAAATATACAGTCGAGAAGAGTGCATAAATGTAAAGTACAGTAATACATGTATACTGCACTGCTACTGTGCTCTGACGAAGTTCCAATGTACCATAATGGTGAATTCACGACCTTGCGTTGCGCTACGCAACTTTGAACTTCGAAGTCCTAGCAACCAATCATGAGCATCATCTGTGCGCGACTGTGCGATGCTGCAAACATTGTTCTAGTTCAACTTTCCAACGCAATAACGCAAAGCAAAGCCTTCTTGATCCTTGCGGCATGTATGATCCGGGATACTCGGTTTAAAGCACAGCTTTCTCGAACGTCGGTTCAATCCAAGGTCCGTAAATCTCCTGGCGGGGACTTGTCAAACTTCCAAGTTTTTACATTGAGGTTTACCTGACCTCCGCCAGGAGATCGACGGACCTTGGGTTCAATCCACGCAAGGCCCACTTGATCGGAGATCAAGTAGACCTTGAATCCGCGGTTTGACCTGCCGAGAAGGCTGTAGTTTAAAGCAAGGTCGTGAACAGATGATGAAGTCAACGCAATGCAACGCAACAAAGTCCAACGCTCAGCGCAGCGCAACGCAAGGTCGTGAATTCACCATAAGTGTCATATTACCTAATAGTCCTTTGCATAACGAGAATTACGGTATAAAATTTGGGTCAAAGGATGGCATATATCAAAAGAAAGCTTGAGACAAGTACTTTTCAAAAAACCATGATATACCGCTGGCAAATCCAGCTTTCTATGTCAAAACTAGGGTCAAAGGTCAAATTTGTAATTATTTTAATAATTTTTAATTAAATAATGAAAAATGTTCGCAAGTTTAATCATACACTTTTAGTAAGGTTAATGTATTATGTTTCTTAAAAAAAATTAAATTAACCATTTAGCCTTTTTGACCTTAATTGAGGTCAATTTCCTCAAAATGGGTAATTTTTAAAATTTTCTTCGATTTATTGGCCAATATTCATTATATCAACGTACTTACTCATAAATACGTTAAAATGAATAGTTCTTATTGTTATCACATTGTTTTCACGGTATTCATTCAAAATGGCGGTCAAAGGTCAATAGGTAAGTATCGTCAAACTAGGTCTAGTAACTAAAATATTACTTGTGGGTACTCTAAAGACGCAGAATTTTAACTGCAATTACAATAACGAATAACAATATACTGTTTTAATCGTAAGAGAATGTAATTATCATAACTTATAAACTACTTAAGATTGTTACTGAATTTCTTATTAATGTCCTCAGGTACATCAGGGTATTCTTGAATGGGTGTCCAACTGCAACAAAATACATTTTTAGAAAAGAACATGACCATGCTCAGATACGTGATATGATAGTATGATATCTGTCCTAGCAGTCACTGTCTAGTCGTCAAATTAATCAGAAAATAAGTCAAAATCCCTCAAAATTGAAGTCGTCAGATTAATCACCTTCTGATTCACTGGAATTCTCATGCTGGGTACCGGTATTTGGACAGTATTTCAGCTTACACGCGTGGGTACATTTCAGCTGATTGGCCAAACACTCATAGGTCGGCATCTTGCAAACACGGCAACAGTTACAGGCTAGGAGATCCATAACGGTCAAAGGTACTGGAGTTCCAATCATCCACTCGTTGCTCAGATCTCCTTCTGCCGTGGTTTCCCATCCATAGCCACACAGAGCAGGAACATCAGGGTTGGCTTCCAAGCAACGTATCAATACATCGTGTTTGGTTGATAACTCACAGTCGCAGGATATGAATCAGTAAGCAATCGTTACAAGGTGGTAGCTGATTAGACTTCATATCATCACACTTACTTCTAAAAAGCTCGTAGCGCAGCAGGTTGACGCATGACAGAGTCGTGGTCAAAGAGCAGAGTTTACAGACAAACTCTTCCGAGTGTTTTTGATGACATCGATAGAAACTCTCCATTCCTGACCCATCTTGCTTAGCTTGACACGGAAATGCGAGTTTTTTTCTCATGATATTCAAAGTTCTCTTTTTCCTTAAACCACTGAATGAGCTCACTCAGGTTGGAACTCATAGTCATCCCAGTCGTCATAGTCGTCTATAAATGCGCCCGTTGTTAACAAGGTAAGAGTTTCATACATGTCATTTCCCATATAGAAAACATATCCATAGTAACATTGGGTGCCTCTAGGTGAAGTGGCCGACTATGAATTCCAACCTTTGTCACAACCAGTGCATGGAGGTCAGGGAGGGTATTAGATACTTCGAATCCCAACGAACTCGCTAGTTTTTACACATCTTCGAAGTGTGTTTGATTTTTGGTAGTCAAGCGTCAACCAGCTGCCCTACGAGCTTTTTAAAAGTAAATGTGATGATATTAAGTCTAATCAGCTACCACCTTGAAACGATTGCCTACTGCTTCAAATCCTGCGGCTGCGAGCTAACCACCAAACAGCGGTCAGGATACGTTGTTTGGACGCCAACCCTGATGTTCCTGATCCGCGTGGGTATGGATGGGAAACCACGGCAGAAGGAGATCTGAGCAACGAGTGGATGATTGGAACTAGAGTACCTTTGACCGTTATGGATCTCCTAGCCCGTAACTGTTGCCGTGTTTGCAAGATGCCGACATGTGAGTGTTTGGCCAATCAATAAAAGTGTACCCACGCTTGTAATCTGAAGGATTGTACAAAAACCAGTACCAGTACCAGTAGCCAGCATGAGAATTCCAGTGAGTCAGAAGGTGATTAATCTGACAACTTGGACAGTGACTGCTAACGTAGATATAACATAATACTAATATCATATCACGTATCTCAGCATGGTCATCCTCTTTTCTAAAAATGTATTGTGTTGCAGTTGCACACCCATTCAAGAATACCCTGATGTCTGAGGACATTAATTAGAAATTCAGTAACAATCCTAAGTAGTTTATAAGTTATATGATGATTACATTCTCTTACGATTAAAGCATGATATTTTTATTCGTTATTGTAATTGCAGTTAAAATTCTGCGTCTTTATAGTACCCACAAGTAATATTTTAGTTACTAGACCTAGTTTGACGATACTTACCTATTGACCTTTGACCGCCATTTTGAATGAATACCGTGAAAACAATGTGATAACAATAAGAACTATTCACTTTTAACGTATTTATGAGTGAGTACGTTGATATAATGAATATTGGCCAATAAATCGAAGAAAATTTTAGAAATTACCCATTTTGAGGAAATTGACCCCAGTCAAGGTCAAAAAAGGTAAGAAGGTAATTTAATTTTTTTTTAATAAACTTAAAACATTTATCTTACTGAAAGAGTATTTTTAAACTTACAAACATTTTTCGTTAGTTAATAAAAAAATTAGTTAAAAAATTACAAATTTTACCTTTGACCCTGGTTTTGACATAGAAAGCTGGATTTGCCAGAGGTATATCATGGTTTTTTGAAAAGTACTCGTCTCAAGCTTTCTTTTGATATATGTCATCCTTTGACCCAAATTTTATACCGACCAGGCCTTTTTCGAGCGTTATGCAAAGGACTATAATGATTTGTAATGCCAACAATAATAGTAACAACAATAACAATATAATACTATTATGATTGAACATTTGTCATGGATAGACGTACATTTCCAAACTAAAATAATGATTTCGAGACAATATCTGTCATAAAGGTGGTTTTCGTAGTTTTCCACCGTACAAAGAGGAAGTCTTATAAAGGATGAATGCGAGAAATCGCCCACGTCCATAGGGTACCTTAACTATAAACATCGTTAGCTGTATAATATGACCTTTGCTTTGGAGACAATACTTGCACACGATTAGTTTTAACTAGTTCTAAATACGTATAAGTCAAGTCTGACAAACACATGGAAACACTTTGTGTGCTAACACTTGATTTAAACAAATATTTGTGTAGATAATGCATGAAAAAATCATGAAAATAATTTAGGTAAATATGTAATCATAAGACAGCTATTTGTGTCGATTCATGGGGATAGCTTACACCAATCATATTATGTCACACTGACTCATCAATAATTCTACTTACAATTTTTTGTCAAAGGATAAGTTTATAAATTTAAATAAGTGCGTTATGTAGGCTTTGGCTTGGGGTAAGCACACAAGAGCTTCGATCGCCTGACATTCACTGGGTCTTACACTGGCCAGTGTAGCAAAGCGTCTAGCAAAGCTAAATAGCCAGTGTAAAAATCTTCTGAACTGGCTACACTAGTGTAAGTTTTAAATACAGGCGAACGCCATACAAATATTTACACTGACACACGGGTACAAAAGAACGACTTACACTAGTGTAAAGTGTAGAACGAAGCTCTAGAGTAGTGGAGAGATGGCGAAAGCACTGCGTAACTTACAAGGCAAGAAGTGACTTGAGAAGCACTGCAGAGGTTGACTGTAGGAAGCCAATGGTGGGAAGACGATACCTTGCAGGAAGCAGATTATAATGAATATGAAACACATTGCATTTATTAAATATTCCAGTTATTTTCCCGTTTCTTGTTCTAGAAGTTGTCCATTACTAAATTTTTGTGATATCTTGTATCTTGCAAATAGTGGGTTTATTTCTTGAATGTTATCTTCGAGCCTTCCTTTATAAACCAGCTATATTTTAGCAGGGTCAACATTTAATTACTCCGTAAATATGAGGATCAAGACAATAATTATGAATAAATTAATAATCAAATTTTTATATTTAGTGTCTCCTTACTCATTACTCATCAGTTACATGACCTGATATTCACAAAAGATAACACACAACATACAAACAACTCAACATAACTCGTTGTACTTGCTAAACCCCCCCTCCCCCCCCCCCCCTGCTATACAGGCACCATTTATGCCTGAGTCATATTGATAAATGAGAAGTTAAAAGCCAGAATCGAGAACTGTATGAGTGTTGAGAGGGAAATGTGTGTATATACCACAGTAACAGTGTTGTCATGGTGGGAGCGCAGGCTCAGTATACCTATACATTAATTCAGTGATATTTTTCTGGCGGAACGCAGTACCGGCACCTTCTTTTAAATACACACAAAATTAAAATCAACTTCCAATCAAAATTTATTCCTTTTTAATTTGAACCTATCTATGCAACACGCTTTATATATTTTTTTATGTTATTTATGATTCAAATTTGGCTTAAAACCTGTTTTAGACCATCTAAAATAGTTTAACCATTAAAAAATTTCGCCTGCGACGCTGTTGCCTCCGGCAGCTGGGGCTGTGCCCCAGACCCCATGTGGGCCACGCCACCTCGTTGGAACTTGACCACGTAATGGCACCTTTTATTTTAGAAAAAGAAAAACACTGTCTATATTTATGTAGTAGGTACGAAGGGGTTTGGGGAGGGGCCCAGCCTCCGAAGAAGTTTATGTTACGAGATATTCGGTCAGTAATCTCTAATCTGAGCACAGATAACAAATCAATACATTGTAATTAGTTATCTGTGACCTGAGCAAGGAATGTATACAAAAGTATATATTTTATTGGATTTTTTGTGTCTGCCATCCCACAGCATAAAGTGTTTTTTTTGGGGGGGTGGGGGGGGGGGGGGGGGTGGCAATTGTGACTCCCAATAATGGGACAGCGTCGTGGAGGTGTTGTAGTTGTTGTGTAATTGTTGAGACTTGGAGGAACCGGTTATGTACCTCGATCGTAGACCAACACAAAACTTGTCCTGTCAATATGTCATGCAATAATAGTGTTATATTTCGTACATGTCTGAGCGAGTAATACTCCTTGTTGCACAGTAGGTTATACATTGTCTGTCCAATACACACAATACACGTGTTATATATTCTAATCGAAGTCATACTTCGGGACACACTGAACAAATTAGTTTAATTTATTTTAACCACGACTTCCACTTACGAAGATGGTTAATATAATATGTGACATTTCTCGTAACAGGGAAGGATACCTCTACGTCAAAATCCGCAAACAAATTTCATTTCTAAATTATATCTCAAGAATGGAGTTTGAAATAAAAAATGTTAGTCAACAGCGCGCTGTAGTTTGGTAAGCCCTACATACTGAATGCTCTAAATTGTGTTTTACATTACAATCAGACCGGATTTATTTCTAGTTAATTTTATTACTATAATTATCGATTTAATAATCAAAAGAAAAACTCTATTGGTTATAATATTTCATTCAATTGTAGGGCTTACCAAAACACAATGCACTGTTGTTTAGGGCCTACTCAGATTTTCGATTTTGTGTTGTAATCTTGAGATATATTAAAAAAATGAAAATGTTCTGCGGGTTTTGACGTAGAGGTACCATTCGCTCTTAAGGGTCGAAATATTTCTGGATGAAGAGAATCAAAGTCAAGAAAAGAATTCAAACAATATCGTGCTTGTTCACCTCGACCATGGGCAATTAAAAAGCATATCAACCTTCATTTTGAGTAATCGAATTTATCAACAAATCTGCAGTCGTTATAACCCCATGTTTTTCACGTGCTATTTCCGTCGGGTACAGCGCCGGTCAACACTTGTGCAACACACATACAACACAGTCATTGTAAAGAAGTGAAAGCATGCTCAGTTTTAATTATCTCTTGATATACTAGTTTATAAATTGGTAGAACTATATTACAATTATTTCCAGTGAAAAACTAAAAATAATATTATTCAGAAGGTCTTGAGTGATCAAACGTGTGAGTAGCCGGTGTGGCCGGCCATGGCCAATTATAGGCGTTGGTCAAGTAAACCATGGTTGCTCGATTCCAGGTTCAAACCATGACTTGGGCACGGATGTCATGTGGCGCGATATAACTCATATGGCTCGAGGTTGTCGGGTCGATACCCGCTACCGGCAATCAAAAGGTTTTTCCGAGGTTTTCCGCAAATGCTGGGGAAGTCTTAGGTCCGTATGCATAGTTCAGACTCAAGCCTTCCTCAACTAAGTTTATCCTCAGCCTCACCCAACAACCAATCACGGAACGGCATTGCCATGTGAACGGCTTTGTGATTGGTGGTTAGGCGAGGCTGAGGAGAGGCTGAGTTGAGGAGGGCTTGAGTGTGAAGTATGCATTCGGGTCTAAGTATGACTTCCCCAGCATTCGCGTTAGATTTGGAATTCATAGTCGGCCCCTACACCTAGGGGCGCCCATTGTTACCAATTAGGTAACAGTTGTTTGCATGTGTTTTCCTATCAACGAAACAAATCCATAGCAACAATGGGTGACCTTAGGTGTAGGGGCCGACTATGAATTCCAAACAGTCCTCGGACATTCCTTTTCAACTATTCCAATTGCCTTGTTAGTCACCTGAAGAGGAACATGGATTCTGATTGTCCGTGGGCAGGTTTTCTACAGAAAATAATAATAATTATTTCACTCACTCATCGTCTCGATTATCATCGTTGCCAGACATGAGTCTTGAGGAAGAGGATAATATGAATGATGGAAGAGATTATAACACAATGTGAAGATACTGTAAATGTCTTTGAATTGCTTCAAGTTTCTCTGTCGATTATCAAGATGACTTTAGGTGAAGTGAAGCAATGGATGTTAATGTACAAAGCATCATTATAAGCATATATTGTAATAGAAACGAAATAGGAAGCCTATCACTGAAATTTGTAGAAAGTAATGATGGCAGTATAAGCAAGGTTCTTAAATACCACACAAACATCCCAATTATCAATATCCTAACTATATTGGGTTTGAAGTATAGGGACTACTTCTTCAAACCCAATATCCCCTAGCCCTCGGGCTTTTGTGTTTTTACCTCTGTATTCCTTCATCTGCTCTAGAGAGCCTAGCCCAGGAGAGCGTTCCAGCAAAGTTCAATGTTGAACTATTGCATCCAGTAAGTAAGTAAGTAAGTAAGTAAGTAAGTAAGTAAGTAATGCCCTTGCGAAAGCACAACATATGAAGGTGAATTTATCCACAAAAGCATTCGGCCTCTCATTCCAATAACCGGGAAGTTGCCTCCGTAAAAGATAATGGATCTAGTATCCGTGAATGCCGCCAATTTCTCAACAATATCACAGCGAACATACGAGCTCTCATAACGAGCAAGCGCCAGCATGCACCCACCCCATGCACACTCTCAACACACAAGAGAAAGTCAAACTGGAAGAGGTGCCGGCATTGTTTGTTGCGCTACCAAAAGTTGAGGGCCAAAGGCGGTGGTTCTGTTCTGCACCCGGCTATATATAATTCACCGAGTGCTTGTTGGAGCACATTCAAGTCAGCTCCGCTAACTGAACACCACTCCACTTCGCAATGGCATTCAAGGTACGTCACCCCAACACTGTGAGGTACGGTCATACACCGAATTCAGCTCCGATTTTGTAAATACGGTTTGGTAGCCATGGTTTCAACAACATTACATTCAAAATTAATAGATCTTGCCAACAAGGATAATCGAGACCGTATCTGGGTCCATGTATGTATCAATAACAATGATACTAGAGTGAGGGTATATGTGGGCGTAAAGCCCTAACCACAACTGTCGGCATCGTGATCATTATCGTGATTGGGATCGCAAACATACATTTCCCCATTGCAATTATTATGACGTTACAATTTAGTTGGGAACAGAACCAAAGGAGCAATATAAAAATCTTGAATCTGTAAAAGTGTTCTAAACTCAAAATTCAACCTGTGTCAATAAAGATTTACTTTACTTTACTTATAAATTAACTCTTTCACGGTTTCCGGATAGCGATTGCGATCCAGATACCGACAGTTGTGGGTACGGCTCTAATGTAGCAATACTTCCTTCAAGTACGGACATGTACGCTTATTGATTCGAGAGCAAATGATGATATGTAAATATGATCGTACTGTCAGGTTATGAAAGAAGAAGAACGGTTATTGTATCTCATTAGTTAACATCATGACATGCAGATCTTTCCACACAGAAAGTTATTTAAGATATCAACTCAAGTGTATGGGGAAATGATAAGGTTTGATAAAAATATCATAATATGGTATAGGGCGAGGCGGACTGGTGTTTATAGGACGTAAATAGATGTGGTGAATTGATGTATTGCAGAGGATGGGATATCTTATGCACACTAAACATTTATAATATCGATGTACATTTTATAAATGCCATTTTATTTTTTATTTTCTATCTTATTACTTTTTTTTTATAAAACCCTAAAAGTTATGCAAACCACCAAACACACTTTGTTTTCGCATTTAGTTGCGTTTGACAAATTATGACAAAATCAATCACATTATAGGATATTAGTAATATGACTGTTATTCAAACGCTACCAATCACGAACCGAATAATCTTGATTCACCATCAATAAATTCTCAGGTTGTAGCTGCGTGCTAAAGTGGGCGCTATGGCCCTGCCGGTCGAACTAGTCAGGGGGCGAGTCGCTCAGTGTCAGTGTGCCCCCCCCCCCCCCCCCCAGGGCTGTGTTCACAGCTGTAGTGTATCACTTCCACATCGTCCCACGTGCGTGGTTGAATACTAATACATCGTTTTCTTGCACTTGTTACTTACTTGGTTATTTATGTATTCATTTGCACGCTACAGATATTCAATGAAAGAAAATATGCTAAACGTTCCTGGTTATATTGCACACCCATTATTATATGTCGTGTAACGTGTCTTTATTTTAATTGCTTTCAAATTAGACAATAAAGTGGTTACGTTTGTTGCAAGTGGCCCTGTTCCATATTTATTAATCGATAATATATTTTAATTAACATATTCTTTCCTTGTTTGCAGTGTTTGATCCTCGCCGCCGTGTTGGCCGTCGCCAACGCTGGCTACCTCGGAGGCTACGCCGCCCCCGCCGTCGCCTACGGTGCCGCCCCCGCCGTTGCCTACGGTGGAGCTTATGCCGCCCCCGCCTACGGAGCCGGTTATGCCTCCCCCGCCCTCGTCTCCCAACAGTCCAACATCCTGAGGACCCCCGGTAACTTGGGACAGGTCTCCACCTTCTCCAAGACCATCAACACCCCCTACTCCAGCGTCAGCAAGTCCGACGTCCGTGTCAGCAACGACGCTCTCGCCTACGCTCACGCCCCCGTCGCCGCCTACGCCGCCCCCGCCTACCACGGAGCCGCTTATGCCGCCCCCCTCGCCCGCGCCTACGCCGCCCCTGCCTACGCTGGAGCTTATGCCGCCCCCGCCTACGCCGGAGCCGCTTATGCCGCCCCCATCGCCTCCGCCTACCACGGAGCCGCCTATGCCGCCCCCGCCTACGCCGGAGCCTATGGCGCCCCCGCTATCAGGTCTTCCGTCTCCGCTCTGTCCGGAAACGGCCTCCTGGGAGTCGCTTACTCCGCCGCCCCCGCCGTCGCTCACATGACCTACAGCAACGGATACGGTCTCAACTACGCCTATTAAGAACTCTGCCACCCCCACAACTTTATTTGACCATTATATTGTGTATAATGACATCTTTGCACAAATAAAATTTAATTTATTCCCCTACTTGGTCGTCCGTGTTAATGTATTTCTCTCTGTTCCCCCACCCGCCACTTCCTTACTCAGATACCTTTATTTGTGTATTATTTATATCTTGTAGTACAAAATAATGATACAAATGATTTATTTAATGGCGTTTACCAGTGGGCTGCACTCAGTGCGCATATTATATTGTTGTACATTGTTGTTTTAAGGCGTTATCTAGAGGTCGCACTGGACCGCACCGAGTGCGCTTTCAATGCACAACAATACAATTGAGGGGTAAGTGCGCACTGAGTGCAGCCCATTTGAAAACGCCATTAATATTGTTGATGGCGCACTCAGTGCGGTCCAGGGCGGCCATTGGAAAACGTCATAACATTGGATTATTTTTTAATGTATGAGTATCTTGTACAAGATATATGCTATTTATTTGTTTAATTGTTTTGTTTATTCTACACAGTTATAAAACTAATCTGCAAATGAGGGTTATCATATGACATGAAGATTACGGAAAAAGGAATATCACAACAGTCTGAAGAGGGAGATGGATTGTATTTGGGTAGATTTGCTTACGAAAAATTATAAATTATAACACCAATGTATAAAGCAATAATGCTACTGAACTAGTGAACCAATGGCGGCTCTACATCACGCGGAGATGAACCCATATGGAAGGTAGATGAGTAATATGCTTCTCTTTGAGATACTTAGTAAAGCAGGAACCTTTTACAAGTCATCATGTTGTTGTTATGGCTACATGTAGACAATCCAATGCTGACACATTCCTTGAACACTGCGGTATGGATGAATCTTATTGGGTTTACCTAACCAAGCGGATTATAGTTATCATACATTTGACATATTTATTAAATAAATAAATTCACATTTAGTCTACCCACTCAATAACAAGATAGATTTTCAGTGGGGGACTTTAATTTAAAGCGACTAAAACAACCCTGCAGGCTCCGAACACCATCGACGAGTGAGCGATAACCAATCAAAGATCGATATTTCAAATACAAAACACATGAATCAGTGATTAGACAGTGCGAACACCTGCGGACAAATGCCAGAATCAACATTGCCGATTCAGAACAACTTGAATGTATTGAGTGCTTCGCTGCTATACAGTGTTTCGTTTACTAATATAAAACTATAGAACTATATTAGGAGCCACGAGTCCTTTAATGGTTCCGCCCTAGGTTGGAGACATCTACTTATCTCATGGAGGTCCCACTACACACACCTCCAACCAGAGATCATGACCAACCTGTCTTTGAACGTTTTTGAATCATTATCCAACCTCAGCTTTGCATCTGTCTGTCACACTGCCATTGTGAGCATACTGCGTTTTATCCGTGTGTTCACCTCACTCCTTTTAAAAGAACCTGTGAAATAGCCCAAGCAAATACAAATTAGTATAGTGCATTCATTAAAAGTCAAAGTCAATAGAACTAAATTGTTTTTCAATTTCAATATACTAGTAGCAATATATTTAATACCAACAATAACAGTGCACAAGGTAAATATAGGGTAGTGACAGGTTGTTGGTGAGTACAGACTACAGAATACAACTTGGGTGGAATATAACAAACTCTTTGTAAGCTATATCTAAAAATAATTGAATGTATGAATCTTTATTGTACAATCTCGATTGTATTACACATTTTACAGATTTGGTAATTAGCCTACGTAGTTGGTATGCGTATTTAGGAAACTAAGATTAAGTACAATTTTATAGTTACATAGTTGGTATGCTTATTTAGGATACTGATTAAGTAAGATTTTGTAGTTACATAGTTGGTATGCTTATTTAGGAAACTAAGATTAAGTAAAATTTTGTAATTACGTAATAAGTATGTTTACTGGTGAAAAATGTCTATATAATAGGCCTTAAATTAAAATTAAGACTATAATTACATATTCTACTATCATGAAATATTTTAAAAGTAAAGAGAAAATTGTAATTTGATTATGACACGACATGCAACAGTAGCATTGAAGTAGAAGAGAAGTAGAGCAGTATCATAGTATAGTAAGTGAGAATTCTCCATCTAGATTTATACATATTACTTTGTATAGTTAAAAGCTTGTTGAAAATGTATTTAAATGCAAATCTGTGCGAAATTGTATGAGATGGGGGGTGGAGGGGGGTGGGGGGATAATGAAAATGTAGTTGATTTCAAAAGAAGTTCTTAATTTTCGTTATAAGATGCCTTTTTAGTAACATTATAAAAAGTGCACTATTCATAGGTGGGTTTTTATACAACATGCATCCTAAGTGAGTAATGCTAAGTTTACCTTTATTAGTGCTATTTAGTATTTATGTTTTGTAGGTCTAGGTTATCTTTGGTTCGCGTATTGTGATCATGCTAGTGCGAGCTGTGGTTAATAATAATTGGAAAATGTGACACATGTGAGTATTAAAAATTGTATATTATTGTGATATCGCATATTACAGCATGCATTTATATCTAAAAATGGTATAAATAATGGCTTAAATAATTCAATAAAGGTTTTTAAAAGTATACACAAACTTCTACAACCAATAATCAAACATGATGTTGTTTCATAACTTTTGGTTTAAATAAAAAACCAAAAAAACGGAAATTTATGATCTTTAACTTATGTATGTTTTTTAATGGCCATGTCTGAGCGTATATTCCAATGTTTTTCTTCAATTACAACTATGCGAAACGAAGTGTGATAAAGGCAACCTAAGACTACCTTACACATGCTTTCGTCACAGGCGAGGCACTCGTAGCCATCAACCAGCGAACCGCCCGAGACAAGCGCGCGCAAATACCGATCGCTGATTGGCTACGAGAACTTCACCTGTGACGAAAGCATTCGTAGCTAAAGTATTGGGTTGCCTAAACATATCAAATTCTTCCAGATATTAGAGAACTGTTTTCCCTTAGGCTCATAGTGACCTAAGCAGTGATTAACACGCGTTCATCATGCGGCAGTAACATGCTATCTAGATGTGTTTTAGGACCACACCCATATCTTTCACTTCTTTCACCTCTGGCCAGGGATGTGACCTTTAGCTCTATAGATCATGACTACATTGGAGCTTATTTGCGGGTCTTTGTACCTTCATCGACCAGTCTTGCTCAGTGCGTATTTTCTTCCATGACAAACGCTTATCTGTTCATTGATTTAATCAGACACGCACGTGTTCATAAGACACTCTGGTCATAACATTACCCATCGTTTACAGTTAGTCTACACTTTACACGTGGTCCGAACAATTCATACTAAAGTGATTGTGTCCTTCTATTGCTTTTAGATTAAACACTAAACGGCCACATTTTTTGTTGTTGAAAGATTTCCTTTTTTCTTCAGTATTTTCATCCCTACATCTATCTACATTTCATTAGTAAATCATTTAATTCATTCTTTTGTCTTATAATAATTCTCATGAGAATAATTTTGAAATGCTGAAAGCAAGAGGGGTGAATACAGTAACTTGAAGAAATGGGGAGTTCTTGAGCGGTGCACGGAGTAAAGGGTAGAAACCCATTTGACAAACTTACGCTGATATCTCCTTTAACCCCCCCTCCCTTCTGTCTGCCACCATCAAATCACAATCCTTATGATCTGTTTAATCTAAAATTCGATTTTTTTTAATAAAATTAAATTCAAATTCTACTAAAACACGAATGGCGACATGACAGTAACGCTTCATGTTACCTCAACGTTCAACTATAGCTCAGCCCAGAATACCACATCTGCAACATAGACATAAGTGAAAGCATGTTCGGGTTTAATTAACTATTGATTGATACAAGTTCATAAATTGGAATGGAAGATAAGCTGACGACATTTCAATATAAAAATTGCTTAGTTATTTTAACGACGTAGGGCCGCATTAGCGCTTGTAGGAATGTGAGTGCGTAGGGTTTAATATACAATGCCGCTTTGGGTTGTTTAGCCACCTCGTACAACAGGCAGTGCTACCCTGGATCTATTCAACCCCGGCCAGACGTGGATGTTATTAACTATCCAGTGGCGTATTAAGGGGAGATGGGGGGATTTTGCCCCCTCTCGAAATCCCAGCTTTAATTATACTCTGCAAATCATCAAAATTTAACAGATTTAATTATTAATTTCTCTATTTGCTTAATCGGGAAACACTCCCGTATAGGTGAACTTGTATAAGTTGTAATAATATAGTAATTTTATATAATATTGAATCTTGAAATTATTTTAAAATCGTATTTGGCGCCGTTGTAATCCTTATCCCGTTCAGCAAAGCACCTTACCTTCTTCTAAACCACACTTAAATAATACGGATCTTAAAAAAATTACCTGTGGCGCTATTGTGGGGGACAAGCCTTCCACTCCCCCTCCTCCCCCCCCCCCAATTGTAGCGTTTGTTGAGCACCGTTTTACAGCTGTTGTTCTACTCTGGGCAGCTCCCCCCGAAATATATTCCTGCGTACGCCACTGATTATATCAATATGATTGAATGGTGCTTTGACAACGTCTGAAGTCGCGATGCAAATATTGCAGACAAAGGTCAGACCGAGAGATTATCATGTTCTGTATTATCTAAGAAACGAATAGAGACGGAGAATATGAAACAAGTAGAAATGTGAATATTATTGAAACCTGAGGTTGCGACATTTTTAAGATGTGTCTCATCATAACGCTGTATTAGAATAATAGATCGGTCTCACATTAGAAAGTTACACCTCAGTTAAAAAAACGTGATATTGCTTTAGTAACCTCAGCTAGCAAACTGTTCAAATTAACGAGTGGGTACATATTGTTTTTAATGATGTTAGGCAGAATGTGTTTATGAAGACTGTCACTGAATGTAATATACATTTACATTTTTCCGCGTTGGAAATACCTGTTGTAAATCAGTTTTTATAACTGAATAGGATAGACATTAAATAAATAAATAAATAAATAAAATAAATAAATAAACTTCATTGATTTCTCGTATGAAACCTGCCCAGGAACAATTCATGTTCCTCTAAGTATTGCAGTATTTGGAATAGTTGGGAAGGAATGCCCGAGACCGAGGGCTGTTAGTATGAATATAAATCAATGCAACATTCGCCTTATGAATGAGAAAAACCTAGGTTAACCTTTGGTCAAGGTTGCCGGTAGCGTGTATCGAACCAGCGACCTCCCGAATTAGACATACATATTCGTTATTTGGAATAAATTTCCAAGCGTGAGGAAAAGACTCTGGAAAATCTTCGGTCGGGAATGCGGTTGTCTAAATCGAACCAGCGACCTCCCAGATTACATCCTTGCACTTTACCGCTGAACCACTTCTATCGTTATGTGTCTCCTTGCGTAAATCTTTCATTAACACACAGAAAAGCAATGCTCGGGCTACGTCAGGAGGTGGATGGGTGACCACTCTCCTCTGAAACACTAGTTACCGTTGGTTAGAGCAGATTGGAGGGTTCGAAAGCTTATGTATAACAGCTTCGTTCTTCTCGTCAACTGCTCGGTAGTCCAGGTTAGTGGAGGAATCTATATGACTGGTCAAAGTTTCACCGTTCTTTCGAATGGGACGTGAAGCCGATGGTCTACCTGGTCCTTTTCGGCAGGAGTAGGCAACGTGCCGGTTCTAGGTTAACCTCCTCCCTTCCTCAGTATCATTCATCAATCATCACTCATCAGTCTAAAGAGGGCATTGTGCCCTACACTGGCCATAATTACAATAAAATAAAGTAAAATGGATATTCATGTTATATGTGTCAAGTTCCCTTACACATTCCAACTGTTAGTAACGACTCGCAACGTATGGATATAGTTTTTCTATTAATTGTCACTCTTGGCTCTACGAATTATACAACAATCCTTGTCGACTCTTGTTACGTGTCGTAGTGAACACTAACCCAGCCCGACACAGAAGCGAGCGAGCTATGCACGCAAGGACCCACCCCATTCACACTCTCAACACACAAGAGAAAGTCAAACTGGAAGAGGTGCCGGCATTGTTTGTTGCGCTACCAAAAGTCGAGGGCCAAAGGCGGTGGTTCTGTTCTGCACCCGGCTATATATAATTCACCGAGTGCTTGTTGGAGCACATTCAAGTCAGCTCCGCTAACTGAACACCACTCCACTTCGCAATGGCATTCAAGGTACGTCACCCCGACACTGCGAGGTACGGTCATACACTAAGGTTGGAATTCATAGTCGGCCCCTACACCTAGGGGCACCCATTGTTGCTATGGATATGTTTTGTTTATGGGAAATAACATAGAAACAACTGTTACCTTGGTAACAATGGGCGCCCCTAGGTGTAGGGGCCGACTATGAATTCCAACCTTAGTGTGGAGCCGAACCGAGGTTCATACATCTTGGCAGCGAGGATAATCGAGAACAGGGAATAGCAATATGGGGACGGGGTCAACATCGACGGTACAAAGGACGAGTCAAGTCACAAAGATAGCCTAAACGTATATTATTTTCATATATTGTACAACTAGGAATTGCACTTAGTTACTGACTACGAATATTGAATACAGAGGATTTTAGAGAATGATTAAAATATTACAAAGTACAGTCAATAGATTTACTTATTTTTGGCAATTCAAGCGTCACAGAGATACATTTTAAACCCCTTCAAATGATTCAGAACAAATTATTTATAATGTGAGGATTGTGCTTGTTAGAACCAATATTTTGCGATGGATTATCATTGCATAACCTTTTGGTATATTTTTTTAGAATCTAGAGAACAAGCTATAGTTTGCGGTTCTTCAATTTTTATTCATTGGGTGCACTTAGTATAGTGTACTGAAATAACGTTTTTTGAGAAGGATCGCAATATCCATTATAGTCCGCATTGTTCTGTAGAGGACAATTGCCCCAGTTCAAAGGTCATTGTTTAGTGGGTCATGTGTAAGAGTTGTGCTTAGTCCTATTAGTTACTCGTCTTTGCCAAATGTTCTGTTCTATCAGTACAGTATATGTTACGGATTAACTTTAAAATATTATTCCACAGTCGACGCGTGTCCTATTATGTAGACAACTATGCACAAATTCTAAAATGCTATTATAAGCCTTGAGCAAAATATCTTTTGGAGCATTTAAAATAAAATTTGATAAAATTATATTGGACTGTTCTTTAAAATAATTCAGAGAATTACATTTAAACATCTACACGAACTTGTAGTTAAGGAAATCGGCCAGATAAAACATGATGCAAACTGGTAACAATTTACTTAAATATGCAAACGGGTGTTCATTTCGAAATTCGAATATAATGGCATAATTATAAGCATTACTTCACAAATGGTTACATATCATTTTCAGAGTTGGTAGTTGTATTTTTCTTAACAAACATGTTATTTGTTGTTTGCAGTGTTTGATCCTCGCCGCCGTGTTGGCCGTCGCCAACGCTGGCTACCTCGGAGGCTACGCCGCCCCCGCCGTCGCCTACGGTGCCGCCCCCGCCGTTGCCTACGGTGGAGCTTATGCCGCCCCCGCCTACGGAGCCGGTTATGCCTCCCCCGCCCTCGTCTCCCAACAGTCCAACATCCTGAGGACCCCCGGTAACTTGGGACAGGTCTCCACCTTCTCCAAGACCATCAACACCCCCTACTCCAGCGTCAGCAAGTCCGACGTCCGTGTCAGCAACGACGCTCTCGCCTACGCCCACGCCCCCGTCGCCGCCTACGCCGCCCCCGCCTACCACGGAGCTTACACCGCCCCCGCTTACGCCGGAGCCGCTTATGCCGCCCCCATCGCCTCCGCCTACCACGGAGCCGCCTACGCCGCCCCCCTTGCCCGCGCCTACGCTGCCCCCGTCGCCGCTGCCTACCACGGAGCCGCCTATGCCGCCCCCGCCTACGCCGGAGCCTACGGCGCCCCCGCTATCAGGTCTTCCGTCTCCGCTCTGTCCGGAAACGGTCTTCTTGGAGTCGCTTACTCCGCCGCCCCCGCCGTCGCTCACATGACCTACAGCAACGGATATGGCATCAACTACGCCTATTAAGAACTCTGCCACCCCCACAACTTTATTTGACCATTATATTGTGTATAATGACATCTTTGCACAAATAAAATTTAATTTATTCCCCTACTTGTTGTCTGCCTTCTGTTTTTTCCCTGGATCATTAAAGTGCTCATCCACACAATTTCTCGACGTTTCGATAGGCAAATACAATGCCCATGTTCAGATAGAATCATAACTTTCCTATATCGCATCAAAAGTTAGTCAAGAGAATACGAACGCAATGACACACACCAGATTTACAAGCATTGCTTCGTTCAAATGATATAATGTATGTTCCATAATATTAGTATAGCTATTCTTTACTGGACACTAATAACCATGACGTTGTGTGCTCTAAAGCCCTAGTTCACTAACTAGCTAGCTATTCTTTAGAGACAAAAATATACATTTACATAATTACATATAATTTAAAAATGCAAACATAAAATATAATTGTATTTACAGTTTGATTGGCGTAGCAATCTAATAACTTAATTATTATTAATTTGATGGAGAGAGTATGCAATTTAAAATTGTATTTGAAGATGAAAGAAGAGGGTTTTAACTATGAATTTGACCGTTTACGTTTGCCAGTCACCAGGGCCTGGATTCACAAAGATGCGTAACTCTAAGTTGTCCTAAGTTAGGCAAATCCTAGCTAGATAAATCAAGATAAATCATGTCTAGGTATTAATACACATTCACAAATCAAAAATTATTAGTTAAATTGTTCATATTTTACTATATTTTATCTTTAAAACATTGCAGAACGACTTATTGGTGATTTATATCACTAAGATTTGCCTAAACTAGGACGTCTTAGCACTTAGGCACCTTTGTGAATCTGGGCCCTGGTGTACAGCATCGGTTATCAGCCCTAACAGGAAACATAGCAACTACAACCGTGCACTTTTGATAACAATGTGTACGTATGTATGCGTGTTCTTTATTTTGAGTTTTATTCTTTTACATTTTAGTTACATTTATTTTGCTTCTATCAACGAACCACGACACTAACATTTGAACATTCCAACATTTTTCTCCCTTATATTTCTAGGTAAACGATTAAATTGTCTTAAGCCGAAGTATAAAATTTACTTATACCACATTTTTTTTAGAATCACAAGTTCTCTAGTAGGCCTCCATGTTCGTCACTGCCACTTCTTGTACCAATGTCATGAATGATATTTACTTACTCTATATTTTATGATAAATGACTAGTTAGGATAAAAAAAGACATCAGCTATACCCTGTGTGTCCCTCTACATGTAATAATGATTTTGTGTAAAAATCCCTGTAGAATCTTTGAAGTGTGAAACGACAAGATCCAAAAGGCCTGACTTGACTTATTTATTGTACAAGAAAATGTAGTTAGTGAGCATACATAGGCATCAGTTGGATGCATCCATAGCGAGAGTTTCCAACAATCGGCTAATTTCGGCAAAAGTATTATAAATACAACATCTAAGTTATTTGTTTATGGTTGCATCTAAAATATTCTTACCTCATCTTAAATCTTCAGTTTGAAATTAGTACCAAGTTCAATCCTGGAAGTCGAATAAGTTCGGTCGTTTGAATCGTTTTATACAGCGCAATATCACGCATTCTGTTAGGGGGGCGGATAATGTCAAAATTTCGTTTACATATCCACAAAAAACCTGCGCATATATTAAAGTTGGCAATAAAAACCACTCAAATGATTTGGAATTATTCAGAGATTGCAACGTTTGCATTCATTTGAGAATCGGGCTAAAATTAAATAAGTTACAAGACGTGGAAGTGAGGTGTTGTTTTTCGAGTGTAAATTAAATGGTTAAGGTTTCTCACACCAAGAAGTAAGATAGTGTCAGGGGAGTCCGGACCGCCCAAAATTAGTTTCCAACTTAACAAGTGCGAATCACTAACGTTTTTCCCAATTATCTAATACAATTTGGTTACGTTACCTGCTTGCAGGTTTTCTTGTATGTTACCGTCAAAAAACTTACCGCAACCAAATTGTACTAGATAATCGGAAAAACGTTAGTGATTCGTGCTTGTTAAGCTGAGAACGAAAAAGAAACTATGTGGCTTCTTTGGGTACCGCGACTTTAATTTCGACCACGGAAACGAACGCCGCCAGAGTTACGTCACGCGGGAAACATACCAGCGCTGTGGCCCAAACACAGCTTTGTGGAAGGATGGGACTTTTTCGTTTGACTTGTGCAAGACCTTAAGCGTCTATAATGACTTGATATGTATGTTTGGATTCAGAGGACCTTAACGCAAACGAGTAGGGAGTGTTTCATCGTAAAATAGGTACGCATTCATAGTCGTTCACTACCCCTATACTGGATCTCCCCCGCAGTTTACACCATGGCCACACAATTTTGTCCCCGTTTTGAACACCCTCAGACATGTTGAGAGATAAGCAACCGCGGGATTTCTTGTATTCCTAAAACGTTCGGACCTCTTCTACATAAAGAATGTGAGGTGTTCGGAGCCTACAGGGTTGGTTTAGTCCACTGAAAATCAGTTTCATTACTGAGTGCATGGGTAGACTCTAAATGTGAATTTATTATTTTTTTATTTTTTCATTCATTCACAATGAATGAAACAACAATAAACAAGTACATAATTCCTAGTAATTACCTAATTAAGGGAGATGAACGAGTAACACATCATATTCAATTATCTGAATTCTTCGTCGTCCTCTGCTCGAGTTTGATTGGATGGAGATGATGGCTCTGCTGGCCTTTGTTCTAGGGGTGTATAAGAAAACTACCCGTGAGGTTGGTGTAAACTCCAGGAAAGACAATGGGTTTGAAGTACTTCAAATCCAATGACAGAGAGCCAGTAAAGGGGCGCCTGTTGTTGCTACGAATTCAGCACTTCCTATACAATAAAACAAGTTGAAGTACGACCACCTGTTATTGGATAACTTTACCTTCCATGAACTTATATGAATATCTTTGACAGTTATGAATTATACATCCCTCAATACATTATGTTACGTTTTTTTACCGACGAATGAAAAATGCCTACACCGAAAACTACCACATATTCTTTTCAAACTTCATCGAGCTTACATAGCATCCAAACAGCGCCAAAATGTATCAACATCAGTACTAAAATAGGGTGACATTTGAGTTTTTACCCTAAAAAAAAAGTGTGTGTGCCTATAGGTGAGTTTTGTATCCATAGTAGTTCATTCATATCATGGCAGAAGGTATGTATTAATGTAATTGATCTGTTTCAAGTAGGTTAGGAACTACTAGAGGTCTATTGGACTCGTTATTTCGTTTGCATGAACTAGTTACGTAGGGACAGCTTTATGTAATGTATATTGTTTACTGCACTGTGCAATAAAAAATATATTTCTATTATATTCTCTCTATCAAATCCGCCACCAAAACACAATTTCTTTTATTTGGTTGGGCATTTCATCAGCAATTTTAGTTCTTGTCTGTGCTGGTGGTTAAGTTGCACGGTGATTGAGGGGGAAGTGGGAATAAAAATAATGTAAAGGAAGGAAGGCCGAGGGACAGCGTAGAACTAAGTCAATGACGTGCGAGGAAATAGCTACGAAGGATAGCTACGAATGTTCGGAGAAGGAAGAATATAAAACTGTTCCAACCAGTCTGGAAACAAGTGAAATGAGATCGCTACTCTGAAGAAATACCTCAAGTCGAACATATAAGTTACAAGAGTCGGTGGGTATTCAATATAAAATAAAATATTGTGTTCTTCATAAATATTTATTCAGAGTTAAATAAATAAAGAATATCGATAAGTTTGAATAAATATAGACAAAGAGGAGAAGGTGGGACCCCGACGTGGAGTCGGAGGTCACCGGAAGAAAGGTAGAGGTCGTCACAAGGTCAGTGACCAACAGGTAGGGGAGAATTACCAGGCGTAGTTGAGACCGTATCCGTTGCTGTAGCTCATGTGAGCGACGGCGGGGGCGGCGGAGTAAGCGACTCCCAGGAGGCCGTTTCCGGACAGAGCGGAGACGGAAGACCTGATAGCGGGGGCGCCATAGGCTCCGGCGTAGGCGGGGGCGGCATAAGCGGCTCCGTGGTAAGCAGCGGCGACGGGGGCGGCGTAAGCGCGGGCAAGGGGGGCGGCGTAGGCGGCTCCGGCGTAAGCGGGGGCGGCATAAGCTCCAGCGTAGGCGGGGGCGGCGTAGGCGGTGACGGGGGCGTGAGCGTAGGCGAGAGCGTCGTTGCTGACACGGACGTCGGACTTGCTGACGCTGGAGTAGGGGGTGTTGATGGTCTTGGAGAAGGTGGAGACCTGTCCCAAGTTACCGGGGGTCCTCAGGATGTTGGACTGTTGGGAGACGAGGGCGGGGGCGGCATAACCGGCTCCGTGGTAGGCGGGGGCGGCATAAGCTCCAGCGTAGGCGGGGGCGGCACCGTAGGCGACGGCGGGGGCGGCGTAGCCTCCGAGGTAGCCAGCGTTGGCGACAGCCAACACGGCGGCGAGGATCAAACACTGCAAACAAGGAAATCAACATTTTAGATTAAGACACTTCACTCGCTTTGCGACAAAGGATTCCATGAATGTATTCTTATGGTTTATTACCGCATTCAATGAGAATATGGTTCTAGCTAATATTCTACGAGATAATATTCTATAATGTTCTAATATTCTTCTCGTAGCTAAAGGGCAGTGCATACAATGTGTCATGATGCCTTTACTCCACGGGCTGGGCAGATTACTAGAGCGAAGTTTATCTATTCTAAGCCGTTTGTCTAGCACTAGACATGCATTCATGTTATTCATATTTATTTTAATATTTCTATACATATATAAAGAAAAGGGTTACTGGCACAGTAACTAAGAAAAGTGTGGTAACATTTTACCAGGGAGTCAAAAATCCTTCTCGAATAAACGTTGTATCTAACGAGTATTTCTTATTTTCATTTAAAATGGATAAATTAACTCAATTTGTGTCTTCTTGTCTCAAAAGAACCATTAACAACAAATCTGGTTAAGTGGAGGTTCTGGACTCGAATGCGAGTCTACTCGAGTTACGTTATTATGAGAATTACATCATCCCACTTTCCCAAAATCAGTGATAAGCTTTTCTACTCAAAGTAGGTATGTCCCGTGCCCGCAAATAGGGCTCTCGTGCATATCTTTTATCAACCTATTTCTCATTTCAAGTTTCCCCTTTCTCGTCTCCTCTCCTCTCATTGATTCTGTGAGTCACCAACACTCCCCCCCCCCCTCCCCCCCCCCCTAACTGGATTCTCCTTATGACGACCCCGGCGATGTACCGACGCTACCGATTTACATTATTGAACACTAAAAAATCAATCTGTTCCAGGGTGCACGCATTCAATTATACGTCTTCTTATACTAGTAACAATTGATAGATAGATCAGTGTTTGTGATGCTGTCTATTCACTTCATGGCTATAGACAACCTTGAGGAAACCCTCATTACGAGAACCAATGACGTCACGTAAAGCGAGCTCTTAGTCGAATCTCGCCATCGGCAATACCACCAAACAGTTATTTGATGATTATAGCTCGTACTTCATGCTTGACGTACCTCCATACATACTAAGTGTATGAACCTCGGTACGGCACCACACTAAGTGTATGACCGTACCTCACAGTGTTGGGGTGACGTACCTTGAATGCCATTGCGAAGTGGAGTGGTGTTCAGTTAGCGGAGCTGACTTGAATGTGCTCCAACAAGCACTCGGTGAATTATATATAGCCGGGTGCAGAACAGAATCACCGCCTTTGGCCCTCAACTTTTGGTAGCGCAACAAACAATGCCGGCACCTCTTGCAGAATGACTTTCTCTTGTGTGTTCTGAGTGTGCATGGGGTGGGTCCTTGCGTGCATTGCACTCTCTGTACACGGTACTTGTCGTGGGTCGGACGAGTGTTGTACGGGGCAACGGTTGGAATACATCGCAGTTCTGTGGTCGTTTGCACAATTCTCACACATTCGTTGATTAAAATAGTGACCACAAATGATGTAAAGTTAAGTTTTAGAGTGAAAAGTGATGGAGTTGGGTTGGTCGATTCACTAGACGAGATGATGAATGTAGTGTGTATCGCTTTTATGTTTGAATGAAATAGAAGATCTTCGTTTGTCATGGCAAGACAGACGGTTGCCATTTTAAAATAACGACAGTTAAATGTTTTATCTGTGAGGATGTAAATTTTCTGTACAATAGGAAGGTGGATTTGCTCATCGGGAGCTACTGCCACGTAAACTAAGAAACTCTGGTGTTTGGTTCGCTAGTTGCGATTATTATTCGAGGTGTGTAAAAGTAACATTTTAAGTTGAATATTTAACAATGTAAAATTATGTATTTATAGATTTAATATCGGGTTTGTATCGTTATTCAGATTACAATTAATTGAGTTCGCATGTATTTTGTATAAATAGCTCAAAATAGTAAAAGATCAGCGTATTGTGCAAGACGCTAAATTTACGCATATCTAACAATTAAACACGATAAACACAAATGAAAGGGGACATACTTATCTATAAAAAAACTGCAATAACAATAACAAAAAGAGTTGTAATAAGTTTACAAGAGAGGATGGAATAGAAATGAAATAGGTTTAGATAAACTCCAATCTGTGGATGCACTCGGAGTGTGAAACAAATGAATGAATTTGTCTAAGTCCCGATTTTTCAATCGGTTATAAACGGGGCCGTTAGTTGACGGTCCGTTATCTGCATAGGGTTTGTTGGGTTACAGATAACGGACCGTCAGCTAACGGCCCCGACAAACACCCGTTAACCGATTGAAGAACCGGACCTAAGCTGCATATACAATATGTTGATGCACTCTGAATGTGAAAGAAATTAATGAATGTGTCTAATCTGCATGAATACAAGCTCTCTGTGACATCAGCAACTACGGTGAAGAAAACAAAATAACCCATTTATGCGCATTATTGCCTAACAACGATTAATCCGACACTTATGTATGATACACATTTCGGCAAAGGCAAAAAAGCACTAGCACCAATCACTGCAGACAATCCCCGAAATTAAGTGGTATGACGAACCTGTTCTCAAGCTAAACCACTTTGCGGTCATTACATGAAGTAAGAGCAATGCTGGTGGTACCGGCAATAATGGCAATGATCCCAATCAACTTTAAATAGTTAAATGTGATATTGAAGGAAATAATTAACAATAACCGCAATGTCAATTGGCTATGCATGCGCATATAATTGTTCCGAGATAGTCTCGGCCTTACCGATGGATTCGTCATGGAAGTGTGACTGGTGAGTCTAGCTATAGACAAACAGCGATCGCTAGTTTGCCACGAACCACTCGTCTATGACGATAAAATCAGTAAGATTGTTTGAGATTATCTTTTAACTTGGAGTATTGTCACAGATAATGATCTATTATCTATGATTCAGTGTCATTGTTCTTGTAAACAATTATATGAAATACAAGACAGCCAAAAGTTGTTAAACTTGCGTAGTGTATACGTAAAGAATGGTCCACACAGATTTTTTAAGCATAAGATTTAAGGTTTAACGCGTAGTCATGAAGTTGGATCATAAGAAACACGTACTGGCGTTCACACAAAGTTTTAGTTTTAAGACATTGTTTTCATTGTTGTTCTTAAAACAACGTCTTAAAACCTTAAATCTTATGCTTAAAAAATCTGTGTGGACCAGCCTTTAAACCAAAGGCGTTAAAACATGACGTTATGTGGGGCTCGAATATTTCAGAGACTAAAGCTAAATCATTTAACTTCTTTCCATAATAATGCTCTTTAAATAATTGAATAGGCCTATACTTGTTTATTTTTTATGAAACAGTCATAAAAACAAAAAATTAAATATGAAATTGAAGCAATAGAGATAAAAACATATAAAACTAATAAACATCTAGATAAATGAATTTAGCAAACGAATTGACTTTAGGCAACACGCGTACGATTTTGTTTGTTTTTTTGCTCGTTTTTCGCGCCCTTTTATTTATCGTTACTAAACCAATTATTTTGAGGCATAGACTGATCCGTTTTTCAAAATTCAAAGACACAAAATTATTAAATAAGAGACAAGGTATTCTAAAATCGATTCAAATTTTCATACGCGTGTTCCCTATTGTAAGAAAGAACGATTATATGCCTGAAGGGAAGAGTGATACTATGTGTAAGAAGTATGGGGGGTAGCACGCGCTTTAATAGCGGATGTTCGATTGAAAATTGGAAGGAACGCGAGAATGAATCTGAATGCGTGCTCAATAGGTGCGAGGAGGAGCCGTCTCAGTCTAGGGCTGAACCATTCAAGACCCAGGGCGCCTATTTTAGACTGGACAAATCCTGGCATCCGCCTTTCTTTGCAGGGTGGGGATGATGAATCGAGGGATCTTTGCGGGGGATGAGCAGGGGATCATATCTAAGGCACTTAGATCACAGGACGACCGTGGTGGCGAATGGGCTTCGAAACCTGTCATGAGGTTTTAGCCTAAATATCTGGAACAGCCTTCTTACCATGCGCCATCTCACTGTCCATACAACCGAGCCAACAACAGCATAAACATAATTTCCATATATATTTTGCACTTCTGTTTTAACTTTTATGCTAAGCAAATAGTTGATGTACAGTTGAACATGTTTTGTGGAACGTTCTTACAATACAATCCATCTACTGTGGAAGTTTTCTTTTTCTGTACCATTGCACAACCAACCTTCGAAAAGAGGAAAGTACGAAGAACGCCAAATCATACAGATAGAGATAATTATTTCTATCTATCTCCATGGCCAAATATACCCGGAAAAAATCAGGCATGTTTGCTTCTAAAGGTTTTGAGAAATTACAGAAGGGGGGGGGGGGGGGCGTTACTCTCATTCCGGAATCCGTTATTTAGATCTGTTTCCAGATTATCTTTCAATTTTCCTTTTATGTTTTAGTTTACACAAATTTTCCAAGAAAAGTTTAAATGTCTGTACTTAGGCGTATACACAAGACTGGGGGTAGGGAATATCATCTTCCTCAATAGTGGTCTCTAGATAACACATTTCGTATTGATCTGATTTGATTGAAGGTTTGTAGACGACAGTTCCTCCAGTATCGCTAGCTTTGGAATCTTCTAGATGTGTGGCTCAGCACTCACACCTTATTGCCACTCAGGGCTGTAACGTGTACGTGACTAGAGTCCATCTGGGTGAAACAGGAGTCAGAAGGAGAAATAAGAAAACATCAGTGTTGTGTTCTTCATAAATATTTATTCAGAGTTAAATAAATAAAGAATATCGATAAGTGTGAATAAATATAAACAAAGAAGAGAAGGTGGGACCCCGACGCGGAGTCGGAGGTCACCGGAAGAAAGGTAGAGGTCGTCACAAGGTCAGTGACCATCCAGGTAGGGGAGAATTACCAGGCGTAGTTGAGACCGTATCCGTTGCTGTAGCTCATGTGAGCGACGGCGGGGGCGGCGGAGTAAGCGACTCCCAGGAGGCCGTTTCCGGACAGAGCGGAGACGGAAGACCTGATAGCGGGGGCGCCATAGGCTCCGGCGTAGGCGGGGGCGGCATAGGCGGCTCCGTGGTAGGCAGCGGCGACGGGGGCGGCGTAGGCGCGGGCAAGGGGGGCGGCGTAGGCGGCTCCGGCGTAAGCGGGGGCGGCATAAGCTCCAGCGTAGGCGGGGGCGGCGGCATAAGCGGCTCCGTGGTAGGCGGGGGCGGCGTAGGCGGCTACGGGGGCGTGAGCGTAGGCGAGAGCGTCGTTGCTGACACGGACGTCGGACTTGCTGACGCTGGAGTAGGGGGTGTTGATGGTCTTGGAGAAGGTGGAGACCTGTCCCAAGTTACCGGGGGTCCTCAGGATGTTGGACTGTTGGGAGACGAGGGCGGGGGCGGCATAACCGGCTCCGTGGTAGGCGGGGGCGGCATAAGCTCCAGCGTAGGCGGGGGCGGCACCGTAGGCGACGGCGGGGGCGGCGTAGCCTCCGAGGTAGCCAGCGTTGGCGACGGCCAACACGGCGGCGAGGATCAAACACTGCAAACAAGAAAGCCACAATGTTATATATATAATCCAAAAGACTGATTCCTCTAGTTTGTGCTGTCAGTGGGTCCAGTCTGTTTGCAAAAGATTGGGCTACAACTAGATGAACATGCAAGCAATGAAGTAAAAACCGAATTATCAATTATGATTATGTTTATTTTCCATCTATCGTTGATTGACGTTTGGAAATGTGGTGCCTAAGTAAATTGAATTTGAAAATATTCTTACATAGAACCCAGTGCACCATCAGTGACGTCACTAGGATAAGACCGAGCGCGTAAACAATGGCTGAGGCTACTCAGCCAGTCTTCTATAAACAACAGTGAAATCTTCACCGAAGCACAGAAGACGTTTACTTTCATTTACTAATATTTTCGAAATATAATCATCGTAAATGCATGAAACGTATGCAAGATGTGATTGGTACCTTTAGAAGAAATGCCAATCATTCCCAAGACTGGGATTTATTAGAATGTATCACGTGGTTCAATGATGCTCGTTTACACGTACAAAATGTGCACCCTTTCAGTTTTTAAACTGTACTTTCCGTTATTTATTTTGGAGATGCTAAAGTTTAAATTCATGACTTAATTACATCTAACTCAAATAATAATAAGTAATGATCTATGATATGTGTTTGTTTTGCATGATTACATGGTCATTTCCTGTTTGCGGTTCAGATTGGGAAGATTAAACGTCTAAAATATACCTTTTTCAGAAATGATTTTTTAATAATTTTCATAATGATTGACATTTTATAACTTATTGTACAGAAAATGATTTAAAAAGAATCAATTTCACACTAAATTTCGTGTGAATTAATCACGGCCTTCTAGATCTTCAATTCCAACAACAATGCACAACAGTGAACATGCAAATTAACATAACTTTTGATAACTAGTTGTTATTGTTGAGCATGTTGTCAGTGTAATGTACAGTTCCAATACGAGTGATGTTATTAACACTAAATTGGCTCTCTGTTGTAGATAATAATATGTTACTGGCTATGGTGTTTATGTTTAAAATAATGAAGGGCTTGTCGTCTAGTTATCTAACGGATAAGTTTGACTTTGTTAATATGGTGCACAGTATAGGTACAAGAAGTGCAATCAACAGAAATGTGTATTTGACTAATTGTAATTCAAATAAATTGTCTAAATAAATTTTTTATTTAGGATTAAGACAGTATAATCTGTTACCAATAGAAATTAAGGAAATTAATATTGTTGGTTTGTTTAAAATTAAATGTAAGGAGTGGATAGTGAAGAAAAATTAAATGTATGTAGGATGCCAAAATAGCTGTTAAGCTAATAAATAAAGTACATTACATTACATAACATAATATTTGATAACTAGTTGTTATTGTTGAGTATGTTGTCATTGATCTTTCAAGAACCCTTAGATAGAAGTAATCACGGCCCTCTAGATCAATTCTGAAAATCGCCTATTGACAAATCTGTCGATATGATGATGACCTATGTAATCGATGATTTGTGTCGTCATACAAACGAGTAGTAAATGGAAAAATGTTCCCCCTTATGTCGATTTCTTGAACCGAGTAAATAATGAATACATATTTATTTATTTATTTATTTGTAACATTTCTAATATTTGCCAGATGCACCTCGATACATACTAAATATATGTACTGAGGTACCTCGCAGTGTCGGGGTGACGTACCTTGAATGCCATTGCGAAGTGGAGTGGTGTTCAGTTAGCGGAGCTGACTTGAATGTGCTCCAACAAGCACTCGGTGAATTATATATAGCCGGGTGCAGAACAGAATCACCGCCTTTGGCCCTCAACTTTTGGTAGCGCAACAAACAATGCCAGTTTGACTTTCTCTTGTGTGTTGTGAGTGTGCATGGGGTGGGTCTCTCGTTACCTCTCGTTACTTCTCGCTGAACACGAGAACGACTCAATTACAGTAGTTGCTTGGCCGCGTGTTTTTATGTGGGCATGCATACAAAGGTCGCCGCTAATCATTACAGGAGCGCGAATGAAAACACGGGGATAAGCGATCACGATGGGATGCTGGTCAAGAATGGCTTGGGTTCGAATCCCGAGTCTTATCTCTTGTAATGCATTTTATGGTACTCTATCTAGGGGGTGCGAATTGACGGTGGGGATGGGGGCGTTTTCTTCTTGTCTATTTATTTTATCACTCCATGCTGTTCAATCCATGTTTTGCTTATAAAGAATGTCTCAGATAAAAAAATCCCAAACTATATAAAATATAAAATACTAACTGTATATTCTGCTTCCGTATACTACAACTTTTTTGAAATCTTAATACGACACCACTTTTAGAGTCGCATTGTTTCCGTTACCTAAAAGCATATTCCAAGTTTTACTACACACATGTTTTCCTTACATTTTAGGTTTATCTGCCCAAGAAATCGACTGTGGACGTATGGAAGGGTTTTCTCCAGTTTGCCCCCTTATGTGTCGAACTTTTATCTTTGTTATCCCCCCAACGATAAACTGACAATTCGCACCCTGATCTGCACGTTCTTTAAATTATGCGTGAGGGTCAATGGATGCCCCAACTGGAATTCGAACCCACGTATACCTTCTAACCACTTTGTTTCAACCGTTGACTCATCCGTAAACTACTCAATACTTTAATTGTTGTAAATGTGCAGCCCATACACTAAGGTGTTTTCCTTACGCAGGCTTCTTGTACTTATTTTGTTATATGTTTGAAGGTGAAGATATATATATATATATGTATCAGATCATGAATAAAATGTATAAGTGTAAATATGTATATACATAAATTGTAAACGTTAGATGTAAATATTATGATAATAAAATGCTTATGAAATTGAATTGAATTGGATTCATCACTTAGTAGTCAGTAGGTCACAAATAAGAAAAGAAAAGTGGAAGTAAGTTCACCGCTCACAGTCTCGTCCTCGCTCGCCCGGGGGAATCATCCTCTGCAAGGTCACCACTGTGCGTAGCGGTCACCGACCTTCGTGATTCACGCAACTATTTATAGACTTGGATTGCCGCTCGCCCGGGAGAATCTCCTTCAAGGTCACCACTGTGCGTAGCGGTCACCGACCTTCGTGATTCACGCAACTATTTATAGACTTCGATTACCGCTCGCCCGGGAGAATCCCACTCAAGGTCACCACTGTGCGTAGCGGTCACCGACCTTCATGATTCACGCAACTATTTATAGACTTGAACTACCACTCGCCCGGGAGAATCACCTTCAAGGTCACCACTGTGCGTAGCGGTCACCGACCTTCGTGATTCACGCAACTATTTATAGACTTGAACTACCACTCGCCCGGGATAATCACCTTCAAGGTCACCACTGTGCGTAGCGGTCACCGACCTTCGTGATTCACGCAACTATTTATAGACTTGGATTACCGCTCGCCCGGGAGAATCACCTTCAAGGTCACCACTGTGCGTAGCGGTCACCGACCTTCATGATTCACGCAACTTTTTATAGACTTGTATTACCACTCGCCCGGGAGAATCACCTTCAAGGTCAACACTGTGCGTAGCGGTCACTGACCTTCGTGATTCACGCAACTATTTATAGACTTGGATTACCGCTCGCCCGGGAGCATCTCCCTCAAGGTCACCACTGTGCGTAGCGGTCACCGACCTTCGTAATTCACGCAACTATTTATAGACTTGGATTACTGCGCTCTCCCGGGGGAATCCCCATCAAGGTCAACAATGTGCGTAGCGGTCACCGACCTTCGTGATTCACGCAACTATTTATAGACTTGGATTACCGCTCACCCGGGAGAATCACCTTCAAGGTCACCACTGTGCGTAGCGGTCACCGACCTTCGTGATTCACGCAACTATTTATAGACTTCGATTACCGCATGTCCTCACGAGCCGCTGGTCGTGCAGTTCCGCAAATCCGCTACTCCGTCCTTGACAAACCGCGGTGACAATGTCTATAAACTCATGCGGGTATCACCGATAGAGGTGGCTCAGCGGTAAGACGCGAGACTCTAATTCGGCAGATCGCGGTTACATACCGGTCACCGGCAGAAATGAGTTAATATAAGGTTTCGCGAGGGTTTCCTCAGTCATAAGGTGAATGCTGGGATTGAGACCAACAATGAGCCCAAGGAGATTCTTTCCCAGATATCCAAACATCGTAATATACAAGTCAGTGGCGTATCCAGGGGTAAGCTCAGAGGACTTGTGCCCCCCACCCCCACAAAAAAAAAATCCCAGCTCTTATTACGTGAGTATTTCCCGACTATAAGCAAATAGAGAAATTAATACGAAAGGTATTTCAATTTTTGAGTAAATTTAGATGATTTGCAGAATATTGATTGATTTTTGGATTTTGGGCGCTTTTAACGGCGCGAATCGACCCTCGCCGTTAAAAGCGCCCAAAATCCAAAAATCAATCAATATTCTGCAAATCATCTAAATTTACTCAAAAATTGAAATACCTTTCGTATTAATTTCTCTATTTGCTTATAGTCGGGAAATACTCACGTATGTGACATTGTATGTGTATGGAATTGTATCCCGTTCAGCAATGCATGCCCTTCAAGAATACGGATTTTAACAAAAATTTGCTGCTGCGCTATTGTGGAGGTATTTCCCCTCCCCCCCCCCCCCCACATCCCATATTGTGTCGTTTGTGGAGCCCATTTTTGTAGTTATGTCCGACTCTGGGCAGCCCCTCCCCCCCCCCCGCGCTGCTAGGCAACCTTTTTTATTCCATTGTGATTTAACAATACAACAACAATGAACAATGGCAGCTATACTCTACGTCATAAGAGTTTATTTTCTTGCATTCAGACTATGTTAATTGGCACCGTGTGTTAGTGCATACAGCGCTATATGCAACTTATTGATTAAGATTGCATTCCGCGGTTGAAAATAGTGCCAGATATTAGTGTGAAATATCTTGTTTCTTGTTTTGTGTTTGTTGTTTGTTTTCGGTTGATGTTTTTTTATTTTGTTTTGTTGTTTTGTTTTGTGTTTTTTTTCTGGTTTTGTTTGTGTTTTGTGTTGTTTGTTGTTTGCAAGTCTAAAACGTATCCTGATTTAAATGGCGCCTTGCCTTTTAAGATGGCCTGATGGGATTCATAATCTGCCCAAAAATTTTAAAAGCCATATATTTAATTTTACAATGTTCTCAATTTTGCCATTATCGACGTAGTAAGAACGACGCTGCTTCATCAGAAAGTTGTGTGATATTTCCACTTGAGCACTTCATTCGTTTTCACTATAGCGCCCGCAGTGATCAAACTCGGTGCCTATAGTGGTCATATCTACCTGTGTGTGTTGTTATATGAATGAATAAAGTATATATAAGGAGCAAGATGTAATTTCTTCGACTTGGTCCGGTTTTGGCGCCTCGAGGCCCTCCTGACCTTTCTCGCTTCCTCAACACTCATACGTGCAGCTCATACTTCATACTTCCATACGTGACTCGTGCCATTCTGTATGAATCTTCATGATCATTTGCTTCGCGAAAAGAGATAGAACAAATTGATTTGTTGTTTAACGACGTACTCGACAACTATGATCATAAGGCGTAGGGGGGTGTTTGGAGGAAAGGGACAAGGGACAAATAGGACGTAAAGGGGAGGAAAAGGGTAAAGGAAGGACGTGGACTGTATTTCGTCTGGCTTTTACCCCTCGACCTTTAGGGTGGCCCTATCATAAGCATACGCTTCCGCCGGCATAGCTCTCGGGATCAGCATAGCACACACACCTGCCCACCACGATAAGGTAGCAGTCTCATGGACAGGGGCTCAACAAAAATCAAATGCAATCCCGGACTATTATCAAGTACGATAAAAACAACCTACCGCTAAGTTATTATTACTAAGGTCTTTTCTAGTATATGTGGTTAAGCTCCAAAGAACTTAAATGGGTTATGAATGAGTACTCTTCCTAAATCAATACACTCTTTTATATTTATGCGTGCTGAAAGAAATATTGCTAAGTATGACGGAGAAAAATAAAATCCGTAGACAGTAAGTCAAAGCTTGATCTTGTAGAGGATGAGCTATTATTAGTTATAAAGTAGTTGCATTGTTAATCTGTATAGGCAGATCCCGATTGCGCGGAATGACAAGACGTAACTTGCTAAATAAATAAATTGAGATATATTGAATGTTTCAGTGTCAAAATAAAACAATTGGCTCAAGACTGTCGGAAACTTGATAGTAAAACAAAACAATTGCTGGAAACTTAGCAAAACAAATCAATCGGCTCAAGACTGTCGGAAACAACAAAGCAAAACAACCGTCTCTAGAATATTGGAAACTTGGCAAACCCTTCAGTCAAGATAATCAGCGGCTGAAATTGAAGCCACGCCTCTAACCAGACTCCCGATGTGCTGTAGCAACTTATGTCGGCAACCACCAGCGCTGCAACTACTAATACTGTACATTCCTGTCGTGACTATAGTAACAACTGTCAGGTATTCGTTAGTATTCCATTGCATCTCCTCAGAGTCACACCTTCGCACAAATCGTACATTCTGGGCACACACAGAGACGCATTACGAAAACTAATGCCAAAGAAATAACTTATGAGATGACCTTAAAATTTGCAACATCAAACGATTCAAAACATTTGTTCAGTCAATAAATTACGACACTTGAATAAAAATTACTGGTCTAAGGTTCCTGCCTCCTGGTTTAATGATCATTGTTCAGCTTAAAAACAACGTTGGTTTCTTTATTTATTTGGAATACCAGTCATTTTGTAATAATCGTTCATTGATTCACAATAGAAAAAAGTATCGGCTGTTTTCACTTTCAGAATTTGTGTGAGTGTGAGATTTGACAGTTTATAACTAAGTATATGGTACGGTGCTGGTTAGAAACTGCGAAACCTATAGCGACGTGAGTTCTAGCTTCTAACCACTTATCTTCTCAAAATCATGATTGCATTGGTACCTGGGCCCAGATTCACAAAGGTGCCTAAGTGCTAAGACGTCCTAGTTTAGGCAAATCTTAGTGATATAAATCACCAATATGTCGTTCTGCAATGTTATAAAGATAAAATATAGTAAAATATGAACAATTTAACTAATAATATTTGATTTGTGAATGTGTATTAATACCTAGTCATGATTTATCTTGATTTATCTAGCTAGGATTTGCCTAACTTCGGACAACTTAGAGTTATGCATCTTTGTGAATTCAGGCCCTGGCAAGTAACACAAGCAAATAACTGACAACACATCCAGCCAACGGTTTAGCCGCGGTCGCTTAGCCGGTTCCCATACGAACACCGAAATTAAGCAACCTCGGGCTAGGTCAGGAGGTGGATGGGTGACCACTCGCCTCTGAAACACTAGTAACTGTTGGTTGGAGCAGATTGGAGGGTTCGAAAGCTTTGTGTAACAGCTTCGTTCGTTTCGTCAACTGCTCGGCAGTCCAGGTTAGTGGAGGAACCTCTATAACTGGTCAAAGTTACACCGTCCTTTCGAATGGGACGTAAAGCCGATGGTCCCCTTGGTACTTTTCGACAGAAGTAGGCTACGTGCCGGTACCAGGCTTTCCCTCCTTCCTTCCTCATTATCATTCATCAATAATCACTCATCAGGCTAAAGAGGGCATTGTGCCCTACACTGGCCTTAATTACAGTAAAGTACTACCAGAATGCATCTAGTCTATTTTGAGTGGTCAATAATAAATCAATTTTCGAAATTAGAAAACCCCACCCCGAACCGGGAATCGAACTCTGTACCATCGGCAGCATGTACGTGTCAGCGAACTCATCCCGGAAGTGCTCGTCTTCATCTCGACGCCAGACAACGCTTCAAGGACGCGCGTAACGGAGACGCGTCGAACTAGAGCGTTGTACAATGCGCCTCCGAAGGCGGCGCCCGCCCGTGGTAATTAAGAGACCAGGTGCTCGCGTTACCTGAGGGCAACTTTCAGCTCTGGCAATGACCCTATTTGCGGCCGCGTTGAGGGTCACGAGACGTTATGCAATCAATGCCACACACACGAGATAGAAGGCGTGGTCACTAAGATCAAATGGGTCAGAAACAAAGTAATTCGGTTATATACCTACTTTGTTCCAAATCCCTGAAACGATACGGCAGGTGTTTGATGTGTGGGGGGGGGGGAGAAGGTAGAGGGGGAGGAGGGGGATAACCCTGGACCAGTTAGATCCGGATGTCGGGGGCTGAGAATTTCGTTTTTAATAATTCACTCAATAATTATTATTCTCCAAACACATTATTTCGTTGCGCAAGTTTATTCAGTGGCCAATTAGAAGTGCCCTTCCAGCAACTACGGTGTTTAGCATTATTCATCAAGCTTGCTCTAGTTTCAACAACAGCGACGTGGACGGACGTGACTGGAATGACCAATGAGCGGTCGTGGGCGTAGAGACATGGGTGACAGTGAGTGTCGTGTAGTGTCGGAGCGAGCAAGATCGGGGCAGGACTTGGAGCATACTTCACACGGCTCTATCGCGGACTGGACTATTCGTGTAATGGAATATCCGCGCACTAGGGAATTCGCGGACTAGACTACTCGTGCACTGGGCTATTCATTTAGTAGATCTTTCGCGCAATAGAATATCCGCGCACTAGTGACTAGACTATTCTTGGACTAGGGTTATCGCGCACTAGACTATTCGTGCACTGGGCTATTCATTTAGTAGATCTTTCGCGCAATAGAATATCCGCGCACTAGTGACTAGACTATTCTTGGACTAGGGTTTTCGCGCACTAGGGAATTCGCGGACTAGATTACTCGTTCACTGGGCTCACGCAATAGAATATTCATTGGCTAGAGTTTTCGCGCACTAAATTTTCGCTCCTTATACCCCTTCACACCAGCAACTCAGGTCAATGAATGATGATGATTGATGAGATCCACGAATGTGAAGCATGCAGCCACATACTTTGTTATAAGTTAGTTTATAAGATGCACACACTAAAAGCTTTCGTAGTAACTTTTCAACTTGTTATGCTTAATTTTAAATCTGAAATGACTTTGTTTCTAGATTTATACACAAGCTCTACCCCAGTTTTAATATTCAATACACTCATACTGTTGGCAAACTTGAATTTACAGACGTAATAATATATTGTGAATGAAGACCAAATCATACAACCGTGTGTGTGTGTCTGCAACTGTGACCCTTGAGTTATGCCCACTTTTATGTTCAAAACAAGTCAAAGGAGTAACTACAGTGAATTACCAAAAGAACGTTAGCGTATCAGGGTACAATGACAATGGGTTGGCCACAACGCAAACGAAGCTCCTTCCATGCCAGCAACAATTTCAACATCCTCGCTTTTCCACCATTAACTTTACTTTGTTTGCAATTAGTATTCGTTTACCAATATTTACGATTACTAAATTGTATACAATACGTTTTATTGTTTCATCTTGTACAATAATTGTTCACGTTTCGCTTTCGTTACGACAGTTCACCCAGTAGCAAACTTGAACTTCTGTTTATTGCGCTTATTTTATGACTATAGTATTTCACTCAACGTAGCTAATGCTAAGTCAGTCGAGAGGTGCCTACCCCCCCCTTCCCACCCCTCCACCCGTTGTCTGTTTTTAATGACTATATAGCTAGATCAAACCCAGTGCATTATGTGTCAAGGAGATTTGATCGTATTCAGAAAGTTTAATTTATAACTAAATAGTTTCATCATTAAAAACTTGGTTGCATTTTTTTTTACTTTGAGTGCATGTTGTTCATAGACAATTAAACATCTGAAACGTGTGGTTAATTGATATTTTTCTTAGCTTGTCTTGTAATAGCGAGGAATTATCAAAATGTGGATAATATAAATGGTTATATTGCTAGAATGCTTCTAAAAATTATGAATAATTTTCTTACATTTTTAGTGCAAACACTTTCAATATCTTGACTGTCTTGATTTTACTCAAGCTAACTCCAATGAGGCCACGGGTGTAAAATCTCGGGGTAGCCCTCGGACATTCCTTTCTAACGATTCCAATACCCGAATATATCTAGTTTATCACCCGAGGGGCATATCAGGTAAAGCTGGTCTAGTGCATGTGCACCTTACTGAGGGATTCATACGGAAAATTATTACAAAATTCCGAGTATCTGGTTTGAGTTTGTATTTACTCACGATTTTCAAGACATAAGTGAATCCAGAAACAGTGCTTTAGTTTACATCCAGTATTAAGCAATCGTAATAAAATATTCAATCTTAATTGTGACGACTGTAATGATAACAAGAACAAAAGTACCAAATATTACACTCAGTTGTGCAAGAGCTTATATGCCCATGCAGGGCCTACCTCTTACCTCCTCGTTTCACAGACCGACCCTAGGGCGACAGTAACATCTCATGTTGTTGCATCAGTAAACATATTCTCATGTTGTTGCATCACGCCTGCTAAGCTGTTCCCGCACCGCCAGATCAGCAGGGCTTGGGTTCGAATCCCATGTGTGCAGCGCACACATAGGTGATCCCACCATTATCTTTAGATTGTGCACTTGATTTGATTCTGATTCAGCCGTATCACATTAGAATTATACGGTTGTGTTGAGGTCTAGTATTAAGTGTGGAGTGTTTTTTTATGCATGCTTTCTATTCGGTTATTTTGTAATGCGTATTGGTGAGTGTGGGGATGTTTAAGACTTGGGGCTATACTAGAAGGTGGGGGGAGGTGGGGGGGGGGGGGGTAGGTGGACGTACACTATACAGATCATGAAGTGTGGTCAATCGTACTTATAGTTACTACAGCATTCATCAACAGAACTCGGTGGCTCAGCGATAAGACGCGAGACTCTATTTCGCGAGGTCGCTGGTTCGATTCCGGCCACCGGCAGTTCTGACCGAAGATTTTTCCGAGGTTTTCCGCATGCAAGGCCGTATGCACAGTCAAGTGTCAAATTAAGTACATGATTTGTTGCTATGGAATTGTTTTATCACATGCTGTGTTCCATTAGAAAAACAGACTCCATAGCAACCATAAACAAAATCACATAAATCTATGTATGACTAACAGCTGTTGGACTAATGAAATAAGATGATAACAGGAGACATAGGAAGGAGTGTGGGAAGCGGGAGGCCACATATGAAGCACAGTACTTGAGGGAACACAAGGGATATGATAGAACAATCACGCCCGTCTTAACAAACTATAAAAAATGAGTATTTGGACGCAGATGGATAAGACGCATAAATATATATATGGTGAGAGCCTGGGAGGAGTGGTATGTTCGATTATTTAAAAAAAAAATAAAAAAACATAAATACAAAAATATTTCCCACGTATCCAAACACCCTAACATATTTAGTTAGTCACCTGAATGAATGATGATATTTGGGGTTTAACGTCTCATATTTTTGCAACGAGGCTAATCGAGACGATGAGCGGGTGATTATGAAGATGAAAAAATGGCACAATACATCAATGCCCAAGCCAGGATTCAAACCTGGAAGGCAGAGACCGCGGTTTACTAGACCAACGCCTAATCGACCTCGGCCAACTGCGCCGGCTAGTCACTTGAAGAGAAACACGTCATATAAAACTGGTGTGCAGCCTAACAGGGATTCCTGCGAAAAATTATTATTATTACTATTATTAATACACCGCGGCTGTGCATCGCCTTTAATGACAGGTTCCTCCTGCGTCAACAATCTTACACGTAGCAGTGTCGTCGTGCTCGTGTGATTGATTGATTAATTGATTGATTATAGTTGTTTGGCAGACCGGCTGCATCATGTCAATCGCATGCACGTGATGAAATGTACACCGTGCTGTTGAGTTAACAACACACAAGGCGCATATACAAGATTGTTAATCTAGATTCTTACTTTTTAATCAGAGATAAAAAAAAACACACGCACAAATTGAAATTTAGACCAGGTTTATATAACGTGTGCAGGCTACTTCTGGAGAGAAATTGAAAGTAGATAGACGAATTTCATTAAAGCAGTTATCTAGAATAATGTGTTACAGAAGACGACAGAAATGATTCAAATTCGGTTTATTTCCAGAGTAGAAAAAACGGTGAGCTTTTCAGTGCATTGCTTGATCGATGTATCTACCAAACAGAAAGTGAAAGACAGGTCTTCATATTCACGTTACGTCACGGACATTGTTGGCGGCCATATTCCCGTACATGAGGTATTGCAGTTCTTACACATAGCGGCCATCATGCCGTACACTGAGTCATTGTTGTGGACAAACAAAATGAGCATAATATTAAGTTATGCCTTACCTGTATCTTGGCTGTTTTGTTTGAGAGGCAGCTGGGCCCAGATTCACAAAGGTGTCTAAGTGCTAAGACGTCCTAGTTTACGCAAATCTTAGTGATATAAATCACGCTTATGTCGTTCTGAAATGTCACAAAAATAAAATATCAACAATTTAACTAATAATATTTTATTTGTAAATGTGTAGTAATACCCAGAGATGAATTATCTTGATTTTTCGAGCTAGGATTTGCTTAACTTTGATTCACAAATATGCCTAACTCTAAGGTTGGAATTCATAGTCGGCTCCTACACCTTTGTTACCTTGGTAACAATGGGCGCCCCTAGGTGTAGGGGCCGACTATGAATTCCAACCTTAGAGTTAGGCATATTTGTGAATCCAGGCCCTGATTTATACTAGTTTCTCCACCAAACAAATGTCGACCGAAAGGGTATCAGCTTTCTCTACCCCAGCACTTACCTTCATTTGAATTTCTTATAAACGCTCTTATGTACCGGAGTTCGAACCCTCAACCCGATGCATTGTAAGCGGCAATATATTCCCACGGCCAACTTCAACACGATATTACAATATTGTCGCCCCATTCATAATGACATACAAAACTATTAATAAATATAAAATAGCATTAGTCAGTATGATGTAACGCGAAGTCTAGGCTACACGGTTTCATGAGCACTTAGGCTGCCATGAATATTTTGTTTTCAAAATAATCCTTTATTTAAACAAAACATAATACAAAAGCAATACAGATGTGGAAACGAAATATCTGGGTAAATCCCTACACTTTCTACACTAAAATGAAAGGATTCAAACAATAACGCGTATGTCGGTGTACTTGAGTGCCCCTTCAGGAAACACGTCATTAAAAAAAAACCTGCTACGAAATGCATCTTATCATAGAGGAAACCGCTCGGTCGGAATGGGTTCATGGTCTACGTTCAATACCGCATTCGGTCTTTACGTTGCCCCATGGAAAGGAAACATCTTATTAATCCAACTCTCATTAACGAAAATAATTGCCATAGTTTGTGCCAAAAAACCTGTTCGCGTTTACATCAACCATTACTGACCAATCATAATGATTTGTGTTCGACATTTAGAAGTTTATTGATTTACCACAGCTTCTGTTGCAAGAACACAATTAAAGTTAGAAGTCGTGTTACCTATTACCGTTCTCGAGTAGTTCAAGACTTAAGCCCAAGTCCACCACACGTTACTGACCTTTCAACAAAGATCACGTGATAGTGCGGACAGGCCACCTTCAATTCACTTGTTTTCAACATTCAACAACGCAGATCACGTGATAGTGCGGACAGGCCGCCTTCAATTCACTTGTTTTCAACATTCAACAACGCAGATCGTTAGATTACAGCGGGCTAGCAATGATGTGGACACGTGATAAGACATACATAAGTATATAAGTACCAGAAACCCGCTGTGGTTTACAGGGGCCAGTGTTGGCTTCAACTTATTCATACCCGGTGCCAAATAGTTGACAACCCCCACTACCCCCTTGTAATGAGGAACATGAGGTAGCATTTAAAGGGAAATAGGCGGCCGTTAGCTGACGGTCCGTTATCTGCATAAGGTTTGTTGGGTTATAGATAACGGACCGTCAGCTAACGGCTTCGTTAATGACCGATTGAAAAACCGGGCCTAAACCAATTATTTATGTTTATTTATTTATTTATTTGAAATATATCGTTAACAGGGCAAAGCCCCACCAGTAACGTATAATAAGAAACGTATTCACAAAAAGTAAGTGTTGTAACTTAGCAGGTACTCTGATGCAAAATTTACCAAAATAACACAAAAGAAAACTTTTATGAAATATGAATTTAAAATATTCAGATGACGCTGTTTGTTAGATGTCTATGGTTTGACCCGTGATTCAAAATTTTCTAAAATAATCCAAAACAAAACTGAAAACATTAGTAGAACTACGAATTTAAAATAGACTGCTTGTCAGATATCTGGTTTGACCCGTAATTCAAAGTTTAACAAAATAGGGAAATAACACAGAATAAAACTGAAAACATTAGTAGAAATATGAATTTTAAATACTCAGCTCAGAACTCAGCAGCGGAAATGCTTCTCTCTGCTTGTGTTCAGCAAATTCTTCTCTCTGTGTTCAGCATATGCTTCTCTCTGCTTGTGTTCAGCAAATGCTGCCAGTGTCCAGCAAATGCTTCTCTCTGCTTGTGTTCAGCAAAATGCTTATCTCTGTTTGTGTCCAGCAAATGCTTCTCCCTGATTGTGTTCAGCAAATGCTTCTCCCTGATTGTATTCAGCAAATGCTTCTCTCTGCTTGTGTTCAGCAAATGCTTCTCCCTGATTGTGTTCATCAAATGCTTCTCCCTGCTTGTGTTCAGCAAATGCTGCTTGTATTCAGCACATACTTCCCTCTGCTTGTGTTCAGCAAATGCTTCTCTCTGCTTGTGTTCAGCAAATTCTTCTCTTTGCTTGTGTTCAGCAAATGCTTCTCTCTGCTTGTGTTCAGCAAATGCTGCTTGTGTTCAGCAAATTCTTCTCTTTGCTTGTGTTCAGCAAATGCTTCTCTCTGTGTTCAGCAAATGCTTCTCTCTGCTTGTGTTCAGCAAATGCTGCTTGTGTTTGGCAAATACTTCTCTCTGCTTGTGTTCAGCAAATGCCGATCTCTGCTTGTGTTCAGCAAATGCTGCTAGTATTCATTAAATGCTTCTATCTGCATGTGTTCGGCAAATGCTTCTTTCTGCTTGTGTTTAGCTAATGCTGCTTGAGTTTAGCTAATGCTGCTTGTGTTCAGCAAATGCGTCCCTCTGCTGTGAACGCGCCCATACTTCGAACCGAAGCGTTTATTCCATACATGGACTCAGTCGCGTCAAGCCTGTATAGACAATTGGCCATGCTACGTAGATTCAAGCATGTTATTAGCCAAATTGATACCTCATTACTTTAAGAACGATCACTCTCACACTTACAGATGTTGTAATTGTTATGAGGTGGTTGGCCAACTGCGCCGGCTACGTGCGTGGTAGGCGGGAACTGTGCCCTAGAGAAGGTGGCCTACACAGCTGACTCGTTTGTGTCCTACCGTGTGGCCATACTGCGCCGGCTACGTGCGTGGTAGGCGGGAACTGTGCCCTACGGAAAGTGGCCTACACAACGAGTTCGTTTGTACCTACCGAGTGAGTTGAAACCACTTTTAATAAAGCCGGGAGATTTAGAACGTGAAATATGATTAGACTCTGAAAAATGAAAACTAGCAGTAGGCCTAGCGTTAAACCCGATCAAAGTAAAATAAAATAAATATATTTTTTTGTATTGTATTGTAATACCCACATTACACGGTTCAATACTTTATTGAATTCAAGGACAAAAAAAGCATCAATTAATAGAAGCTACATTGTTGCAGTTTTTTATCAACTAGTTTTTATTCTCTTTTGTTCTTGAATTCAATAAGTTTGACGAAATTATTGAGTCGTGTAATGTCGGCATAAGCGAATATTATTTGCATTTGGACCAATCAAAGATCGCATCGAATGTTTTATGCGTTAAAGTACGTTTACCACATTCGCAATTTGCTTGTGTATTACCATTTAAATTGGTCGTACTATATCGACTTGTAAATAATAGTATTGGCCGAGCAAACTCAAGATTCAAGGCGTGTTTTATTTTATAACATTATACATATTAGTACTTGGCACATGGAATAGTCAAATCTTAAAATACACTTATTTCTGACACTGTTTATGTCAGTTACTGAGCAATAATACGCGGGACTTGCATTCAGGAGGTCGCCGGTTCATCACCAGTCTCAGGAAATTCCAACTCAACATTCATTCCGAGGTTTTCCTCTGCAGTCATAAGGAGAATGATGGGATTAAATAGTAGGCCTACTAAGTACTAACAGATCTTGGACATTCATTCCAAAGTATCCCCCCTCTCCCCCAATATCCCCAAATACCGGTTCGGGTAGATTTTTTTTTTTAACTTCTAATAAGGATTCAATTCCAATGTCTTAGCAGTAAGTAAATGGTGTCTTTGGAGCCGTCCTAGCAACGAAGAACTCAATAAATTCAAAGTTGTTCTGAATCGGCCTTGTTGATTCTGGCATTTGTCCGCAGGTGTTCGCACTGTCCAATCACTAATTCATATGTTTCGTATTTGAAATATCGATCTTTGATTGGTTACCTTTCACTCGTCGATGGTGTTCGGAGCCTACAGGGTTGGTTTAGTCGCTTTATTAAAGTCCCCACTGAAAATGAGTCTCGTTACTGAGTGGGAAGACTTTTAATGTGAATTTATTTATTTCATTTTTTTATTTAATTAGTTACCTAAATAGGGGCACATAAGGTAAAGCATGGTGATTCCCATAGCAGGGGAATTGTATGTATTTATTACAGTTCGGGAAAATGATGGGCAGCAATTTAGCAGGACCCTCTCTACAAAATAGTATGGATAGTTGGGGCAGTCAGCCGTTAATCAACCTATATTTTGCACTGACACCGAATCACCTCCGAACTCTTACCGAGCGAGTGGCAGGCCCTAATTTAGTGCGCAGTTGGACACGGTTTGCGCAGTTGCAAAAGTCATTTGCGCAGCTGCAATTTGTGATTTGCGCAATTAAGAATTCGTCTTTAAAAGAACTGATAAAATAAAAAATACACTTAATTTTTATTTTATTTTTTAATCGCATAGGGCTTTTACTAAATCTACAAGTATATTCTTCAAATTCTTAACGTCTATTTAACTTTGTATGTTTTCTGAGGAGGTAAGCGCTTGGTGAATCGCGGTAGTAAATCTAATAACATGTATTGAAGACCATCTCAAGCCATTTAAACACGTTCTTGAAAAAAGGTAAAATAAAAAAAATCCCTTGCGGGGCTAACTGGGGGGCGCAGCCCCCCAGACCCCCTGGCACTTTGCCTCTAAAGACTTGTTTGCCCAGTTCCACTTTTTCCTTTAATTAGGAACTGGTGAGTGGAAACCGAAAAGTTTCGCACCAAAAGTCCCAAGTAGATATCATTGTGCGCCCTGGAGCCGAATATGCAGGTCCGATAATGGAACTGAGTGCAGTACAGCCACACCCCGTGACATTTGCAGCCGGGCTCCAACACATGTGATTGCAACACTCACGCTAACCTCGGTACCAGACACATTGTCGGCTGCACGCACTCGTTCCTGTTACCCTGATCATCGTAGACCAAAATGTGTGTGGTAAATGAAATTAATATAACATTGTAAAAGTTGTGTAGGGGCTACATACGAATGGCAACTTGCAACCTAAAATGCATGTATTTATTCACATCCTTGCTTCAAAATTAATATCCTCTACCTCATAATTAAATACTGATTAAATATTTTGATAAAGACCATTGTTCTTTGAGTAACCTCCTCCCCAAACCCCTTTAAATGTTGAGCCTCTTTTGAAATTGGCGTTTTTTTGTACGTGTGCCCTCTTTGGTTTGTAACAGTTTGTCTTCTCCGTTTTGGGCTTGGCAACTTTTTGCATTTTTGTTTGGTATACAAAGTGTTAAAACAAAAAGCTGAACGAACTCGTCCTGAAACAAGGTGTGACTTGCTTCCACTGAGTCTGAGTGGAGCACACTTGCAGGAACAAGAGTCGAGGGAGCGACAACTATGGAGTGAAGGTGCTACCGTTGGTATTATTATCTCACATTACTTTAAGAGCAACTGAACGCGAATAGCTGGAGAAAATACATGTGTGTGCCCTAGACACGAAAGCAATTGTTACGTGATATTTACTAATTAAAAACGTAGACAATTTCAGCCTACACTGGTAATTGCTGTCAATAACCCAATAATGATCGAATAATAATTGTTCCGAATTGTGACATTCACTATTTTACTTGAGGGCCTTCTAAAACAGATCTGCTAAATCCAGTTCAGACGTGACCAGTTCTCGTGCCCAGAATGCAAAATATTTGAATAATTACTGTTCGAAAGTGTGGATTTACAAAATATGGTAGTCATAAGAACAAACAACATTGAAATGTGCAAGAATTCAACTGTTGTTAAAAGAACATATTATATACCTATCCCAAAACCGCCTTACACATGCTGAAACAATAGATTTATAGCAAGGTCTACTGGATTTACTCCTAGCGGAGTAATAGCGAAGTCAAAGTATTTGGCCATCGGCTATTGAGCCGGCTATTGAATTGGGAACACTGCAAGTGCTATTTTTTTTTATTTTTTTTTACTGACATCTTGAAAATTGACGCCATTGATATGCTGATTGCTGCTGCAAATTAATTCCACACTATATAGGGTATTATATTTTCGCCATCTTTGAACTTTGCTTAAATGCACAGCCTTCTCAAATACAATTCGTAATTTCAATCATTTTGAAGGGTTACATTGAGGCACAGCTTTCTTGAACGTCAGTTCAATTCGCGGATTGACCCGTCGAGAAGACTGTGCATTGAGAGCCCACTAAACGGCGCGTAAAATAGCCTATTCATAGGTTGCACGTACGTTTCATCTTTGCGCGTGGCGGCCACATTTGTGATCAAACTTTGACGTTGCCATGGAGAAACAATTGAAGGCTGTTGTAGTAGAACACATAAATTCCTAGTTCTTTAAAATCCAGTCTGTGTTTGAGATAAAATTGGTATATGTGGTAATTGTTTATTTATTTATTACTTATGTTAACTTTTACATTCAAAATTAGGCTTATTTATGATATTTGACTAGTATTTGCCAATGATCTAGGATAGGTCCTCGTCAATTGTGTCGCAATCATGGCCACTGTGACGTAACGTGGGAACTATGAATATATAAGGCATCTGCCATTGTTACCAGCATTGTTAAATATTGTTGGTATGAAATTGAGATATTCGCCCCCCCCCCCTCCAGCTCCCCTTCCTCCCTACCGGTAAATTTCTAGATACTCCACTGTTCACAATAACTGCAGTATGAACTTAGCTGTGTGTGTGTGAATGGTCCGCGATCCATTGTATATGAAATCTGAAACATTTTGAAATCTGAGGGCGATATTACCTTTTCAATGGTGATGATGATATTATGTACTATTAGTTTTTATTGACTTGTAACGAACGAACTTTAGAAATTGCCGTCATTACGAAGAGAAATAAAAATATTACCACTGAAATCATTCTCTTGACTAGCTAAACATATTATTGTGTTCGCCTTGTCCACTCTCCGTCTCACGGTGGACACAACCACCCACCCACTCCACCCAACCCGACACTTAAAAGTGGAGGGATGAGAACAAACTTACTGTTACTGTTTAAAATATGACACACTGTCCAGCATGCTTGAGCGAAACGAAATAATCCGTTATCCGTAAAAAAGTGGTTGACTCTCTTCACAAATAACTATTTTCTTGGTCATTTTTCATCAATTTTGTACCGTACAATGGAAATCATCACATCACACATTGTTTTTCATTCATTCCTTGTAGATTATACAAACAAATTATTTTATCACATCATATTCACATTACATGTGAATACATTAAATGGGAATATAATGTGATAAAATAAATTTTAACTATCAACTGAAAATATCTGGCATTAAATTAAAAACATGAATTAAAACTAAAATTCAATTAAAGTCAGGCCAAAAAATCAGCCATTTATACAAGACTCGATCGATTGATTTAATCGAATAATCCTCAAAAACGATAAAATGAGTTAATTTTTTAAATGTCAGATGGAACCTTATCATAAAATCGTCCACAGTTAATATTATAGGATCCACATGTATTGCAATTACCATAGCCAGCTTTCTACCACTGTGAAACTACCACCAAACTCAACGTTTCAGGTTTGTTGGTCTAATGTCAAAGTGTAACGACCTTTCGAATAAAAAGACAGTCTATGGTGCCCAATTCGTTTCTTTGGACAGGAGTAGGATACCTGCCCAAGGGTTGGTTGGACTGAGTTCAGACAGCTGACGCAATATCCCACACGGTATAGTAACATAACAGTCCACCTTGTGCCTGGTGAGCCGTGCAGTCTTTGCCCGGGGCAGACTTTTAGCATAGTTGCTGCATCGTTGCTTTGGACAGGAGTAGGATACCTGCCCAAGGGTTGGTTGGACTGAGTTCAGACAGCTGACGCAATATCCCACACGGTATAGTAACATAACAGTCCACCTTGTCGTCTGGTGAGCCGTGCAGTCTGGCCCGGGGCAGACTTTTAGCATAGTTGCTGCATCGTTGCTTTGGACAGGAGTAGGATACCTGCCCTAGGGTTGGTTGGACTGAGTTCAGACAGCTGACGCAATATCCCACACGGTATAGTAACATATAACAGTCCACCTTGTCGTCTGGTGAGCCGTGCAGTCTTTGCCCGGGGCAGACTTTTAGCATATTTGCTGCATCGTTGCTTTGGACAGGAGTAGGATACCTGCCCAAGGGTTGGTTGGACTGAGTTCAGACAGCTGACGCAATATCCCACACGGTATAGTAACATAACAGTCCACCTTGACGTCTGGTGAGCCGTGCAGTCTGGCCCGGGGCAGACTTTTAGCATAGTTGCTGCATCGTTGCTTTGGACAGGAGTAGGATACCTGCCCAAGGGTTGGTTGGACTTAGTTCAGACAGCTGACGCAATATCCTACACGGTATAGTAACATAACAGTCCACCTTGACGTCTGGTGAGCCGTGCAGTCTTGCCCGGGGCAGACTTTGCATGGACGCTTGAGGAAATGCTGCGGCTGATGAAACATACCAGGGTGGTTGGTGCACTCATGAGTGTAAAGAGTTTTGCAAGACGTTTTTGGAGCTTAGAAATAAACTTTAGAAATGTTAACAAATTTAGAAGAGAATAAAGGGAAATAAACTGTTTAGGACAGAAGCATTTTCTCTAGAAAATACAGGAAATATTTTTCATAGTTTTATCTTCGCGTTCTAGAAATGACTAGCTTGGTTTGTGCTCCAACATAGCATTATTTTTTAAAGTTAGCCCTCTCTTTGATGCCCCACAAAATCAAACACTCTCGCATCAAATACGTTACAAAGGAATAAACCATACAAGACCAACACGCACACGTCAAAGACATTAGAAAGAAAGGAGCCTTACAGAACTTCATAACCAGAAATCTCGCATCAAATACGTTACAAAGGAATAATAAACCATCCATACACAAGCAACGCATAGACGTCAAAGACATTAGAAAGGAAGGAGCCCTACAGAACTTCAGAACCAGACACTCTCGCATCAAAGATCTTGAAAAAGATTAACCATACAGAAAAAAAACACTTTCGCATCAAAGATGTTGGAAATTAAAAGACCCACACAATCTCGCGCAAAGAAGTTAACAAGGAATAAAGGCACACACAAAATACTCGCGTCAAAGATATTGGAAAAGAATGAAGGCAAAGTATCGCACACAAGAATGTGTTGAATACGCCAAAGATGTTAACAAGGAATAAAGGCACACACAAAATACTCTCGTCAAAGATATTGGAAAAGAATAAAGGCAAAGTATCGCACACAAGAATGTGTTAAATACGGTTTCGCTATATTTGTCAATATCAATTCCACTCTCGTATCTGTATTAGGCGAAACGCGACACGCGAAAAGATGTATCAGTATTCACTGCGGGCCGATGAAAGTGTCGTACCTGTCAGACTGCCAGCTGAGAGTGCAAGAAAGCGTCACGCACACTCATAGGCCTATATAAGCGCGGACGCATCTTCCTCGGAGCATCCTTCGACTACCACGCCATGCTGATCAAGGTAAGTCACTTTAGCACTTAGAGGACGTTGGCCGCGGAAATAGCTGGACAGAATGCCAGACAACCCGAGCAAGCTACAATGTCTTTAAATGAATATGAGATTAGTTAGCATTAGTTGTTGGTAGTCATAGGCGCCGACTACGGGGGGGCTTGGGGTCTAACGCCCCCCCTGAAAAATGTCAGGGGGGGCGGAGCCCCCCCTGAGATTGAATCCAACGCTTAGGAAAAATACGATATTTTCTCATATTGATGCGTGAACTTATAACTTTCGTTCGAATCTCGCAAACAAGATTAACAATCTTCAAGTAATTTCAAGATGACGATTCACAAGCCATTGAGGCCATTTTGCCAAACACGGTAATGGTGTTTCGTATCAAATCAAATCTTATTATCAAACGATTATAACGTTTTTGCAAGACGTTCACTTGACAGGCCAGGGCGATGGGGCTGAAAAAGCCAATGGATTTCTGTTAAAATATCGCCAGTTTTGAAACGTATTATTTCACGTCGTTCATGATCAGTGAAAGTCGAAATTTTCCAAAGCACTTACCTCTATTTTTAAATGGCACAACCTCAACACAATTACAACGGCAACCGAGGTATTAGTATTACGTCGTGACGGATTTTTAGCGACTTGGGAAAAATCACTATCGAGCTTACAAGCTTGATTTAGTAGAGCCAAACATTTCCAGAGAAAGGAAAATACCCCATCGACTTGACGATGGCAGTGACGTTCATGGTTACCAAACGACATATCTATAAGTACTCAAGTTTGGGATCAAACTTCATCAGTTTTCGAAATGGGTTTCAGGAAAAAGTAATCAATTACATGGCCAAAATGAAACAATTTGCAATTTGAAAGATCGATAGAGAAAATGAAACGTTTTTTAAGGAGGATTTTGATATTTCTCTGAACTATAGCACTCCCATAGACCTCTCCAAACTTTGTGATGATGATATTTTGGGTTTTACGTCCCATATGTTTGCAAGGAGGCTAATCGAGACGATGACTGGGGTATTATGATTATGAAAAACGCCACATGACATTCATGCCCATAGGCGTGCGCAGGGGGGGGGGGGCAAGGTGGGCAGCGGCCCCCCCATTTGAATAGGTGAACTTTTGTTTAAATAGAATTTGGCCCAGGGTATACCGTTTACGCCTGCCGATCGTAAAAGCCGAGAAGAGGACCTATAGCACCTTCCTCATATTTAATATTCCTCGAACTGTCACAGTTGCTCCAACTGCCTTGCCCGTTTGACCGGGAAAGAATAGGTCCAGAATAGTGCCTGTCGTAATGGGTGACAAAAATTCTGACGCCTGACATAATGGTTCTAATCTTACCTAGTCCTAGATTGGAATGACGTGGAATCAGCTGACCAGCCTTAACATCAACTGTTGCCTTACCGCCAAGATTTTGGCTGTGGGACTGACCACTTCCTTCACTTTGTAACGATTATATCACTGATATCCGCAAATAGTTGTGTGAAATTAACCCATTAAACAGACAAATTGTACTCCTCCGAATACGCTTAAAAACACGTTTAAAAATGCATGCCTTTAATAAATCTCCTGCGGAGCTTTTTGTGGGGGGCATCCCCCCCCACACCCCTCATTGGCGCCGCCGTGAAGTACTTTTTTCATTGGGAATTTATTGTGCCCCCCCATTGATCAACCTCTGCGTACGCCTATGTCCATGCCCAAGCCAGGTTTCGAACCTGGAACGCAGACCGCGGTTTACTACCAACGCCTAATCAACTTTGGCTAACTGCACCAGCTCCAAACTTCGTTACTACTAACTGTGTCTCCAATGTTTATGCGAGTCATTTTTTTTTTAGCCCCCCCTGAAATGTTGACAAGTCGGCGCCTATGTTGGTAGTAGAAGTTAGTTAGGAGCATTAATTGTTGATGACATTTTGTAAGTTTTTATGTTTTTTGTCGCTTCTCTTATATTTTTTTTCAATATGTGTTACTGTGTGTTCATTGTCCAATATATTGTATTTTATTGTATTGCACTCGTGGGACCTCAAACTTGTTGTCAATAAAGATTTAGTAATGATAATAACAACAGTAATAATAATAATAATAATAATAATAATAATAATAATAATAATAATAATAATAATAATAATAATAATAATAATAATAATAACAATAATAATAATAATAATAATAATAATAATAATAATAATAATAATAATAATAATAATAATAATAACAATAATAATAATAATAACAAAAATAATAATTATTAAGCGAGCGAAGCGAGCGTTTCCACTTGACTCTTATGGCACTTCGTTCTGTTTTTTTTGTTTGTTTGTTTGTTTGTTTGTTTTTTTTTTGTTTGTTTTTTTTTTATGTCCGTCGATAGCGATCGAACGGAAAGTCCGATCAACTTGAAATTTGGACCATCCACAAGCCTCGATGTGGATTGAAGGTGTATAGTTTTGAGGCAAAATCGTTCGAAAAGTTACAAAGTTACACCATAGTTACTGCAAAATATTTTTCTGAAACAAAATGGCGGCAAAATGTGAGATAGCCAGATTTTTCTACAGATTTTTCCGGTCACGAATATGTTAATGTAATGGCGATCTGATAAGTGTTGGCAAAGTTACACGAAAGTTACTCGAAAATATTTTTCTAAAACCCAGTAACGGCAAAATGTGAGGTGGCTATCTTATAGTAAATTTTTGTCCGGTCACGAATATACTAATGTAAACGCGATTCGACACGTATTAGAGGCAGAAATTACATTTCTATTGCTGTCAATAACTGTTAGTAACGGTGGCGGACCGCGGCGAAAACATGACAGCGAAAATTCTTAGCAACGCACATTGCACTGCATCCAACAATGTCGGGAAGTAAAATAGCTATGGAAATTAGAAAAAATTTTGCAATGCGCATTCTTGAATTGTTGTTAATTGTTGTTTGTATTAGCATTGAAATCTTTTCGCCAGAAAGTTCGTAGATATTGACGCGCTCGCTTATCAACGCGTCAAACAGAGCGTTTTCCTAGTAATATAATAATTTTGTATTGATATTGTCGGGCCGCAAAAGGCGTTTTATTGTAATTAAAATTTGTATTGAATTTGTTTGAGGGGAAATTTCGGTACGTTACAGTAAAATTTAATAATATTATAATAATTTGACGAATAAATTATAAACTATAACATTCTATGTTATTACTAATTTATTTAGTATTTGTTGCCAACGGATCCGAGGTCACATAAGTGCAATATATTACATGGAGACAAGTACGTGTTGTAAGATAATATATACAATTAACTATTAATTTTAAATATTTTTATAGAGTGACTCTTGAGTATCATCTGATATCACGGTTATTTGGGCTCGAGTGAAGTGGAGATTCTGCATTCAGCAATTTCATTGAGTATACTGAAAGACCATCTGAAACAACGAAACGCACTTGACAACTGACAGCTCTTATAGTTAATACATTGCATGTCAATAATAAAAAATGTCGATAGAATTTCAGTATAAAGACATAATATCAATCAAACAAAACGTTGATAAAGCTCTAAACTATACCAGATACAACAAAAGTAAATTCGGAAGTGTCGTTACTAGAAAGTAGGACCAAGTTCATAATAAAAAAACGTGGTTTTTGTCGAATTATATGCTGACAACACTGGTATTGGGTATGAATTGGTGAAGGACTTCGCGTAAATAATGTTGTCATAATAATAGGCATATAGGTTCATGTCAATACCCCTACGACTCGCACTCTTGTATTTCAAACAACTCCAAACACCTTCTTTGCAAAGACATTGGAATGCTTGTTTGTATACTATCTTTGTGATCGTTTTGACTAGCACTCTTGTATTTCAAACAACTCCAAACACCTTCTTTGCAAAGACATTGGAATGCTTGTTTGTATATTACGTTTGTGATCGTTTTGACTCGCACTCTTGTATTTCAAACAATTCTAAACACCTTGTTTGCAAGGACATTGGAATGCTTGTTTGTATCATAGAGATATATATGTTTGTATATTATCTTTGTGATCGTTTTGACTCCCACTCTTGTATTTCAAACAACTCCAAACACCTTGTTTGCAAAGATATTGGAGTGCTTATTTGTATATTACGTGTGTAATCGTTTTGACTCGCACTCTTGTATTTCAAACAACTCCAAACACCTTGTTTGCAAGGACATTGGAATGCTTGTTTGCATAGTATCTTTGTGGTCGTTTTGACTCGCACTCTTGTATTTCAAACAACTCCAAACACCTTGTTTGCAAAGACATTGGAATGCTTGTTTGTATATTATCTTTGTAATAGTTTTATTTTCATCACTCACTCAGAAGATTCGTTATAATGACAGTGATTTAAATCGACTCAGTTTTTCTATGATTCATTTTATGTTCGCGTATATAAAGGTTGGGCCATGGGCCTCACCTCACTTTTCAACATTCTCGTATGAGTGACTGGTGAGCCACGCCTAATAAAAAAACCCCAACAAGATTGGAATTGTTTTACAGAAAACTTTGTTGGATTGCAGAATGTAATGGTTTTAGACGTAGTTTGAATGACTGGTCTGACACAATTCTAGAGAATCATTGCTAAGTGTACGATCAAGTGTTTACCAGACATGCTTTGCGCTGTACATTGCTGTGCACATGTTCATAGTTTAACCTGTGGTTTAGCGATAGTATGTGCGCACATTCATAAAGTGTGGGATAAAGGAAAAGAAAGCAAGATGGAATCTAAATTACATACTACGTTTCTATTTATTTTTTTATTTTTTTATGAACAGTTTAAAGACGATTTATGGTTTTTTTCCAATGGCTGCACTTGACCCGCGCCTTTAACAATTAGAACAATACAACACGCACACATCCGCACTGTGTGTGCAGCCCATTGGAAAACGCAATTTGAAAAATATTGGCCATGAACTGACATAAGAAATTTCCGTTTAACAGAGTGTTACCTAGGTATAATGTTAAAGATATATTTAAAAAAATACGTATAAATTAAAAAAAGAAAATATGGGGGGGGGGCGATCTTCGTTCAGCAACCATGTTTGTTATATACATTTAACTAAATTCGTCACTTTACTCCCTATATTCTGCGTATTATGAAGAAAAAAAGTGTGAATATATTTTATTTTCGCTTTCGTCCAAATTTTACGCTTTACACTATTTTGCATTACTTGGGGTGTCAAGGCGCAAGTGGAAGTAGAAAGGGGTTTACAGTTTTTGTTTCCATAATTGCCCATCCCATTTTTGAAGTCTAGCTCCGCCACTGGCTTGTTAACGTTTCACCTCACGCTCATGGTCACGTGATCGTGACTCTGGTAAACAGGGCGAGTGAGTGAATGAGTGAGTAGGAGGCGATGTTTGGATTCCAACACGTCTGGTCGGGGTGACTCCAGGTCGCAATACCTCGATCGAGATAAGATTGCGAGACTGTTGCACTCGGCCTTGGGTTGGGAGTAAAAACACTTGTTTATGAGCGAGTCGTCACCGTTGGGCCTTCACCCATCACCTCTTCTATCGAGCAATGGCGGTCGTGGTTTTAAGACCAAGGTAAATAGCGCTGGCACTTACCTATTATAATTGTATGTACTCATATTGTCCCTACATGCGCAATACCCTTCCCCATAACCCTACACTGGCCATCCTGTCCTTTCATGGGACAGGAAAACAATAATAAAATTAATTAATTAATTAATTAATTAATACCCTTCGACAAAAGCATTAATTGTTTTTTTAAACTGTAATTCAGGCTTGTCTATCTCCTGGTGGTCGCAGCATGGTCACTCGTTGTCATTCAAGACCTGTGAGTGCATATGGCATGGTTACACCGGTTACACTCAGGGGCGTAGCCAGGATTTTGGTTCGGGGGAGGGGGGGTAGGGACTGCTCCTCAATAATAACAGGCTTTTGCATGGCCACTATAATAATAATAATTTTTGTAGGAATACCCGTTCTGGGATGCACACCAGCTTTACCTGATGTGCCCCTCTTCAGGTGACTAACTAGGTTATTAGGGTGTTTGGATAGTTGGGAAGGATTGTCCGAGGGCTGATAGTATGACTCAATCCCAGCATTCGCTTTTACGACTGAGGAAAACCTCGTAAAAAACCTTCAGTCAGTACTGCCGGTGGCTGGAATCGAACCAGCGACCTCCCGAATTAGAGTCTCGCGTCTTACCGCTGAGCCACCTCTATCGGTCATGGCCAATATAGGGTGTACCTCTCTCTGCATATTTTAAAAGTGGAAAAGCGGGACCGAGTAGCTACCAATTAGTGGTATCTGCCTTGTAGTTGCGAGGACTGTAGGCCCGTAGGGTTCCGGCAGCCACTGGAGGCTAAAATTTGTGGGGCTATTTTTATCCTCAGGACAGCATTTACAACGATCTGAGGAAGCAAAGAAGGTTTACTTTGGGTGAAAGATCAAATTCAAATATTAATTTTAGTAATTGTTTCGTGTTTTACACTTATACGAACCAGCGTGAAATCGATATGTATACAAAAACGGGACAAAACAGCGTCCCCGTGAACAGTTGTGTGAACACTGGGACAGGTCCCTAAACAACAGGAAATGGTTAATTTGGAGCTATTATAGCCGCAAGTTTAGAAAGGTTCATAACAACAGTACAATAAATGTTATAAATACATTATATTGAAATACGTGTGCCCCTTTTTTCAATTTCGGGGGGGGGGGGTGGGGGGAGGATCAAACCCCCTGATCCCCCCCCCCCCCCTCGCTACGTCCTTGGTTAGTGGTTGTCACTTATTCTGGAAACAAAACACAGCGGCGTCAGAATCATTCTGCCTTCGTGAGGAAGTGTTGTGGGCGGTGGGAGGGGACTCCCTGGGAAATAGGGGAATTTTAGTCCAATTTACATAATATTATACATATAATATGTAAATGTTAATAAAATTAAAACCCAATCGTGGTGTTTCGCCACAGCATTGTTATTCCGGACTATTTAGTCCATAAATAAATGTATGGTAATTATAGTCCATACAAAATAGCTATATAAACATTGTATGTTATGAGCTCATAGCTCCATCAATTTCTTCATAAATTAGATGATATCCGGGTTGTCACTTTGGCCGATAAAACCCCAAAATCGTGTTCGCCTCCAGAGACCGTATTTATAGTCGTCCCCTACCCTTAAGGGCGCCCGTTGTTGCCAGGTTATAATTGCATATATCTTATACAGTTATTTTAGCAACAACTGGCGCCCCTTGGGGTAGGGGACGACTATGAATTTAAGCCTGGGTCTTGTCAGACAACATGCAGTCCACATCCTCCCCACTCCCTTTTCCTCTTTTCTCCCCGCCCTCCTACTTGCAACCTTTCCTCCAAACAGCCACCTATGTCATCTTCATATTTCACCCACTCATCGTCTTGATTAGCCAAGTTGCAAAAATATGGGACGTAAAGCCCAAATATCATCATTTTTGCTTCAGACCCCATCTTTATACAGGGAGCTTCGTTACATAGATGGATAGATAGATAAATGTCTTTATTTTCAGGCCTTCTCTTACATCCAACCTACTATTACAAAGCAGAAATACAAATAAGTTAATTAATAAGTACATCAGAGTCGATAAAGAAGTTTCCCTTTGGTTATATTATAAGTCGAATGTCTTTGATTATAATCCGTGCGTTGTCTACCCCTATAGTTGTGTCTGTTGGCCGCTGTGGCGCTAGCGTTGCTCGGCTTGACGCATGCGCAGTACCGTGCGCAGTACGACATTATAATCCGTGCGTTGTCTGCCCCTAGTTGTGTCTAATGGCCGCTGTGGCGCTAGCGTTGCTCGGCTTGACGCATGCGCAGTACCGTGCGCAGTACGACTCTGATGTGGACCAAGAGGCGGTGGAGTCTGCGCAGGCTGGGTCTAACTACCGCTCCGCCCCCGCTCGCGCCCACGCAGCGCCACCCCCGCCCGGACAGCTGGGGGTGGCGTTCTCGGCGGCGTCAGACGTGTCGCAGACCAAGTTCAGCGGGAACGGCGTGAACTACTCGTATTGAAACACGTGTGAACTAGGCTACAACGAAAGGAAGTGAAACCCGACACCGCAACTTGACGGTGTGTGTGTGAATATTATGAACTGATCTAGAAATTTGAAACTTTTGATTGCACATTTGTAATTCAAACGGTCTGATGTAATTTTAATATTATGACCTAGTCCTAAATGAACGAATAAATATATGTTTTGTTACCTAATGTAATATCAGTTTTAACTAATTCCAAAAAATGGATGCAACAATTCCACAAGAAAGGTATAATCATTTCGCCTGCAGCTTCCATATAAGCCATTTCCTTAACCTCCATCCAAGTCCGACTTAGGGTAGGGTGACAGGTGGGGGACTTGTTAAGTGACCCTTGAGTGGGACCTGCTTATCAAGACGGGGAGGCAAAGACGTGTTAAGTGGTCCTTGAGTGGGACCTGCTTATCAAGTGGGCGAGGCAAAGACGTGTTAAGTGGTCCTTGAGTGGGACCTGCTTATCAAGTGGGCGAGGCAAGGAGGCAAAGACGTGTTAAGTGACCCTTGAGTGGGGTCACCGAGCAACACTCCACTTTACGTTCACTTTCTACACCAGATTATCCATCTCGTGTGTTTGATTCAAGTGAACTGACCCCCGCCCTCACACAGGTGAAGCAACACGCTGTTGTATCGGTCACGTGATTAGCACTAGTCAAGACGCGGGACTCGAACCACGTACCGCGGTGTCGCGCTACTCAATATTAGTATTTAGTTTGGGGTATTAAAACCGCGTAAAATTAATGTTTTTTTTAGTACCATGAGGACGCTTCCAAATATTAACAAAGTGATTCTGGTCCTTCATTTTGTTATGTATCAGCTACACAATGGGTTAAAAAGTAAAAACAAATATTTTTACGGTCGTTATTTTATTTTTTTGGTAATTTTTAACTATTAAATTATAAATAAAATGACAATAATCGTTACGATAACAAACTGTGAATGTTAGTTTAAACCCATTGTGTAGCTGATACAAAACCAAAGACAAATCACCTTTTCAATATTTGGAAGCCTTTTCATGATACAATAAAAAAACATTAATTTTGGGCGGTTTTAATACCCATTCACCTTAACAATTAGAATATAACGATTTAGGAAATCTTGGTATTCGTAAAATATGCCCACGTGTATGGATACCTACGTAGGAAACCTAAATAAAACATAGATTTAAAATGAGTGAGTATTGTTTTCTGACGAAGTAACGCCAACAAAGTCGTCAGTGTAAAGTAGAAAAAGATGGCAAAGCGCACCAACATCTTTGTGGTCTCTTTTATTTTCTCGGATAGTACTCATTTATTTGCTTCGTACGATTGGCAGAGCTATTGTATCTCGGTCCCTGGTCAGTAGTACAGGCTACAAAGACATGCGTCTAGTTTACATGTAACGTCGAAATTGTGAAGAGGTTATTTTGAAAAGCTTTATTTTGACACACCGTGAAAAAAATATTGGCTTGGTTTGTTTGATTACCCTGCACGTTACAGTTTACACCATAGTGTAACGTGCTCGTTTGCTGCACTCACGCGCTACACGAAGTAAACCGAGGAAGACAATGGAGCAGAGAAAGGCGCCAAAATGTTCTGCTGTGAATAAATTAACAATGTAAATGCGATATTTACAGTGTAAATGTCACCTAACCCACGGGTTTATTGGAGTATGTTGCAAAACCTATTAACTATACTGTATACTTCTCATATAAATGTCCTACGCTTCCTAACCAATGTTGAAACTTGAAACCATTCCGCCTGCTGCGATAGGTTGTTGAATGTGAGGTGTAGCTATTATCTACTCGAGCTTCTTGCACCGGTGTACCCTATGATACACTGGTGTAAGTAAATCATACGAACCAGATGCAGGATTACGCATCCCAAAGACCTTCGGTTGCTATTAAGGTCTTTGGTTATAGTTGGCAGCGGTTATGTTGGTTATACCGAGCTGGCTTGGTGGAGGTGCCGGGTTCAAGTTTGGTGGGAAGATGCTACAAAATGTTAAATATGTTCAATATAACATGAAAGTGCGAAATATTAAAAAGTTACTCCTATTCACTATTGCAAAATATATGAATAGGAATATTTAATAAAAATAATAATAAAAATAAATAAAGTTAATGTATTCTTCCTCTGATGACCGAGACAGTGTTTGAAACGTCCACTGTTTTATTTGTGTTGGTGTTTTTTTGTGCCCATTTTTGTGTTTTTGTTTTGTTTTTATGTTTTCTTTGTTCAGGTAAGCTGTTGGCTCCCTTCACTTGATACTTAAGTCGCCGATCTTAGATTTGAAAAGACTTAGATCACGTGAAGACGACGTCGTGAGTGACTTAGTTGGCAGTGGTCTTGTCTTAGATCACCATGGAGGGGGCTCTTAAGTCTGTCACAGCCTTGCACACAGCCTTCTCCTGGTCTGTCCGCGAAAAATAATGTATGTTTGCTTACTGGTAGGCAGGCAGAGGTGATTCCAAATTTCATTTCATTTTTAAGTTTCATTGCATCTTTAAATTTACAAAATTACCAAGTCAAAAGTGGCCTCACGCGAAAAAAATGTCGATAAAGAGGAAATTAAGGCTGTAATAACGATATGGTCTAGTGCCAAAATTCAAGTCCCGAGGCCTAGGCCCTAGGAGGCCAATCCCAACAAAAGTGCTCTGGACCTAGCTAGAGCTAGGCGGGGAATAGGCGCCTAACAGCCTAGGCCTAGTTAGTTTAAACCCAAAGGTATGGCCTAAGCCCAATCCCAACAAAACTTTCATGCTTACCGGTAGGCCTGGTCAAGATCAGTTTTAACAAACATAGGCTAGGCCAAAGATATTATAATATTCCCTACGGGCTAGGCCTACGTATAGCCAAGGCTTGGCCTAGCTAGGGCCTACACGTTATAGTTTATGTCTGATTACGCCCTATGAGAGCAGGCCTCTAGGCCTACAAACCACGTTATCGAGGCTAGGCCTAGCCTACGCCACACATTGTAAGTAATTAATGTAATTTCTCATATCTTTTTAGGTTCATCGTGCTCGATAATTTCGTTTAGGCTCCGACTATGAAAGCACTACTCTAACCAGCTAAAACCATAAATGTCATGTTTGCAAATATTTGCATGGGCGGTTCTTTTTCAGTGCCTTGCATAGGATTAAGTGTATATAAGACTAAGGTACAAGTGAAGACCTGCTCCTTGATTCTCTATGGTCAACGATAAGGTGATCACCGGTTTTGGTCGTTATGAGAAGGCTGTGACCCAATCACAGCCATCCATTCGCCTTCCGTAACGACAGAAACCAGTGAGAAATTTACCACAGATTTAGAGAATCGGGCTCCTCTCTCTATAATTTCCTAAAGTTAATGTAATGTAGAATGTAGTAGATCATGATGAACAGCTATGAGGGGATTGGACGAGACTTGGTGTTACAACTACAAAAGGGCGAACATTATAGACGAACTCGTCAAATACAGCCCTAACAGGGCATATTTAGAGGTTTGTATTAATTAAAAACTTGAAACTTGAGTTTACTACTAGGCAGGTTGTGTTCACGTAGATCACAGCACATGCAAGGAATCATGTATGATGAAATGTGGCCGTCGGTGGGTGGGGGGGGGGGGTGGGGGGGGGGCAAAGAACCCCAGTACTGTTGTGGACCTACCACAAAAATAGGGATCATAATTGTGGCGGATTGCCAGGCGGTGGGTCCGCAACAATCAAAGAGAAAAAAATCAATGTTTGGCTATTCAGTTTGTAACCAGGGGCGGAGATAAATACTTATTAATAAATTTGGTTCTATATAATTATTTCTTATAAAAACCATATTGGTGACCCCGACGTGATCCGAATAAGACGCATACCTTCTGTCTATCGGTAATCAATTTAAAATGGAAGCACAACTTCAAGAGTTGACACAACGGTTGAAGTCGCTGACTGCCATCGTCGCCGCGCTCAGTAATGATCAGTTCCAAGGCCGTCGTCAGCGTTCAAGGTCACACAACAGGGCTCCATCACCAGCAGGCACGACCACTGACAGAGGATTTTGTTGGTACCACGCTTCTTTCGGCAACCGCGCTCGCCACTGTGTGCCTCCATGTAAGTACCAGGAAAACATTCGGGGCAGTCAGTAATGGCGGCTGGCTATGGCCCCACTGCAAATCGCCTTTTTGTAACCGACAGGTTGACGCGCACAGAGTTCCTTATTGATACTGGGTCAGACCTTTGTGTTTACCCGAAAAGCAAAGTTTTCGGTCATCCCGGGAAAACCGACTACACATTGTTCGCTGCAAATGGATCCCCAATTTGCACATACGGTCCTCTGACTTTATCTCTGGATCTTGGTTTGCGCCGAGATTTCACATGGCGTTTCATTGTCGCCGACGTCGATCAGCCTATCATCGGTGTAGATTTTTTTGCGCATTACAGTCTACTCATTGACGTGCGCCGACGGCAATTGGTTGACAACGTCACTACATTAACAACTCCAGGAAAACTATCTACTGGCGCGCTAGTACACGTCAAGGTAATTTCGCGCAACAATGATCTTCAGTCCCCCTTTCACGCGTTACTCGCACAGTTTCCGGAAGTCACACGCCCAAGTGGCAATCCTACAATGCCAAAACACCAAACGCAACACCACATCAATACGACGCCCGGGCCACCGGTTTCGTGCAGGCCCAGACGTCTTGCGCCAGACCGCCTAAAAATCGCGAAACGGGAGTTTGACAGTATGATGAAAACAGGCGTCGCGCGACGGTCATCTAGCAGTTGGTCCGCAGCTCTCCACCTTGTTCCCAAGAAAGGTGATCAGTGGAGGCCTTGTGGAGATTACCGCCCTTTGAACGCCAGGACTATTCCGGACCGGTATCCAGTTCCACATATCCAGGATTTCACGCAGAATCTTTCAGGCAAGTGTATCTTTTCAACCATTGACTTAGTGCGAGCGTACAATCAAATTCCTGTTGCTGCTGAAGACATTCCCAAGACGGCGATCACTACTCCTTTCGGATTATTTGAATTTCCGTTTATGAGTTTTGGCCTACGAAACGCGGCTCAGACATTTCAACGTTTTATCGATGAGGTATTACGGGACCTCGATTTTTGCTACGTCTATATCGACGACATCCTTGTCGCTTCCTCCAACCCAACACAACATGAAGAACATCTTCGCCTCCTGTTCACGCGACTTTCAGAATACGGCGTTTTGATCAACTCCTCCAAATGTGTATTCGGTGTTCCAGAAGTCAAGTTTCTAGGGTACACAGTCAGCGCCAGTGGCACCTGCCCTCTTTCGGAGAAGGTTGAGGCCATCCTCTCTTTCCCCTTACCTGCCAACGTCAAGCAGCTTCGCCAATTTCTTGGAATGATAAACTTTTACCGCCGTTTTCTTCCGTCTGCAGCTAAGATACAGGCCCCCCTTAACAACCTCCTCGCCGGTGACGAACCTTCAGCCAAAACAATCATTGTTTGGACACCGGAACTCCAGGCTGCGTTTCAAGAATGCAAAAACAGCCTCTCCCAGGCTACGCTTCTGGCGCACCCAGATATCAACGCCGAATTAGCAATCATCACCGACGCCTCTGATACCAGCATTGGAGCCGCACTCTAGCAGCGTACGAGCCGTGGATGGGAACCTCTCGCTTTTTTCTCACGAAAATTAAATACCGCACAGCGTAACTACGGTGCGTACGACCGTGAACTTCTTGCAGTGTACGACACCATAATTTTCTTTCGCCATATGTTGGAAGCGCGCACTTTCACTGTGTACACCGACCACAAACCGTTGACTTTCGCATTTACACAGCGCCCCGAAAAATGTTCACCTAGACAGTTTCGCCACCTTGATTTAATCGGGCAATTCACAACAGACATACGTCATATTCCTGGTAAAGACAACGTCGTAGCCGATGCCCTGTCTCGTGTTGACGCCATTACTTTTCCAGTCGGCTACGCTGATATTGCCCGTGCTCAACTGCACAACGCCGAACTACGCGATCTCTTACATGCTAACTCTACCCTGCAGTTGCACCCACAGCAGCTTAATGACGCAGATTTGCCTCTCTACTGTGACATGTCACAATCACTTCCGCGTCCATTCGTACCACAGACTTTACGTCGACAAGTTTTCGATAGCCTGCACGGTTTGTCTCATCCAGGTGTCAAAGCAACGACCAAACTCGTCACTCAACGTTTTGTATGGCCCTCTATAAATAAAGATTGCCGTGACTGGGCCCGCGCCTGTATCACGTGTCAGCGTTCCAAAGTTACGCGTCACACCACAGCACCGCTTGCACGTTTTGCTGCAACTGCCACCAGGTTCGAACACATCCACCTCGACTTGGTCGGGCCTCTACCAATTTCCGATGGTTTCCGATATCTCCTCACTTGCGTGGACCGTTTCACGAGGTGGGCGGAAGCCATACCGCTTTCCGATATCACTGCCGAGACCGTGGCTACCGCACTCGTCACAGGTTGGATCTCACGGTTCGGGACACCGCTTAAGGTTACAACGGACTTGGGCCGCCAATTCGAGTCCCACCTCTTCCGTGCACTCAGTAACATTACTGGCATGACTCACCTCCGGACCGCAGCCTACCACCCTCAATCCAACGGTATGGTGGAACGACTTCATCGTCAGCTAAAGGCAGCACTTCGATGCCACGGAGATGACCGCTGGACCGACGCTTTGCCATGGGTAATGCTCGGCATCCGTGCCTCATGGAAGGAGGACCTCAAGGCCACCCCCGCTGAGCTCGTGTACGGCACAACACTCCGTCTACCGGGCGAATATCTCTCGCCCCCTCCAGCGACGCCAGAATCCACCTCAGCATACGTTGACCGCCTTCGACGTCGCCTTTCACAGTTGCGTCCGGTTCAACCGTCTCACCACGGCCAACACGCGGTCTTTGTTTTTCGAGATCTTGCAACCTGCTCGCATGTATTCGTGCGTCATGATGCGGTCCGTACTCCTCTTCAACAACCGTATGATGGCCCATACGAAGTCATTTCACGTAACGATAAATTTTTTACCATCCACCGTGCCGGCAAGAGTGTAGTGGTCTCCATCGACCGGCTCAAACCTGCATATGTGGATGCAGACAGCATCTTGGCTGTCAACGCACCTTCCAAACCGACGCCAGGCCACACTTTTCCTGGCAACGTATTGCCTATTGCAGCCCACAACAACAACAACAACAACAACAACAACAACAACAACAACAACAACAGCAGCAACAACAACAACAACAACAACAACAACAACAACAACAACAACAACATCACACCCTCATCAACCACCATCATCGGTACACCCACCGCTCCGTCAAATGCAAAAACATCCGTCAAGCGCGTTCACTTTCCCGCCCAGCTGGTCCACACTTCTCCGTATCGTCACAACCCTCCGATACTGGGGGGAGGTACTGTGGCGGATTGCCAGGCGGTGGGTCCGCAACAATCAAAGAGAAAAAAATCAATGTTTGGCTATTCAGTTTGTAACCAGGGGCGGAGATAAATACTTATTAATAAATTTGGTTCTATATAATTATTTCTTATAAAAACCATATAATAAATGAAGTGATAAATAAATACTTCACTTACAAACAGTAAGAGTAAATGAAATCTGCTTTGTTTAACTCTTCCATTTTTGTTATTTTAAGGATCCATTGGCGGTAGCCCACCTCAATTGGCAACATAGTATGTAATAGTATTGATTGATTGAAAACTTTCAAGGGAGTCAGAGGATAGGAGGAGAGGATAGGTCAGGGAGTAGATGAGCTGCCACAATATGACCTCCATGAACCACACTTGCCTATCACTTAGTACTTGCATACCTAGCCATCAGGAGCCTCAGTTCTTGGGTTGGAAAGTAAATAACAATCATTGACGGAATTAGGATTGGAAATTATTTGCAGACTTTTTTATAAGAACAACAAATTATATTTTCATTCCAGATGTTATACATGCTTATCATGTTCACAAAAGAGTTCCAGAAAAATAATGAAAAAGTTTTGATAAAACATATTATTATGTTCAGTAATGGCACATAGTAAATTAATCACAATTTTTTGTACATCATTTAAAAAAATGCAGACTGCGTAAAATTGTCTTATCAAAATCACCTTCACAAAAAAGGTCTATAAAAACAACTTTTACAAGGTAAAAACTTAACGAAACACTTTGACAAGACATTTTGGATCACACAGAAATCTTAAAGAAACCATTGTAGGCTACTTAATCACTTAGAAGACAAGATGAACACATCGATGAGATTACAAACAAAGCGTCTCGGAGGGTTGTACGGGAAACACTGTTTTAACATGTCGCTCTTGATCAGTCGCTAATAAAACGTTGGGAGTTTAGTTGACAGTTTGTTGGCATTGTTTGTGTTTGCACCTCAACCTGCAGAACTCTTCTACTGAACGGCTTAACCAGACTAGACTCTGCGTCACACAAGCGTACAGTTACAACACAGCATCACCGCCAACACAATGTGACACCATCTGCATGTGGCTAGATTTCTTGCCGTTATCAAAATGATTCTAAAACTGATGATTGACGAATATTTTGAAAAATACAATGAGTTCACTTCTTACCTAAATTGTACAAACTCAAAAATAGATAATAAAATCAGAAACATCAATAGCAGTAAAACAACAAAAACAACTGTTCTAAGCAATATTTATTACAACTATAGGTCTAATAGTTTTGCATTACTTTTTACTTAAATTAAAAAATAATAAACAAAAATAATAATAAGTAAATAAATAAATATGTAAGTAAATAAATAAATAACAATAATTACTTACAGTTTCTACTTTTTATATATATGTAGCCTATATACAGTAGTATCATTGAGTTTGTTAGTGTAGGGTAGAGACCCAGCGGCCATTGGCGGCTCTCTACCATTAAATTTCCCGTGGACTCTAGTAGTGCGAGCGCGTACCGCTAGAAAGCGCTACATGTACCCACTGATGTCAGCGTTCCTGTGGAAAGAAAGGGATACTACGTAGTATGCGCAGATGCGACGTCAGAAGATCACGTGGTGTAGTCCGAGCCTAGGTCTAGGCCCAACTCTTTTAGTCTAGGCCATTACTAGGCTACAATAAGCCTAGGCCTACATTAATAGGCCTACATTAGTAACGTTGTACTACAGCCTAGTCTATATAATGTATAAAACCTTATATAATGTGTTGTAATAAAGTATTAGCTTACTTATTGTTAACTTCGTGCCCGTTTGACATGTTTATCAGAACAAATGATAATGCTTTAATAACAATATCCACCGCCATCTGGATACTACTACCTTACCGACGTCGCCTCTGCGCGTACTACGTAGTATCCCTTTCTTTCCACAGGAACGCTGACATCAGTGGGTACATGTAGCGCTTTCTAGCGGTACGCGCTCGCACTACTAGAGTCCACGGGAAATTTATTGGTAGAGAGCCGCCAATGGCCGCTGGGTCTCTACCCTACACTAACAAACTCAATGGTAGTATGGTAATAGAATACTAGTAGTAGGTCTACATTATTGAATTTGCCAAAAGTGTCAATAGTCAAGGATGGTGAGCATCATTGTTGCCAGTGCTGCAACCTAGAAATAACTGTACCCTTCTGTGACTTCGAGTATACAGTACCAGCCCAGCAGACCAAACCGCAATGTATCCAATACATTTTATTGCACGCATCAAGTAATATGCAGAGGACCATTTTTGTTTCATTTCGCTGCTAATCCGTGGTACTGCAATATAACGTTTGCCTGTTTCTGACCAGATTCGTATGCACCGTGTGTAGTGGAGAAGAAACATTCGTGGGTTGCCTCCCCGGCGAGCAGGATTATCGGATACTGCAACCAAAAGAGAACATGTTCAACCTAGCTAGCTTGAATGCACAGAAGCTGCTATCTCTATGGGTTAAGATTTGTACAAGACATAATGGTGGGTTGAATGATGATTTTAAATGCTGCTTCAAAGTCTAAGCTTATTCTCTAGTAAATTCGACAGCAAGTGAGAAAACTTTGCACAACTCTGCAATGTATTAAATTATTAGTAAAAGCCTAACTAGTAGTAGCTAGGTAGCCTATCTTTTTTTTAAGATGTAACTTCAATATTAACAGAATAACTGATGAAAACATGCAATATTTAGTATGTCCATAAGTATACAGTATAAGTAAGTATAGTAAGTAAATAAGTATACATATTATACATTAATAATAGTCAATACAATACATATACTCTATTAATATTTTTTTAAGATCTGCAATGTTTGTCAGATTCACCACGCTTTATTCATCTTCACATGTGATACAAAGTACATTGCATAGAAAAAATAAAAACATTGATTATATAGGAAGGTGAATGCCCACATGAGCGAGGCTGCAGAGCGAGCGATGTCAAAAATAAGTTTTATTGTGTGTATTACAATAGTAGTAGTAGGTCTACATGAATGGTCGAATGTTTCTAATGTCAGATTCAGATTCAAATAAATTTTATTCTCAAACAGATATACATAAATTATGGTTTATACCAACAGTGGTTGGTACATACGTACCATCTATTTCATATGAAGTTGGAGAAGTCCGCTAAGTCATAAAGACAAGTGCGGGCCATTTGGTAAACTGAATAGTGTAGCATAATTATCAGATGGCGACTATAAGGTCCGTATGCATAGTCCAGACACAAGCCTTTCTCAACTCAGCCTCGCCCAACCACCAATCATGGAACGGCTCTGTGATTGGTGGTTAGGTGAGGCTGAGTTGAGGAGGGCTTGAGTGTGAACTATGCATTTGGGCCAACATCTGTCAACGTTGGCCTAGTGCTGCTACCTACTAATAATGTGAGGTCTCACCTGAGTTGCATCCCCCGCCACGCTTGCGTAGACAGGCCGGGCCAAGGTCGCCGGTCCTAAGCCACTCACGTCGCAAGCGCTGGTCGTGTGGCTGTAGCCCCCCCTCACGTAGGGGTTCCCGAGCCACGCGGTCCTCATCACACTCCGAGGCTCGGGCACGTCTCGGTGCGTGAAGCGTCTCAAGAGGGCGACGCACTGCCTCCCCACCTCCCGCTCGGACACCCCCTCTACGCTCTCCGCCCCCGCACCTCCCACCCACCCTAACAACACCCCCCGAGCGTTGGGCAGCACGTCGAACCCTGTCAGGTCTCTCGTCCACCCCCTCTCCTCGCTCCCCTTGGACCAGATCAGCTGGAAGCCCTTCACGTCGGGGTCCCACCACGGCTCTCGGAAGTCCAGGTAGATCTTGTTGATGGCGGCAAACCCCATGTCTCTGATCGTCGCCACGGTAGACGCCGGAAGAACGGGTTCGAACAAGCTATCGCAGTGTTCCTTCAGGAAGCCCAACGAACACGTGACTATACAGTGACGGGCGGAGAATTTCTTGTTGCCGCAAGTTATCACGACAGGCGGTGTTTTCGTGTGCGTGGCACTGTCGACGTTCTGTTCCCAGTGTACGCGAGTGACGGGAGTGTTGAGCTTTAGAACACCGTCTGGTAGATCGGCGGTTAGTTTATCGACGAGCGAGCTGTAGCCACGTTTAAAGTTGACGTAATCGGTGCCGCCGCAGAAAGAATAGTTTCCCCAAGATCTCGCCGATAACGTGTCGAGCATTGTCGACGAATTGTCTATTTTCTGAAATCTAAAAATAAAAAAACATTATTAATTATGAATAGTACATTTATCTAGATATCAATCAAATAAATAGGCTACAATATTAAATGCTAGACTTGCCTAATATGCCAGTCAAATAATTCTTCTTTCATTATTCGAACGTCTTTGCTGTCATTGGAACAGCTATTTAAGTATTTGAGGAACTGAGATTGTAGGTATTGGCCAATAGAAAGTGGAACTTCTACATTGTTGGAAGACATCTTTGAAAACTCTTCACAATTCGTAAGGATTTCCGAAACCACACTATCCACCTCGAACACCAACTTGGGGTCAAAGACGACGCCATCTTCTCGAACATAAGGACCTAGAAAACATACGAGATAATATTATTACTCTTTTTCTTCTTTTCTTATACCCACAATTGACATCTCATGTCATCATGTATTTTCTGGTAAGCCAGTAGAGATAGGACTCCTGTTCCCTCCGATCCATGCCACCCAGCATTTTGTCCCTTTCATCCTTACAAATGAACACTCAAAGAGATGCCTCCTGTCTTGTTCTCCGACCCCACACATATTTATTTATATATATTATTATTATATTTTTTATAATTTTTTTTTATTATATTATATTTATTTATATTATATTATAGGGCCTATATATATTACACATATATTATTACTATACTGAGTGAGTTGAGTATGCCATGCATTTTAGTCAAAAATTTACCAATTTCAGTCACTTTAAAATTCAGGAACATGTGTTAAAGACTTGCAAAACGACGTAGGACGCTATCAAGTCTAGCAAGTAGCTAAGTACCTTCTCCTTCAGACGACGTGTATTCCGCAAGCAGATCAAACTCGTTGGCAAGCCTCCACACTGGGTTCTGCTGTCCGTGAATCCACTGCGCTCCGGCTTCCACCCAGGAATCGTTTAGAGGCCACGACAAAACTCTGCCTCCCGCGCGGTCTTGGGCTGAAAGATGGGGGAACACAGTTACGATCATATATGTGATGATGTGGCTAGGCTCTGGTTTGGTCAGTTTCAAAGTAGCACATCGTAAGCAATGACACAATTTACAATTATTTTCAACATGAGTAGGCTACTTTGTAATGCCGACTTCCTTTCTGCACTATTTTACAAATGTACCATTCACCACTTTGATTAGCTTATTGTTTATTGTATGGTAGCTTCTGTTGATACAAAACAGTCTGGAACTTGTAATTGTGAGAAAAAAGGCTACAAAAAATACATAAGAACGCGGTAATAATATGTACAGAAATTCACAAAAAAAATCCTCAGGTAAAATATGAGGTTATAAGCATCACTAAATAAAGAATCATTCAACACAATGCAAAAGTTTTCTCATATATTATTGAACAACAATTGCATGAAATGGTACGTATCTGCAAATCAAACTGTTTGTTGATACTTCGTTAGTTGAATTACTGTAACAAATATGTCAGTAAAAGTAGGATGTCACTACTTCTGCACCAATGACAGACCTTCATTGTATCTGAGGCTGAGATAATGTGCCTGGCCTTGTTTGCACTTGCCCAGAACAACGTGGAGAGGTGAGTGCCGTGACAATGCTCTGATTGAGAGCAGCAGCCGTCATTGGACGCAATAAACTAATATTCATACAATCAAGAATCAATCCATTATATTTAATTCATCACAATACCAGATTTATTGTACTCTATTGTAACGTCATGTACAATTGCTGTAAGCATATATATTTCTCAGCACTACAGTAGTTTCAATTTCAAACCATGACTACCACAATACAGATATTAAACCATGCATGAGAATTAAGCAGCCAGGCTTGTATCCACACATGAGAAGGTAAACTTGCTAGCTACTATGTCATTATCCTATCCTTCTAACCCAGTCTAATTATTCATTTCACACACATACTTGTCACATGCTTGGGATATCACTTTTAAAAGGCCATATCAAGAAACATGTTTGTGTGAAGGTATACAAACAAACAAAGTCAGACTACTTGTGACGAGTGCAAGCAACAGGTAACGTACCCTCGAGAATGAGAATGTCCTCAACTCCCGACTCGAGCAGAGTCCTCGCGGCTGCCAGACCAGCCATCCCTGCTCCGATGACGACGACCCAAGAGGAAGCCGGAGCATCATCCACTCTGGCAGGGAGATCGCCACTGACATTCGTTCCCTGGCTGAAATTATGTGTTGTGGACACAACAAAGAGGTATCAACTGTATTTGTAAACAAGAGAAGGGCACTACAAACTGTGAGGACTTATGGGCAGAGAAGATTGTAGGAGTTACAATGGAACTTCAACTGGTAATGGATCTGATAGGCATACACAGAATAACAATCCTAGCTGGAAAAAACTGCAAGCTAAAAGTAACAAATTTAATGCAAGCTAGAAGTTATTAAAAGCAATAGAAAAGTGATCAAATCTAGTCTACCCACTAACCTTATGTATACACCCTATGTATAATAGGCCTACAACTCATTTTCGGTGGGAAATATTCTACGATTTATTACGCCTTGTTACTACAATGGCTTTATAAAGTCACAGTTTGTATGTGGACAACATAATCTTAAATAAATCACATACAAAATGCTTTTAATTCAAACCTTATTTCAAAATAATAATTATACTTGAACTTAAATGCATTACGTATCACTATGATTTTTAAAGTGAGAATTTCAATGATTTGAAATTGTTTCAAACTAATGCAGTTTATTTACTGAAATACTGTATGTAAATGTCAATCCTAAACGTGACCTTCAAGTAAAGTCAAGTGAATAAAAATGACTATGTATCACAAAATGTGCAAAGAGTACAGGTATAAACTTTAGTGATGATATTCCAAGGTCCAAGGTCCACCTTATAAAAGACAGGTTAGACAGTCAATTGCCCACAGCATTAGAAGTATTACAAATAACAATGTTGATTACCGAGTTATAAAAAGCAAATTTAAAATATGGTATTTAATCCAATACATCAATGAACCAAACGCCAATCACCTTCCCTAATACCCCTTAACTCCAATAAAACCAGCAAAAGTTTGAAAATGCATTTAGTGGTTGCACAACCCATTCAGATCCTTTTGTCCTGGACCTTTACATTGTGGAAAAACTAATCTACAACACCTTACAAAATGTACACAGATGACGACATATGAATAATCTCAAAGAATAGAAATATGTCAGTACTATTACTGATACCGTGATACGATTTCCATACGACCACTTATACTTCCCAAAGAATAAACCGTTTGTTGAACAACCTACATTCCGAAGCTTCAAAACATCATAAATTACGACTTTATCGGACAAATAATGAAGGTCATCACAAGTTTTGTGAGAGACGGAACACAAATCAATACACACACAAAAAATAAAGCAACACAGGTGCATTATTGAGGAGGTATTTATTGTTTGTAGGACTACATTATTCGTTCCAAGAAGTAGTATAAGTAACGGTATATGTGTAGGCAGGTAAATATAAAGATATGTACTATGTAGTAATAAATAAATGTTTATATGTAACTAGATTATGATTCCAGATTAATCACTGAAATATCCCAAATAAATTCCTGGTAAGAAAAGCTTAAAGTTGACAATTTAACTTTTAAAATGATTGTCTATGTTATTAACTTATTACCCTTCTTTAGCTCAGACATGATAACGGTAATACTATACTGTATAGACTCAATATTGTAACAACAAATGTGGAGATGATTATTTATATGTGTGAGCATAACCAAGCAATAAACATCACATCTGATATAGCCAAAGCCTTGAAGTTCATCATTGCATACCATTATACAAGCTCATTTTTATAAAAGGAAAGATAACAAATAACAATTATATTATTCTACTTTTTATCATACAGCCTACAACTTTTAAAGAACTCTCTTTCAACAAAATTCTGGATTTAACTAAGTAATTTTGATTCATCTTAAACACAAATAGGCTACATAGAAAATCAGTTCTGTTTTGACTAAGTTCTTTTTTAACAAAGTAAAAAAAAATCGGCTTCCTTCAAGTTCGTTATAAGTTGGCTGGACCGTATTATTAAAAAAAAATGTATGTTCTTCTAGCGCATATTGCATGTCTGAAATTTGAAGGCTACTTTTACAAACAATCGCACATCGTACAATTGTGTCAAACCACTGCGCACCTGTATGTTGACGCAATACTAAGCCTGGAGCATAAAAGCTACTATTGTAGTATATACTGCCTAAACCAAATACAACTTAATAGATTAATTCAACTGTAACTAGTGCACCTTTTCCAATAATTAGTCTACTTATTCTTAATTAATGTATATATGTATTACTAGGGATGTCAGTAAACTGCCTTTTTATAAACCATTTACCAGGGTTTAGAAACCAATTTAAACCAGTTGCCCTCATTTTAAAAATGACCTAAACTAGCAATTCCCTTGAGAGTAGTTAGCTCGGTCTTCGAGTGTCTCCTTGGCCACCATCAATAGCTGCCGTAAGTTGTTGGGCCCGCAAGTTGTGACCGAGTCGAATGTGGGGATAACACAATGCCTGCCACACCTAAGGGCACTGCTGCTTGCATGACACGTTATTGCCATTCTAAATAATCATAGATATTTATTTAATAAGTGAGCACCAGTTGCCCGCTGGCATCCCCTAGTCTTATTAAAACAATGAACTGTACCCATGATCTTTATGCAACATATTTCAACCTAAGGCTGATGTTTATTAAAAAGATTCAATTAAACAATTGAGCTTAAAATGATTTTAAACACCTGCTTAGCATAGCATCACACTCACTCCCGGCTACGGCTACAACTAAATAAAATTAATTTTACATTTTGCATTTGAATATAGGTAATATATAACACGATTAAAATAATCATCATTTATCTCAGTAACAATTGCATCCGATAATTGCTTGTATGGCTGATAGGCGATATTGGCGACACCAACAAAGTCACAGCTTGGATGGCGTGGACCTGGAGGGGGCAACATGCAAGGTATCAGATTCCAATCAGGTAAATATCTAGAGACGACATAGAGTAGTGTAAACAGTGCGGTAGCTACCTGAGCAGTCGGATGACTCTATCGGCTTCTCTCCAGCCCGACTCCACTGCCCCGTGGACTGTAGAGTAGAAGTGATCGTGCGTAGCTTCGCCAGCAAACAGGAGGGTCTGCAAGCGGTAAAACTACGTTAATATCTGTATGTGTATTGTGTAGTGGATGAGGGAAATCAATAAATACATCTATGCATATTTAACATGTATACTAGTCTACCCACTCAGTTACAAAAAATGATTTTCAGTGGGGGACATTTATTATATACAGTTTGTTATGTGCTTCATTGTTAACCAGTTCCGTGGTCATGACGAGATATTCTGTCACGCCGGTTATATCCCCGTAGCGCCTTGGACGTAATATCTCGTCATAAGTATTTTGAAATCGCTCCCACAGTGGCCGTGACGAGTCTCGCTTTAAAATTTTCCCGCACTCTGCAAAGAAGTTAGTTCAATCTTTTTCCGCTAGATAGAACTACATGTATTGAAATGCTGTCAGCAACACGTGTTTGTAGAGAAGGCGGTCTTACGACCGACCGCGCGGAAGAAGCGTGGGGAAATAAGTCGCCACTACGCGCACGGCAAGCGCGAGGGAAAGTCGCCACTGAACTGGTTAAGATGGCTCCAAAGTCAGCATTTACATGTACTGTACACTAGTATCATATACTGTAGATTCAAATCAAGTTCCAAAGTTGAAAATACCCAGACCTAATCAGACCTTTTGCATTGGAAGCAGGAATAGGCCCACTAGAAAAACGAGCCACACTAAAATTAGCAACTATTGCCGTTTCATGATTGGAAGTGGATGGATGCCTCCCACTGAAGCAGGGTGATTTCAAGCTGGGTGGGTGTGGGTGTGGGTACAGTAGCAATAAATCTATAGGATACTAGATACCTATGTAAGGGAGAGATGAAAAACCTCGTAAGATTGAGGGAAAATAATCATTCTAGCCGTGAACAAAATGGGCCTGTAAAAAGTGTGGTAGCTTGTAAAACCAGCTTTTAAATATAGTTTAAACTAAAGAATGGTAAGAAGGCAGCAAGAGAGGGAGGCCAAGAAAGAGATGGAAGGAGACAGTATGCATAGACCTACAGAAGAGAGGAGAGCAGATGAGGGATGTGGAAGAGAGAAGAGCATGGGAAGATGGAAGATGGAAGGATGATGAGTGATGGGATGACATTGTACCTAAATTAGGCCTATGGTGAAATCCAGAAATTAAAAAAAAAACCCTGACTGGGAATCAAACCTAAGTCTCCCACTTGCCGAGTGGGCGCCTTAACCTCTAGACTACCAGGACCTGCAATTCAACGTTTAGATATTTTCTTAATATTTATGTCGACCTAGCCAAATTGACAGTCTCGGTGGTCTAAGGGTCAAGACGCCCACCCGGCCAGTGGGAGACCTGGGTTCAATTCCCAGGCGGGTTTTTTTTTTTAGTTTCTGGATTTCACACCATAATATTCATGACAAGAGTGTTTCTTGAATAAATATTTAAATATATATAAATATATAGTGTATACTTGGAGAGGCCAAATGGCTAAGTTAATTGGAACTCAGAACAAGATAAAACATGTTCTAGTGAGGGGAAAGGTACAGAAGGACGACCCCTTACCTGAGAAAGTAGATAGGTCGCTTTGAGAAACATATAGATGAGAAGACTCAGTTTATTTGTCTTCTCATTTATATGTTTCTCAAAGCGACCTATCTACTTTCTCAGGTAAGCTGTCGTCCTTCTGTACTTTTCCCCTCACTAGAACATGTATAATCTTGTTCTGAATTCCAATTATATAAATATATATATAAATATAAGACGTACCTGCTTCCCCGCCGCGTTGGTCACAGGTTCTGCCAGCCGGCTGGCGCTTGTACGCGCAGCCTCAGTGTCCATGCTGCGAAAGCTGTACGAGCCGCGGAAGTGAGGGTCCCGGCCCCAAGAGGACCTTATCGTCTCCACGGGCTGGGGCACCTCAAGGCCCCGGGGCCCCAGGAAGTGCCGGAGAAGCCCCACGCAACCCTCGGTGACCTCCTCCAACGACAGGGCCTCCATCGTCCGGGCCGAGGGGCCACCCACCCAACCACAGAGCACTGAGGGGTTCAGGTCGACAGCGTAGAAGCCAAACACATCCGTCAGCCAGTGCTTGCGACCCTGTATACAAACATGTAGGACGCATGCCGTTACAACGAAATAAACTCAAATAAATATAAAGATTAACCGGTTTTGTGGCTTGACTAAGAAATAATCACAGGGGATTGCAGTCAATAGTCAATACTCACTAGTCGTTTGTGTGGATGCGGCTTTACCACATGCGTAGTGGCCGAGTCAGTGTAAAGCAAAGGAAGTCGACGGCAGCACAGTGGAAACAGGGAAGTGCTTCTTAGTTTGAGCCCACTTGATAAATTGGATAAACATAATCGATATTCTGGCTTTCTGCTTAAGAGCGAAGGATATCCTTACGTCAAAAACCGCAGAAAATTTTCATTTTTTAACTATATCTCAAGATTGAAACACAAAATCGAAAATCTGAGAAACCATAGCGCTGCGGTTTGGTAAGCCCTACAGACTGAAAGATAAATGTATTTAACGTTATAATCAGTATGACTGTGATAACGATTTCTTTAGTAAGTTAAGGAAATCGTTATCACAGTCATACTGATTATAACGTTCAATACATTTATCATTCAGTGTGTAGGGCTGACCAAACCACAGCGCTATGATTTCTCATATTTTCGATTTTGTGTTTCAATCTTGAGATACAGCCCAATTAAAAAATTACAATTTTCTGCGGTTTTTGACGTAGAAGTATCCTTCGCTCTTAACAACACAGAAAATTCAACTACACGTTTATTTTTTGTCTAAAACGCCAAACGTTTAAACTCTCCCGCATTCCGTTTAAACGACCCTTCCCTAGCGACAAGCCGGCGAGTGTCGATGCAACTCACATCGGTCGCGTGCTCCTTGTCGAAGTTGTAGCGATCCTGGTCGGTCCACAGCAAACTGAAGCCGAGCGTACCCTGCGGCCACCACTGATGCGGGAACCTCAGGTATATCTTATCCACCGTCCCGATGGCCAGACCGTTGATGGCGGCAAGCTTGCTCGTCGGCAGCGCCGGAGTGAAGAGCGAGAACGCCCTCTCTTTCAGAACGCCCAGGCTGGCGGTGACGACGACGTGCTCGGCGAGGTACGTCGAGCCGTCCAGACATTTCACCCGGACTCCGTTGCCACCCCATTCGATGTTCACTACTTCCTTGTTGAGCAGGATCTTGCTCTTGATCGGCAGCTCACGTGTGGGGTCTGGGACCTTTTTCTATGACACGAAATCAAAATGCGATAAACTATTTTGTAGTGAGATTTTAAACACAATGAACTCACACACATGTAACTAATAAATAGACTTAGTTGCAAATCGCAATGTTAGCCAAAGGAATATATAGGCCTACAAAATTTTGTAGGCCTATATATTCCTTTGGCTAACAATATATAGGCCTACAAAATTTTGTAAGCCTATATATTCCTTTGGCTAACATTGGGATTCATAACATGTTTGCCAACACAGATAGCCTACAGATTTCAACTTGGCCATATATTATATGTACTACTACTACTCTGTATTGAACAGCTACAAAGTAATAAGCCTATACTTAATTAAGTAGATACTAATGAGGTGTGCATCTGTGTAGTAAAAGCTGCAATATAATGTTGATCAAACGTACCATAAGAACATCAAACACATTGTGATATCCCCCGCTTCTCCAAGTTTGTAAAGGATTTCCTTCACATTCCTTATACTCCGTATGTCCCAGGGCAGACGAATCAAACCACGAATCGGAGCAGTCGATAGAATTTTGATACTTTTCGAACCAATCCAGGAAGCATTTCGCTTGGTACAATTCATTTTTAGACAGGTTGTTTGTGCCGAGTTTACCAATAAATCTGAAAAGAATATGTACATGAGCCTATAAACTTTAGAGTAAGGAGTTTCTGAGGACTCAAGCATAAAGATACAGATTGTGAGGTGACACATTCTGGAAACAGTACTATGTACCGGTATACAGATTGTAATTCACCGTCCATGTAGCTCAGTGGTCAGAGTGCCCGCCCGGCAAGTGGAATGGGCCTACGTGGGTTCGATCTATCCCAGCGGAGTCATTTTTTTTTTACATTCTATCTTAAATATTATTTAATACGTATATTATAAATATGATTGGTAGAAGGATAGACCCCAACAGCTTACGTGAAGTATAGACTGATGTGGTTGAGATTAATTAAAATTTAAAAACATAAAAAATATAATACGAACAAGTTTTTCTAAACATTTCGGTCTTACACGACTTTGTTCACTCAGAGTGAGTAGAATACTTGGAATAGAATGCTCTATTCTATGTATTATATAGGCCTATACGGTGATACATACGGTAGGCTATATACTGTAGGCCTACATAAATACATTGTAAATTAATGTCTGGCAGTCTACATCAAGTCAAGTGCCAGGTAGGCTATACTTCTTTTATAAGAAAATCATGAGTCAGAAATCGGGATTGGGGCCCAAAAGTAAGACAATATTAGGCCTACTTATGTTTAAACTAATTTGACAATAGACTTAAAATTAATGTGTCACTTACTCTTTTGTTACATAGTCTCCCAAAGATCCTTTGTAGGTTTTCAAAATTTCCTCACTATTTACAAATATGTCCATCATTATGCCACGAAACTTTTCGCTAGTATCAGCACTCAACCATTCTCCTGACGAGTTCACAAACTGTGCCTCGGTTAGTTCCGTGATCGTATCGCTCAGCAAGTCCAGACGTTGGCACATTTCGGAAACAACGTTTCCAGTCTCCCCATGCACCCAGTGAGCACCCAAGTCCACAACCGAGTTGCCTAAACAATAGCAAGAGTAAACTATTCATACCTACTATCAGACCAGTACCCATGCACTCAACAAGACATTAAGACATTAAGACATCTAACTTCGGTAGGGAGCAAGATAATGGAAAAGGTAGTAGCAAATTATGTTAGGGAGGTGTTGGAGGGGGAGGGATGGTTGGTAGATAGCTAGCATGGGTTTAGGGAGGGGTATTCTTGCAAGACGCAATTGATAGGTCTTGTTCAGGATATAGGGGAGGCTCTGGATAAGGGGGAGGAGGTTGATGCAGTTTTCCTTGATTTTGAAAAGGCTTTTGATAAAGTGTCTCATGGGATTTTGATGAGGAAGGTTGATAGTGTGATTGCAGATAAAGGGGTTGTAAGGTGGATGGGAGATTTTCTAGCAAATAGGTCGCAAAGGGTAAGGGTGGGGGGTAGCGTATCAGCAGCTATCGAAGTTACATCGGGGGTGCCGCAGGGGTCGGTGCTGGGTCCACTGTTATTTATAATGTTTATTAATGATATAGGAAGGGATATTGAGTCAAGATTAAGGTTGTTTGCTGATGATTGCGTCTTGTATAGGGTGATTACGGGGGTGGAGGATGCTAAGTTGTTGCAGGATGATTTGAACAGGATAGAGGAGTGGGTTGATGTTAATAGGATGGGTTTGAATGCGGGAAAGTGTAAACTGGTTGGGTTCACGCGTAAATTAAAAGGGGATGCGAGAGAGTATTTTCTTGAGGGGGTAGTTCTAGAAAAGGTAAAGAAGTATAAGTATTTGGGAATTTTTTATTGGCCGAAGATTTGGGATGGGGGGACCAGGTGCAGGAAAGTGTAAGAAAGGGATATAGAAACTTAGGGTTTGTTATGAGGAATTTGAAGGGAGCTAGTAGGGAGGTAAAGGAAATTTATGGCTTACAAAACAGTGATACGGCCTATATTGGAATATGGTGGTGCGGTGTGGGATCCATATAGGAAGGGGGAAGTCATGGAAGTAGAAAAGGTGCAGCGTAGGGCGGCAAGGAAGGTTACAGGACAAGTTAGGAGATGGAGGTATGTGGAAGATAGGTTAGGGAATGTGGTAAGGGCTTATGATAGTGTTACAGCAATGATGGGGGAACTGGGTTGGGAGTCTTTAGAGGAGAGACGGAGGAGTGATAGGATGTGTAATTTATATAGAGCAGCTAGGGGGAAAGGAGGGTGGGCGGAAATCCAGAGCAGGTTGCAAGAAGGAGTTTATAGAGGGAGGGGGGATCATAATTGGAAGTTTCAGCGTCGGGTAGTGAGAAGTGATCTGGGTAGGTTTGGTTTTGTTGAGAGAACAGTAAGGGAATGGAATGAGTTACCCGAGGAGGTTGTTGAGTGCGAGTCAGTAAGGGAATTTAGAAATAAATTGACGAAAAGGAGGTGACGAGGGAGGGTGGGGAGGGGGGAGGTTTGGATAGGTTGCCACCGGGTAGTTGTGGCCCATTTGCAGCCTTTAAGTGTTTTAATCTTAATCTTAATCTTAAGACTCGGAAGTTATAGTCTAGTTGGCCTCATCATTTCCTTTTTCACATCTGTAAGAAATCTGTAGGTTTTACAGTGTAAGGTAAAGGTAATGTTTTACACAACGTTACGATCAACTGACTCCCACCTTTTCTGTCTGAGTGCAAACATTGCAATGCAATGCGGTAATCAATTGGCAGCATCTTCATAAGGAATCACTTTGTAAGAAACTTAACACACTTTTGCAATCAGACCGAAATTACCAATATCCACGATTTTTCTTTAAAGTTTAAACACATTTGTGCTGTTTCTTAAGGAACTGTAAATACTGTACTGGTACTGTAAGTGCTGCCAGTGAATATATAATTCTTAAGTTAGACTTAAGGAAGGGTAATAGTGATCTCACCCAACTTAGTTGTATGAATTCTTCCACCAATTCTGCTTCCTGCTTCTAACACCAACAGATTATGAACTCCTTTTTCTAAAAGTCTACAAGCAGCAGCCATCCCTGCGGCTCCTGCTCCGACTATCAGTACACTGGCTGTCGTCATTTTCACAGTGTGTCTATATGCCTCCCAAGCTGCAACATACAGCGTGACATTAGGTTACTATTTCAGTAGGGGCCTATATTTTACTAAAGTTGTAGACCAACATGAATCTTTTGAAACCTCCCAGAAATATGCATGTAGCGTGTCACAAATATGTATTCCATAAACTGCAAGAAACGATGTTCAGGTCAGAGTGTTCTAAAATCTGCTTCGATAGCACGGTGGGGTAATTATGACCACGAGCTGACCAAAGATTGATATTTTCTACATATTCTCACTCTTGTAAACATTCCAAAACACATGGTACTTTGTGATGCTGTGGCATGTGAAGCCTATAGCCTAGCTTTTGCAAGAACCAAACCACAATGGTGTGTGGACGCATGAGTGTAACTAAACAAGGCTAACAAACAAATAAATAATCTTCAGAAAGTAGGCTTACCTAGACCTAGAGTGCAATTCTGAATTAGCTAGAGGCTATCACTGGTTTCTCTCGTTCGCTCGTTACCAACAGGCTGTGACCCAATCACTTCCTTTCATCCGCTTTCCGTAATGATTAAAACGGGTGATAAACTTATCGCCGCCTGTTCAGAATCGCACCACTAGTTTGAACTAGTGCACAGCTCTGCAGGGCGATTCTGTATGGGCGACGATACGTTTATCACCGGTTTCAGTTGTTAGAAGAAGGCGATGAGCCGATCACCGCCTTGCATTCACCTTCAGTAACGACTAAAACCACTGGTAAATTTATCGTCGCCCATACAGAATCGCCCTGCTGGTAGTCTTGACCCTATTCTCTTTTTATATTAACCACCTGTGGCCTGTTCCCCAGTTCAACGGGCATTGTTGTAATCATTGCTAGAACTTGTCACTTGTTGGTGTCTCGTTAAATTACTAGCCTAACCTAAGTCCTATTTAGGATAGGGTAGGCCTAGATATACAATCTACATATTGTACATGTAGATATACAAAGGCCCTTAGAATAGGCCTATCCAGCCAAGGTCCTAGGCCTAGGCCTACCCTTGGGCAAACTAACCTAGAAATTACCACAGCGTTGGCCCTTGCTTGACTCACGATGCCTTCGACCAATCTGAATGTAATAAATTTGAACTATACAAACATTTCGGGATAAGATAATATTTAATATAATCTTGACTAATTGTGGATTATCATTTTTATAATCGTTAAGTAAACACCACGTGCTGCCAACTTCACTAAAAACTCGTTCACAGCTGACTTTGACACACAGAGTCGATAAAAGAAGTTCTGTTCGGTTGCCGAGTTAATCGAGATGACAGCGGGTTATTCAAACAAACATGGGTTTGAATCTGGCAAAAATAGACCATCTATCTTATCTACTTTTGTCATCTTTGATTTCAGATACGCAATTGCCAAAAGGGCCCAATAAAGCGAGGTACACTTTACAGTAGTAGATAGGTACAATCACCGGACAGGGTATATCTTACTATCTTTGAGTACAACGTACACATTAATACTACGTTTTTTTAGTAGGAAATCCCGGTTAAAAGACTGAGCAAAACTTTGATACTTGCTTCAAGTAAGGAGGGATGTGTCCAACAATATACAGGTTCACGTGCTAACTACACACAAAATAGATAATCAGCAATGAACTAATTAAGTTTTCCGAGAACATAGGTGAACAGATATTCATGTAGCGACTAGTTGCACAGAGGCAGAAAATCATGCTTACCTGCAACATCTGAACCTATACATTGTAGGATACATTCTGCCCTTAAACAGATAATTGTTAATTACATGACATCAAATAGTTTTTGAGTGCATTATGACTCTAGGTGTGTTGGTTACAGGAGTAAAAAAGGGGGTGTGTTGCAATGGCAGACAAAACACCACAAAATACTTTTGCATGAGAAACTCTATATTTTTGGAGAGCACCAACCACAAAATATTGACTATACATTGTCAAAGATTATATATAATCAGGGGAAAGAAATGACTGTATTATTATTTGGTGTTTAACAGTGTATTCCACAACTGGTCATATGATAGAGGGCATAGGCGTGCGCAGCGTCGAACATTAGACCCGGCAAAAGGTGGCGTGGTACAGCTGGGGTCCGGGGCAAAGCCCCAGCCGCCGGAGGCAATTTCGCCGTAGGCGAAAAAATTTTCGGTTGATGCACTAACTTTTATGGCCTAAACTAGAACGCGATTTTAAGACGCGACGCTTTCCGCTGTAATAGGATCTTGTGGCCCCTAGAGTTATGTTTCGTTTCATTTAAATACAAAATAATTTATAAATTATTTGCGCAGCCCCGGGTGAAGTGTGCCTTAGCGTCAAACGCACTACTGACAGTGAATTTTAATTTAAAGACTAATTTAAAGTTAAGTTTAAAGTGAAACTGCTCTCGGTCCAGGCCGGGTCTAAAGGAATTGGCGTGGCCCGACCGCCAAGTTGACACATTAGGTCCGGCCTGGGCCGAATAGGCCTGGGCCGTGCGCACGCCTATGATAGAGGGGGAGATGGAGGAAAGGGATGAGTAGAAGGGGAAAATAGATTTTAAAGGGTTAATAGGTCAAAAGGGGAAAATGGAGGACCTCTTTTCATCGCCTCTTAAGATTCACAGAGCCACCCTGGGTCAAATTCTACCCTGGACCCAATGTGCAAACAGAAATTGACTACATTGAGACTATGGGAAAATAAAACTACTACTACCACTCTACATATATAACAAAAGCTTTTATTTTATGCCATTTGGCAAGTGATATGGTACAAGTAATGACAAAGTACAGGTAGGCTAGGTATTATGAAGGTTGGATGAAAACATGAACAAAATGTACTTGGCATACATTTAAAGCATGTTTACAAATCATGCTAATATTTCCCAATTGAATTGTGCATGCAATGAAAAACTTTGGAAAAATATGTTGGAAGACACAATATTACATTTATCATCTTAAAAAAGTAGTCCACTTACAGTGGATAAGAATATGTATCTTACTTTTTAATGACACGATGGGTCGATGTGTTATCCCAGTACAAATGCAAGCAAACATGATTGATTAGAAACAATTGAAATTTATAATTATTTCACTCAACAGGATTTCACTGCAGTTCACATAAATAAACTCCCTTTCCTAAAAAAAATGTATTTTGTAGGAACTTCTAGCTTTACAAGAAATTGAATTTGTTTCAGAGAATTTGGCCTCCTAATGAAATAATTCAATGAAAATTGAACACTTGATTTCATAATCATCAAATAAGCATTCATATTATTGGTGATAGGATCATTGTTGGTGGCCTTGTTGTGACTATTGTCATATAGCTGATTGTAATTGCCTTGCATTTAGGTACCAATACCATTTACTATTTAGGCATGTACAAAGTCGTTGTCGATAAACAAATAAGTTATAAAAGTTAAAACATACACTACAAAGAATAGCAATAGCACAGAGAGTAATGAGATGAGGTTACAGCATATTATGCACTAGCAGTAAAAGTAGTAAAAAGGGACTTGTGAATGCAGGCTTGCACTTTTCTTTACATTGGAGCTAACGGTCACAGTTGTGTCTATATTTTGAGTACAAAGCATTTTTTGTTTCAATATGTTATTACTACGAATGTGGCCGATTATCGTTTATCGATTTGAATCAGGTTCATAGTTCAAATTGCAATAATCGTACGATTTAATTTCATCCATTAAATTGAGATGTAGATTATTTAACTCAGGGGTGCCCACCATACATTGGCCGGCCGCCAATTAATAAGCCAATTAATCTGGCCCTCACCTAAAATTGAGTAGGCTATTTTTCACGAATCCATGAAAAACCATTTAATGTGGTCCAAAAGCGCATATATCCATTTGTTTAATATGTATTTAAACTTATATTTAGAAGTTTGAATTGTTTAGAATTACAACTCGACTAAAAAGATAGTGTGAATGTTCATGAGTTTGCATTGCATGACTGTAACACATTAATTAGGTACTGCAAAAGCAATATATTCCATTGTACTGTTTAAATTATAAGCTTGGATACGGAACAAACAGAGGTCAATTCGCTCGATAATTAACGATTTGAGTATAGATTCCGGCAGTTTACGTGGTACACTCATAGTGATAAAACATCAATGTTGACCCACCAATCTTTCTTAGGTAAACTGTTGTAATTTATCCACTTCTCAAAATATTGCAAAACTAGTAAAACTTAATTAAATAACAAACGTTTTAATTACAAAATTATCCATAAATAAAGTGGAGGTCCCAAAAGATTTTTATACGTACATGTGAATGTACCATCCTTCTAAAGAAATATTCTTTACTCATAACAAAATAATATTCTGGTCCCTTGGAGTTTGTATCAAGAAGTTTCACTGAAGTCTATTTAATTTAAGTGGTAGCTATAAAAGATTATGAATGTTGTCAATCTTTCAGCTTGAACTCAACTTTTTATGAACAAAATACTTTGGTAACCGTTTTTATAAAAACACATTTTTCAGTTAGCTGGAAATTTAACATATATCATGACTATAACATCAAAATATATTATAGCAGATCCCCCAACTTTATAGAGATTGTACAGATAAATAAAGTGCTGTAACACCTTTTCAGATTAGTATCCTCTTCATGAACCTATTTTTAAATAAGGCTTGTTTATAGAATGTTTAATGTTCACTCTCCATCACAAATACCAAAATGTTAGTATCATATACTTCTAATTGCAATAGACCCTCATATACATTTCAAAAGAATATGTGGTTTAAATTTTAAAATACATTTTGCAGTATCTTTTTTTTTATAAGTTTATAGTATACTTGAAGGTACTTAATAATGAGATTAAGTTCTTCCAGGTTGCTGTGGCATGTTGCATGAGTAGAAACACTCTATTGATAGGTTCGTTATACACTAACTTATGTCATATTGTACTCGAACAAGCCATAACAGACTGGCTGGAAGAAGAAACTATCACGTCGGAAATACCTACTCCACACAACTTGTTTGCGGAGCAAGCTAGGCAAGTAATTCATTAATTCATAAACAATGTTGTCAGCATAACTTAGTAACTCTTTTTGTCTCTGTCATAACTTGGGAAAAATCAATACTGTACACTTAATATTTAATAATAATTAATACCTCATGCACCACGCATGAATCAACTGTTTAACATACTTAAACTGTTATCGAGTAAGACTAAGTACATGTTCGTTGTGACATGGGGCCCGACCATATTTATTCGATTGCAAGTCCCGATCTACAAGTTAGTAGTAGCGAACATCGTAAGGAATTGTTTGTGCCTCGCAAGTGGGAAAATAGGAGCACAAAAATCGGCGCAATATCACCACCAGACACGAATACAATCGTAATGTGCCGACTGGAACAGCAAGAGTACTTTTTCATGAAATTCATAGGATCACCCTCGATATGGTATAGTAATATCTCTAGGTAACTGTTTTGTAAACTAAAGAATGTCCATGTCAGTAAAAGACAATAGGCCTAACTTACAATCTAAGGGCAAAGATAGTTAATGAGCAATAAGTATTTTGTCTATGAGTATTTCTCAGTAATTCAATTAATTTATAATTACGTATATAATTCCAATTAATTCTCAGCAAGAGTACTGTTCTATAAAATTCATATTATCACCCTTGATATGGTATAGTATCTCTAGGTAACTGTTTTGTAAACTAAAGAATGTCCATGTTGCCAGTAAAAGACAGTAACTTACAATCTAAGGGCAAAGATAGTTAATGAGCAATAAGTATTTTGACCACGAGTATTTTTCAGTAATTATTATAGTATTTGTCATGGGGTTGGACAGTCATGGACCACACAAATTAACCACATAATCAAGTAAAACACAGTATATCTACTTGGGTTGGCATGTCTATTTTACGGTCTTCAGTAAAGAAGTCGACTTGCAATCAAACAAAGATGCTAGCAAGGCACTATAATAAATTTAAAAAAAGAATGGCACTGAAAATAAATCAGAACCACCGAAAAGGTCAAGAAGAAAACAATACTGTACTGCATTCCCTTCACTTTACAGTTTACACTCAACTCGCAAAATGAATACAAAATTAAAGAAGTGCAACCTATCCAAAAGGCCTATAAATTAAGACTTACGTATCGTAATCAGTGCATGCACTTCATTTTCAGTAATAAAGTAGGAATAATAAAATGGCAGGCAACAATTTAAAATCAGTTTTCTCGTTTAAAAAAACTAAATTGTAGCCTATCTATATTAAAACCGGCATGTGCCTATATATATTCCATTAAGTACGGCAACTGGTCGTTAGTTCGAATTCTTTGTGAATTGAGGCAAGGAAAAATTGAGCTCAAATATGGTGTCATTCTAACACTAAAATAAATAACGTTCAGAATTTTACCACATTTTACCAGTCTCCCGGCGACTTCGTTGCAGTTCACCTTATTTTACGAATATGTACACACATTGAGCGGTAATACTGTCTGTAACTTATGGCTATAGTATACTGTATGTCATGACGTTAGTATTTGTACTATATATATTGTGGGCAAATTAATATTACTAGTCGATTATTAATAAATGATCACTATTAGCTGGTAATTATAGAGGATACTGCTTCTTACACACTAGTTTCCTTTTTGTTAAGAACGTCGGCTTGTTCATTGTCAATGAGGTCGTCAAACGAAGAGGGTTCGGTGAGACACTCCCGCTCCTCGCCGTTGCGTTCCAAAGCACTTGGTGTAAACCGAGACGAGTCCGTGCTGTACTGTCTCGACAGACTGACGTCGCCGTCCACGTCTATCCGCCTAGAGTCCTCGTCGGTTAGTAGACCGCACATTTCCGCAGAGTTTCTATCGTCACACTTTTCGACGGGAGTGGCGCGATCGAGTTCCGCGGCCGCCTCCTTCGCCCGGGTCTCCGAAATCTCTTCCTTGATCGCGCGAAACTCTGCCGCGAGCTCCGCCAAGACCGCCTCGCCCTCCAGGGTCGTGTCCGAGGCAGGGGGAGGCCGGGGGGCCTCGACGTCAGTGTCCCCCCCGCCCCCGTCCCCCCGGGGTCTCGCCCCCAGGCCGTTGCGACGCGTGTGACGCCGCTGCTTGCGGAAGAACTTGCGCGCGACCGTGCTCTGTCTGGGGTCGTAGAACATCTCCGCCCCGCTCGGGCCGGACGGTTCCGTGAACGTGGTCACCACGCTGTTGTCGGAACGATACTGCCTGCGATGCATCACCACCAGGTTCACTCCGCCGGTATCGGGCTCCGTCTTGGTGGCGCGACGGTTCAGCTCGGTCGCGGCCCGCGCGGCCTCGGTCGACTTGACCGACCGGTCGGTGAGACGCGACACGGACGCCTCCGCGCTGAGTCGGCCCGACACGGGGTTCGTGTCGGAGATGCTCCTAGTCCGACAGCATCTACGCGGTCCGCCGACGTCGCTGCGCGCGACGCAGTGGAAGAAGAGCACGAAGCAGCCGAGGGCGGACGCAAACAGGGCGAACAGGACGGAGAACGCCGCCTCCTCGTGCGGGAACCGGAAGGGGGTGGACGTGGCGAGCGCCCCCGCCCCCCACGCGCACACGAACAGCACGAGACAGATCGCGTGCGCGCGCAGACGCGCCGTACCCGAACACTCGGGGTCCTCCACCTCGCTGGACCCCGTGGGGGTCGGCGACACCCGGGTCCCCGTTTGTACGGCCACCCCCGCGTCCAACAGTTCCAGATCGACGTTCTCCGTCGCCTCCGACAGCTGCCGGTTGGTGTCCGAGTCTCTGAGCGCGCACCGCACCAGCAACAACCTCACGCACACGTACAGGACCAGTAGCGCGCCCGGGACGAACACCGCGCTCACCGCCGGCCCCGGTACCAGGAAACACTGCTTCCCGGCATACCGGCGTAGATTCACCGCCCCCGATATGCCGCACACTATCAGCCCCACGCCCCACCCCACGAGGTACAGCCCCAACAGCGGCTTCGGTCTGGGCTCCTCTCCGTCTTCGTCCACCACCGTCTTGGCCGCTCGCTCCTGAACGCTGCCCACCGCGACCCCCATCCACAGCAGCGCAGACAGCGACAGATAGTGTAGTGCGAGGCCAAAACACCGACACACTCTCGCGTCCTCCGTCTGGTGGATCCCCACGGCGAACGCGAGGGTGAGAAGGTCGACGGCGAGCCACGTGTTGACCAGCGAGTGCTTGGAGCGTTGAGACATGCGTATCGTGGCGTGGCAGGAGACGAACGCCGATACGCTGGCGGTAAGCGTGGCCACGCAGACGAGGCAGCCCACGTAGATTGCCGGGTGGGAGAAGCGGAACTTGGCGCCAGTCACGCTGAAACAAACACGGTAGCGATTATTACACAAGCGCCTGTTGTGTTGTGTGTTGTGTAGGGATGCACATCGATAAAATAAAAACTATCGATAATCGAAAGATGACTGCATTATCGATCGATAATATCGAACGATAATAAATTTACAAAATTGAAGCAGGGTCATTCCGGGCGAAAACATCCAATTTAAATAAAAGTGGTTGCTCATGGATTTTTAATATTTTTTATTTTTTTATTGGTTATTGCTGGTCAAGCTCTGAGTACAAAACTAGTCTTACTTTTTTTTTAAGATGAACCGTTCTCAAGTTATAAATCATCAAACTTTGGCCGAAAGTCCAAATTTGGCTTCGTTCGACATTTGCGGAAACCAATCCCATTTGTTAACCGTACAAGATATCAAAACCAAATAAATTGTAAAATGTTCAGAAATGTTTGATCCTTTGAGTGGAATGATTAGTTTATGCTTTTGATATAACAGTCAAACCCAATGTTGGGTTAAAATGAACTATAAATTTTAATAATTATGGGGATTTTGATTTTTTTTTTTACCAACAAGGGGTCAAAAAACCAAAAGACTAAAAACACTTCTAAATACCTCTACATCTCAGTATTACTATTACATTACAGTTGTTTTGTTTTTTAAGTCCCTTCATGCTAGAAAAAATTCATGAAATGCAAGAAAAACCAAAATATGCTCTTTTTGACCCCCCTTTATACCAAAAGGGGGACTAGATAAAAATTCAACAAAGTACAGATTGGAACAAGTATTGATAGATTTACAACTGCAGAAAGTTTTATTCTGTTTTTTTAATCAGGGTAGAAGATATGAATTTTTGAATTTCATCGATGTTGGCAATACTATATCGATTTCAGCATTCGTTAGTATTGGCCTACAACAGCGTGGAATTACTAATGTTGGGATACAATTCTTATTAGTATACTACTGTCAATTCTATACTTTGAACAACATACCTTTTAGTAGCCTTGCTGGGTTTAGCATATTGCTAATTTCTAAGCTAATTGATGCGGGGACCCTCCCCGCATCAATTGTGTTGGTACCGTTGCTGCATTAAGTTGCAATGGGGAAATAGAATGCGAAATATTATAATGTTGAACACAAAATGTAACATCTTTGGTTAAAGTGGGGCCTAATAGACAAGCTGGGTTCACTGAGGTGAAAGAAATTAATTTTGTAACCTAATCCAAAGTTTGTGGATATTCTTCGAAACCCGTTCTAACGTACTGCTTGTTCTTGTACACACAAGCAATGTACAGTAGGCCTACTTCTAGGCATTAATCTTGATGTGCAGTTTTGGTAATGCCATGACTTTTCTTTTGATATTAACATAGTTATGGATGTAAATCATCAGAAATAATAACTCAAGAGGAAGAAACACTCGCTGAGTCGCTGCACATTACGAGAATGTAGTGGCCAAAACAAACACACGGGAAAACCACTGTTTTATACTTTTCGTCCCCGTCCAAAACTGTGAAAGTAATCAAAGATGAAGTCACAGCATGACCAAATCCTGCACATCAAGATTAATGACTAGAGACGTTGCATGTGTGTGTACGAGAACAAGCGGTACGTTTGTACGGTAGGCCTAATCGACGAATATCCACAAAATTTGTAGTAGGCTACAACATTAATTTCTTTCACAACAATGAACCCAGCTTGTCCATTAGGCCTACTTTAACCAAAGGTGATACATTTTGGGTTCATCATTCAAATATCTTGCTTGTTCTTTCCCCATTGCAATTAAATACAGCAAAGGAATGAGCATATACCCTCCCTGCATCAAATAGCTTAGAAATTATCTGCAAACCCAGCAAGGCTACTAAAATGTATGTTGTTCAGAAGTATAGAATTGACAGTAGTATACTAATCAGAATTGTATCCCAACATTAGTAATTCCATGCTGTTGTAGGCCCATACTAACGAATGCTGAAATCGATATAGTATTGCCAACATCGATGAAATTCAAAAATTCATATCTTCTACCCTGATTAAAAAAACAGAATAAAACTTTCTGCAGTTGTAAATCTACCAATACTTGTTCCAATCTGTACTTTGTTGAATTTTTATCTAGTCCCCCTTGTGGTATAAAGGGGGGTCAAAAAGAGCATATTTTGGGTTTTCTTGCATTTCATGAATTTTTTCTAGCATGAAGGGACTTAAAAAACAAAACAACTGTAATTTAATAGTAATACTGAGATGTAGAGGTATTTATAAGTGTTTTTGGTCTTTTGGTTTTTTGACCCCTTTGTTGGTAAAAAAAAAAAATCAAAATCCCCATAATTATCAAAATTTATAGTTCATTTTAACCCAACATTGGGTTTGACTGTTATATCAAAAGCATAAACTAATCATTCCACTCAAAGGTGCAAACATTTCTGAAAATTTTACAATTTATTTGGTTTTGATATCTTGTACGGTTAACAAATGGGAGTGGTTTCCGCAAATGTCGAACGAAGCCAAATTTGGACTTTCGGCCAAAGTTTGATGATTTATAACTTGAGAACGGTTCATCTTAAAAAAAAAGTAAGACTAGTTTTGTACTCAGGGCTTGACCAGCAATAACCAATAAAAAAATAAAAAATATTAAAAATCCATGAGCAACCACCTCCGGATGATTCCGCCCGGAATGACCCAGCAATCTTTAACAGTTTCAGTGATATGTCACCTAATCGAGCACATAACGATATGGCAACATTACTTGGACACATCTGACGTGACACTGCTGAGAGTATAATCACATGTGAGGCCCGAGGCCCAGTATTTTGGCGGTCTCTTTGAGTATTTCAATACTAGAAAGGTCCAAGAAGAACGAAATAATGCTTTACGAACCCACTTTTTTAGAAATCAGACCATTCGATAATTTTTGTATTATCGATTATCGAAATTTTATTGTATATCGAATATCGAACGATAATATCGATTATCGTGTGCATCCCTAGTGTTGTGACATATTGTTTAATAAGTAATAACAGGCCTACTGTACATAACTAGGGATGGTTAAACGTTTAACTATTTAAACGTGTAGTGGTGGATAACAGGTTATTAAGTCTGTCCCAGGGTTAGCTACTGTCAGTCAAGTTTTAAATAAATAAAGAACAGAACTTAAACATAAACTTAAAACAGAACGTGACGCATTGCCTAACGGCATGAAGAGAGAAGAAAAGGAGGCCTGTCTCTACTGGTTGACCAGATCTTACATGATGGCCTGATTAAGCCAAATGTGGGCATATGATAAAAAAAATAAATTAAGAGGAATATCATAAAAATTGTGATTTGACATACGTGTTTGATCCATAAACTAGTATTGTTTACATGCAAAATCTGTTGGTTGGGTGTGCATATGATGTGGGGGGGGGGCTGTAAATGACCATCATTCATCACAGCTCCAAGTATCAACAATACTTCCAAGTGATTTCAAGTGCCTTCTTTGCAGCTGTGAGGGAGTACAAGGGATCATTTATGAAGTGTTGGAACTCGGAACTACTATTAATCAGAATTTAAAACATATATATATATGTATATATATTTTTTGTGGGAAGTGGGGGGGACCATGTATAAAACGCCATTAATGTATTTGTTTAAACATTTAGAAAAGTAGTTGCAAAAATATGGGACGTAAACTCCAAATATCATCATCATGAAAATCGTGTGCGCCTCTCGATCACGGGCACCCAGCCATTAACAGCTATCGATACCAAGAAATGGCGGAAACGCCGGTGTTTAAACGAATTTATTTCACAAAACTAAAGTAGGATGGACTATACCTTTAGAGTTTAGACCTACCTATAGAACACAGTGGAATATTAGAATAAATAAGTGCTGTGAGTTGAGTAGTTAATAGATCTACTCAGTGAAGTGTACATTTTGATACATTTTGACAGCCTTTCAATAAAAACAAAAGACTGCCAATGTTGTTCACAGCTTGCTGGATTTTGGCTAGTTTCTTGAACTTTTCAAAATCTCGGACTCTTATTGGCTACACAATAACGATTTCAACGTTAGCGACCAAAGTTACATGATTGCAGTGCAGTAACGAAGTTACTATTATAAGTCCACGGTAGGTATCTCAATGACGCGCCGAGTAGAGAGCACGTAGTCCACCCACCTTCCAGAGATGTCGAGGGAGTCCTCAGTCTTGCGCACCAGCCCGAAGTATCCGAGCCGGTTACACTGGAACACGAGCAGCTCGTCGACAAGGTACGACAGTTGGCAGCCCTGCGAGCTCCATCCCCCAGTGCGTGTGTCCCACCAGACGGGCCGCGGGGGGCCCCCGGACCCCGGAGGGGACCGCAACACCACGTAGACGGGGTCCGCCAGACCCGCGGCCGGGATGCCCACGAGATTGACCCCCACCACGGCGGAGGTGACCTTGCAATTATAAAATGAAATACAGTATTATTATTATTATTTATTTTCAATATGCCCGACTTCATTGTTGGACACAGGGAGCAGATATATAAAAAAAAAAAAATGTTACAAACACATTGCTGGTGGGAAAAATTAGAGCATAGCCCTTTAGCACACAGGTGTTTCCCCACCAGTCTAATTCTAATTAGTAAATCTAGACTTACGACTAGTTACGTAGATATATCAGGATTATTCTCGACACTTTGGTCAATCACGAAAAAGATCTTCAGCAACACCATAGAAGAGGCCGCACAACAAAAAAGCTGGTGGACCGAGATCAAGAAAGGGCCAGACAAAGACTGGTCGAGGAAGACGGCCACCGCCCAGTTCCGGCTTGCAACCGGTCATGACGTTTTGCAACTCCACCTGCATCGCTTCAACATTAGCAATGAACCGGCCACCTGTAGATTATGTGAGTTGGAAGATCAAGACAGAGCGCACCTATTTACCCTAGATGCGCCGCCCTCAAGAAGGACATTGACTCCCTGCCCGACTCAATGAGCAGGACAGAGAAGGAGGCAGTCTTATATTGGATAGCAAGAAAGAAGAATGGTTGAAGAGGCCAACTCTGCACAGGAAAAAAAAAGAAACTTTGGAATGTATGAGTGTAAAAAACAGAGTTGTAGAGCGAAAGGTACCTCTACTTCAAAAATCGCACAACATTTTAAAATTTAAAATTATACCTCAAGAATGGACTTTGAAATTGAAAATCTGAATCAACAGCGCACTGTGGTTTGATAAGCCCTACATACTGAATGCTCTAAATGTGTCTTACATTATAATCGGTAAGCCTAGTTTTTATTTCCAATATGTAAACTAATTAGTAATTATCGATTTAACAATCAAAATAACTACACTGATGGTTATATTTCATTCAGTCTGTAGGGCTTACCAAACCACAGTGCGCTGTTGATTCAGACTTTCAATTTCGAAGTTCATTCTTGAGATGTAATTTAAAAATGAAAATATCGTGCAGTTTTTGCCACAGAGGTATCCTTTGCTCTTAAATTAAACAAAATGACATATTTATAAGATGAGTCAAGGAATGCTATCGCAATATATTGGAAATAAACAAAATAAAATTGTAGGAGTACACACTTATAATACAAGAGGAGGTGAGAGTAAAATTTCTATTTAGAAAGATGTAAAAAAAAAAAAAAAAAAATCCCGGCAAATCTGTATTCTATTCAAGCATTAGACAACATAACAGGTAACAATCAAGGTTAACAATTAAAGTACATTTAAGAAACATTTTATTTTATATTGTTTGTGATGACATTTCGATTAGATCATAAAAGTGGAAATTAGGGATGGAAAAACCAGCTATTTTCTTAAACGTTTAAGGCCCGGTTTTTCAATCGGTCATTACCGGGGCCATTAGCTGACGGTCCGTTATCTGCATAGGGTTTATTGGGTTACAGATTACAGACCATCAGCTAACGGACTTGTTAACCGATGAAAAACCGGGCTTAAACTCATAAACTAATTGCACGTTAAAACGGTCAACCGTTTTCCCCCCAAAAAAAATTTGTTTAAAATTTGGATTGAAAGTAGTCCTAGCACTTAATAAATGATCCCTTGTACTCCCTCATAGCTGCAAACAAGACACTTGAAAATGCTTGAAGTCTTGTTGATACTTGGAGCTGCAGATAGCCATCCAACCAAAAAATGTTGTATGTAAACAATACTAATGTTAATGTATGGATCAAACAGATGTAAAAATCACAATTTTACCATATTCCTATTTATGTATTTAAAACTGGACTAAAAGTTGCTTACCCTGTGACAAATGTATTAGCCTCTAACCCACCACCTACACATTTAAACCGTTAAACATTTAACCTTCCCGTCCCTAGTGGAAATGTACCATAATTAGCTACATTGTACACTTGTAGCTAAATAAAATATATTAGGTATTATTATTTGAGGTTCATACTTAATACTCGAAGGCAGAAAGGTGTACATACAAAAAGATACAATTTAGATGTTTTAAAACGAAGTCCAAATATTACCTGTGAACGATTTTATAACATGGTTCCATCTGATATTAAAAAAATTGACTCATTTGATCGTTTTAAGATTACTTTTAAAGACTATTTGATCAATCGAGTCTTATATAAGGTAGCTGATTTTTATGACTGACAAATTTCTGTTAGTAACGTTTAATCTCATGTTTTAATTTAATTTAATTTAAATGTGATTTTAATAGACATTGATGATTATTTAATATGAATGTAGCCTAATATATGTGACGAAAATCAGTTGTATGTACACAATGTATGAATAAATAATAAATGAAATTAAATTATTACCTCTTCTCCGGGTGCGGCGGGGAACAGTTCCGCCCTGGCGTACGCAACGACCGTGAGTCGTCTCGCCAGCGCCGTCCCCTGCACCCCTTGCGCCTCCAGCTGGTAGAAGAGCGAGGCGGGGACGCGAACCGATGCCCTCACGGCTCCAGGCCGGGCGGCCGCGGTCTCGTTGCCGTCCGAGCACCGCAGCGGCCCCGACTCGTACCACGAGCAGGTCAGCCCCGGGAACGCCTCCCGTCTCACTCGGAACTCCTCGGCGGCCAGCGCGGCCCCGTGCGTTCTCAGCGCCGGGGCGTTCTCTGCCACGTACTCCACCGCGCGTGCCAGACGGGCGCAGGCGTCCCCCTCTGCCTGGGCCGCCCGCATCACGCCCGCGGGCGTACCCAGGACCGACGCCACGACGTCCACCAGTATCGCGCCCAGCTCCTTCTCCTCCCTCACGTAGCCGAGGTAGTTCTCCACCGTCTTCGCGACGAACAACACGTCCATCTTGTCCGCGAGACGTCTGCCGTCGCCCGTGAAGTTCTTCAGACGCCGGGCGCTCTCCACGATCGTTGCCGCACCCTTTGTCAGCGCTAGGTCCATCTTGGCAAACTGCTCCAGCACCTTGGTGGTCTCGCTGACGTAGGGACAGGCAGAGGTGTCGAGCGAGATCCATCGGCCGTCCCGCGCGCAAGTGTGGTAGGCCTTGCGCCCGCTGGTCTGTTGTTCACCCTCGCACGGAGTCTCGGCCGTTACGCCCATCACCGTCTTGGGCCAGGTGTACGAGCCCCGGCTGTCCGACGTGGCTGGAATATAATCATGTTCCTCTATCTGTCTTGTTTCATGAACAATTCTTACAAAGAAAAAAATCTTTTTTCTACCCCCGTCCCACGTAGGGATGGGACGTTTAAACTTTTAAAAGTAGGAGAGGCTTTAAACGTGTGTACAGAAGGGTTTGTATATAAGATAAGAAACAAATTGTTTACAGCGGAGCGTACTGCAGTACTACTCTACTGTTATAGTTTTTTCTAGCTACAAATTGTAATTTTACCCAATGTTTCGGAACTTTTCGGTAGTTTACTGCAAAGGTCATTTTATTCATCTCGTGGCAGGGGATAGGGCAAATAAAACGTTTAAACGCGAGCTTTAAAAACGGTTTAACGTTTAGGCTATTAAACGTGTTTGCCCATCCCTAGTCCCACGTCTTAAATTGAATGGTCTTGTTAACTCAAAAAGCGTAAACAAGTGTGCAATGAAATTACCAAGCAACCTTTTCACAGCCCCCTCAATCACAAGTCCTAGCTGACAGGTATGAGGCATTGTAATCCACGGCCACCTTGAATATTAGTAACGTTGGAACAAGGTCCGTCAATCCCCTGGCGGCGGTTCGGTAAACCTCAAAGTTCGATCTTCTCATGGGCATGAAAATCCGCCATTTTCGTGCCCAGTACAAAAACTGGTTTATTACTTAATTGTACTAATTTATTATGTAAAATTGATTTCAGAATACTTCACTTAAAAATGTAGATAGAATACACGTACAATTAAATTATTTCAATTTGCTATGATGTGGTTTTGGGCCAGAATTGGTTTTGACGGATCCATTCATTTGTTTTGTTGGACGATTCTCCCATTCGAATAACATGTGATTTTTAATACTGTGGAAATGGATGGAACGACATGACTTGGGAGTTCGACGAGGCCCCGCCAGGGGGTTAACGGACCTTGGGTTGGAGCACTGACGGTGATTAACATACATTAACAATTTAATGAGGTGGGTGGTTCATTAGCGCACCGAGTGAAAGAAAGTGGCAGTAAAGAGCGAAGGATACCTCTACGTCAAAAACCGCAGAAAATTTTCGTTTTTTAATTAGGCTATATCTCAAGATTAAAACACAAAATCGAAAATCTGAGAAAACATAGCGCTGTGGTTTGGTAAGCCCTACATACTGAATGATAAATGTATCTAACATTGACTGGGATAACGATTTTCTTAAATTAATAAGGAAATCGTTATCACAGTCATACTGATTAACATTAAATACATTTATCATTCAGTCTGTAGGGCTTACCAAATCACAGTGCTATGGTTTCTCAGATTTTCGATTTTGTGTTTTAACCTTGAGATATAATTACAAAATGAAAATTGTCTGCGGTTGTTGACGTGGAGGTAGGCCTATCCTTTGCTTTTAACAAGCCAATTGCAATTTACATCTAACAGTAAGTCTCACCTTCCTGGGGACAGTAAACCGTCTTCTCGGATATCACAATGACGGCGATGGCCAGCGACCAGTTCCTGTGTTCTTGCCGACACCTCCAAAGGCCGGTGTGTTCGCCCGTCAGCGCGCCGACGACGAGCCGACTTTCCTTGACGCCGGGCGTGTCGGCGTCGGCGACGTCGACGTCGGCAAACGCGTCGGCGACCGGCCTGTCCTCCCAGGTCCACGTCAGCGCGTCGCGACCCGGCGCCCGGCACTGCAGCGTCAGCGAGTCGCCCTCGAACACGACCTGGTCGCGCAGCGGCCGGAGCGTAAGCGCGTCGACGCAGTCCGAGTCGGCATCGGTCCTCAGCTTCCTGAGGGGCTGACCCGAGCGCGCGGCTGGCAGGTCACACTTGGCGGCCGGCGTCAGCTTTACGGACCGGTCGTGGGCCCAGTCGAGCAGCCACGTCAGCTCGCAGTCGCAGTACCAGGGATTACCGGAGATGTCTCTGGAACACCAACATTGTACCGTTGATTTATTTATTCATTTACTTTATTTGTGGTTGTTTGTCTCTTTTCAAAAACATTCATAAACAGTGTTGACCATGTCAAATTAAAAGAAAAGAAAAATAAGCCTACAGGCGTGTAAGCCTACATCTAATACAGGCATAAGTAATAACACGAATACAATTTCCAAACTTGAAATTATCTTAGAAATTATTATCTTCGTATCTCTTAACCTTCTCTCAGGAAGTCTCCCTTCTGTCGATGATATAGAGTTACCTCACAGTGGGCTACACGATTTGGAGGGCAAAGCGCAAGTTGACCGAGGGGAAGCTACGAGTCCCAGCAGCACAAGCATCAACCGCCAAAGGTCAAGGGTTTATCGATCGTGTAATTTTTTAGGGTTTTACACTAAAAGGGGCAAATTGACGACTTACTCGAACAGAAACTACCTATTTAGATGTAATAGACTTGGAATAGGACGTGACGCATTGCCTTTCGGCATGTAGAGAGAAGAGAAGGACACCTGTCTCCTGGTTGACCAGATCTAGCATGATGGCCTAGCAAGCCCCAAATGTGGGCATATGGAAGAAGAAGAAGAAGAGAAGACTTACTCGAGGAATTATTGAACCTTTCTGCTTAAAGCATCTTTGTCTCTCTAGACTCATAGGCGTATGCAGCGTGAACAACACTCACACGGATGTACACAACCTTTTAGGGTCTAGGCTACTTGATTTCATAAAAACTGAGCAAGCAAACCAACTACTGCCAATCTAGGATAAGATCATCGACATCAACTCTAATAATATACCAGTGTATAAATAATAGGGCTGCCCAACGATATCGACAATAGAAACATAATCGATATAGAATTAATAGGCCTATGTCGTTTGTAGGGATGACGAAACCCGACTTTTTTACGACCCGGGTACCCGTTCACTATACCCGCGGGTTACCCGGGTAGGCCTGTCTAATAAAACAAAAAAAATCGTGTGGGGTGTCAAATCAACCGCTCAATATCGCTCTCGTCGAAAATAACACCACAAATAGTGAATTGTAGTAGCAGTGATTGGGAAAGTTGAACACCCATGACAAGAGAAAGTTACAACAGCGCGGGGGGTCGAGGATCGGAGCGGGATGAAACATAATGCGTCACAGCTGCCACTCAAGCTCAAGGCCACGGGCAGACCGGTCCGTTGAAGTGTCGAATAGTTGTGCGCTTTGAGAGGGAGAAACGGGGGGGGTGGGGGGGTGTAGAGTAGCAGTTCATGAGCACTGAAAGATTGCCGGGCGGCCAGGCTTTCATGAACAGGGAATCGGGCGGCATGAACAAAAGAAACTATCAAAGTGGACAGTTTATTTATAGACGCGATTCTATTTCTTAGGGAAATACTGCCAAGCACAAAAATAAAATACGTAATGACGGATGAATCAGTTCAAATTCAAAACATTTAGCTAATTCGCGGTTCTCAATTTCAGGAACCGGGTTTTGTCGGGTAAACGGGTAGAGAAAACACAAACCCGTACCCGACTTCGTCGGGCGGGTATCGGGTACCCGTCGTCTTCCCTAGTCGTTTGTTTCGTGATATCGAACATGCGCCAAATTGTTAGAAAAGACGATTTTTCTCCTACACAGTAGAGTTTGGCAGTGTTGCAGTTTTGCATTTTTCTTGCCATTTTGGGTACATATTTAAAAATTTTAATAATACAACACAAAAATTGACATGTACGGTACATAATAAGACATTTAGAAGTTAGTAGTTACAATTATTTACGTAATATTGTTCATAATGAATGGCCTCCAGCTGGTCTAGAAATCCTAAAAACAGACGAGAAAGGTTCCGATATCGATACCTATGTCACTTAAAAACTTCGATATCGCGGTACAATGTCGATTTTTCTTTCCTCGATATCAATATTTTTTTATGGTTGGGCAGCCATAATAAATATTATAACAGCTCTGTAGATGTGAAAACACTAGTGGTTGGTATATCTATACTTTTGATTTTCCACACATTATGTGGGCCTAGGTGTACTACAGTACCTACCATCTCTTCTATAGGCTCTTCTTTATACACTGGTGACTGTACGTAGCTTTCCTTCGTTTTTTTTCTCTCGGTGGGAAAAAAATAAAACCATGCTCTATTGATAACATAGGCCTACAGCATAATATTACATAGTTGCACTGATTTAAAGGAATATTTATATAGGTACTTACAGCTGTTTTAATGAAGTCAATGGATCAAAAACGCCTTCCTTGAGATAAGTCATCTGATTGTGATTCAATTTTCTGAAAATAGTAACAGTTACAAATAAGTGGAATACTTCTTTTGAGCAAATGAATTAAATACAAGGTAGTATGAAAATTAGGTAAATAATAATGTTAAATAATAATAAAAAATATCAGGCTTTTTAAGCATTAGCTTACTTTCAGAATAAGTTAATGTTACTCAATGTAGGCCTGATCAAGATTTTTAAAAGTAAGCAATACTTACAATCTTTCCAACTTTTCAAGCCCATCAAATATAGCACCGACTGTACTCAATTGGTTATGCGACAAGTCCCTGAAAATGGAGAAGAGATTAAAAAAAATCTATTCGACTTTAATATGTCAAGTTCTCAGAAAATTCAGCTAGTATAAGCACTGAAAATGTAGAACTGTATGAAAATTAATACAATACTCACAATCTCTTTAGCTGTGTCAATTTTGAGAATGCTCCTTTCTCAATCACACTGATTTGATTGTCACTCAAATCCCTGCAAAACAAATAGTACAAAATCTATTATAAGCCCATGCCATGTTATGAAATAAAAAACCTCTAGACAATACTTGCCATGAAATTTTCTGATCAACCTAGTGAATGCAGTATTGCCATATCACAGTAATTTAAGAAATGGAATAATTACAGTGTGATGCAAATGATAGATGGGCTGGGGCAAAACAGGAGTTTGAAGGAGATAAGAAGAGATACCTAGGTCAGGGAAAATGTGCATAGTGAATAGCTACGGCACTCGAGGAATGGGGGAAGTTACACGGTTTTGTATGAATGGCAAGGCACTTAAGCAGGGGCCGTACAGACCAAGGGTTACTTGGAGAGTAGTGTGTAGAGCAAGGGTCTCCAACTTTTTATGCACAAGAGCGAGCACATTCAGATCTCAGGCAATGCCCTTTTAGGGTACATTCCGTAACCTCTACATAATGCCCAAGGTTGGGCGTCTGCGGGCTTGTCTGGGCACGACAGGTTTCGGTACGCCTTGTGCGGACAGCGACATTCAACATGGCGAAAAGGGGCGTTTTGGTTAATGTAATCATGCCAGATTCTGACAGTTCTGAGGAAGAAATGGAAGACTTGATGATATTGTCAGGTTTTCGTACAGATTCGTCCAATGTAAGGTTGCCTCGTGTCCAAAATTATGTGGAACAAGTAGTGCCCTTGTACAGCCCATCTGGCTTCAAGGAGCACTTTAGGTTAAGGCCGTCCACCTTCGAATTGGTTTTGGCCAGGATTGCGCCAGTGATAATTAATTTATCACCAAATAATAATGGGCGATCTACAATAGAACCACAAAAACAGTTCCTTTTGGCACTATGGTACACATGACAGCACATTCACTTTTGAATTGCCGCCATGACCGGCCATGCCCGGAGAAAAAGCTTGGGCGTTGCGGGCGTGCCCAAGACGCTACCCAAGCAGGTTACGGAATGGTGCATGGGCGCGTGGAGAATGGTTACGGAATGGACTGGGCATCTTTGGGCGCGCCCAAAGAGGTTACGGAACGTACCCATAATAAATCTTGACGCACGGCTATGGGCCGGAAGTGGTTGGGAGGGGGATAGCTCTGCCACTGGGGAGGTGCGCCGCCGCAGAAGTAGAAGAAAACAGACATAAGCAGTTATTGGGGTTCTGAGTGCTGATGAATGTACTTTAGTTTAAGATGTAGGCCCTAGGCCTATTCAGTAATATGAATTGTTCACTTCAATGATCTGACATTAAACAACAACATGAAATACATATCCTAGGCTACCCATTCACATAACTAGATTCTTAGCTCCCATCCACCATGAAAAACTGAAACACTTGAGTACCTAAGCCTAGCCTACTAGCCTAGTAGAACCAAGGCCTACACTTACAATTGTGTAATATCATCAGTCACGCTTGATAAATCCAGTTCTTGAAGTGAAGACAAACTTTTGTCTCCTCCACCACACTTGAGCTTGAGTAAAGATCCGAGGCTAAGTTCCGGGAGTCGAGTCGAACGAGATCGTGCATTGGTGCATTCACAATGACGAGGACACGTCGGCAATACATCCCCACAGACTGACATAAACCTTGGAGAAAGCACGGCCAATACGAGGCCTAGAGATAGCGTTGTTGAGTAAGCCTTTAGTACCTTCATTATACTTGTCAATAGAGGATTGGGTTCACCCTTACTAACTGAATAGTAAGCCAATGTTATGGGTGTAACACCACATAGCAATGCCCGAGCTACATATGGCTAGAGCCTAGCTAGTCTTCGAATAAGAGTTGACTAGGCTACGATGTAGGCTAGGTCTTCGGTTGATATGTGCATACATAACGTAGCCTAGACCTATATGGCCAAGTGTTCGACATCACACTGCCTTTCAGCCTTGATACGAGACACCAACGCCAAAGGCCTCGTAGCCTGAGCCTAGAGTAGCCTAAGGCATAGACCTATGGCTACAAAACACATTTTAATCTTGCTTTTCTATAAGACAAAACACCTAGTTTCATCTCCAAAAGCTAATTTAACATTTAAGGCGTACCGGTACAGCCTGCCTCGTCCGTAATTATTGTAGGCTTAGGCCATAGGCCTAGCTTTCGTAGGCCCTACCGCTAGTTCTGCCCTAGGCCTAGGGCGGTCTTATAATTGTATGATATTTATGGTGATGTAATATATATACATAATAACAATCAGAAGTTATAATGTTTTGTCACACACAAGTTAACAAATAAAACCACTACATTTTTATTACTAGGCCTATTTGACATAAGCATTTTATAACAACATAGGCTAGGCCTAAAATGTACACAAACTGGTCACTGCCCTCTAGACGCTCGCTGTCCATCAGTTACGGTTATGCACGAGAATCAAGTCGGTGGTTAAAGTTTTTAAACCTAGCAAAATCACCTTTATTTTCAATAAGTTTCAAACTGATCAATTAATTTCAACATTTATTTTTTCCGATTATTTCAAAATTATTTAAAATACAATATTATTTTCACTACCCAGTTAAAACAAATTAAAAATCGTTTATTTCAGTACAGTTTTCGCACAAACCGTACATGTATTTTCGATCTATCGAGTATTGATAATCGACCTATGTTTTCTGCAAATCAAGTATGGCGGCCCCGTGGTTGAACTCAGTTGGATTGTCAGATGCTGTTAAAAACGATACTGATTTCACTAACAAATGTCAAGAAATAGCTTCAGGTAATAACCAATACAATGTTTATATGTTTCTTCTATGAAATATTATCAAACGTGTGTATGTAATGGAATGGCACCCTGTCAACAGTACTTGCTTGATAAGTCCTGGGTCAAAAACATGTGTCTAGCCTAGGCCTACGCCTCGGTTCCCATCGTTGGCCTCAGGCCCTAGCCTAGCAGACCACTACCGGTACTTTTAGTTTAATTTCTGATTCAATGAAAATCCAGTGGATGCCCTACGTATTTATAGCTAGAAGGGTTAAAATTAGATTATTTCTTAAATCTACCAACTTGATGTTTTTTTTTTGTTTTTTTTTAATAAAATGTCTACAAAGATCACTGTTTATGTTACCAGTATATTTCCAATTTTGTAAGGCACATGCTTCAAATAGTACTTAATTATGTTTTGGCTTTGGGTTAACTTACAAATACCGTTTTTTTTTTATTTATTCAATTTGAAGAAGGTGCCATTTATTTTTATTTTATATTATTTAATTTATTAGCCTACACTCCAAAAATAAATTACACCTTCAAATTGAATAAATAAAAAAACAGAAAGTTGGTAGATTTAAGAAATATCTCAGCTCGAGTGCTCAGATGGGGTGTGAGCTGGAAACGAGGTGATAGGCCCTATTCCTTGCCACCGTCCGCAAGGGTATTTACAAGAGAAGATAACATACTAGTCTCGAGCATCCTGTAGGGCTCAACTTGGAGACCTAGCCTAGGTCTGGACCCCTATTCTATAACTCTCCCGAAACAGATTAGTGCCGAATCCGATTAGCAACCGAATCCGATTCCGTTTCGGTCGTTTGCTAAATGGACAACGAACAGCGATTTTATAACTAGTACCGAAATTGATCTACTTCCGTTTCGGCTGACATCCGAATCGACTGAGCCACCGAGGCGGTAGACCAATCAAAAGACACACTCGAACGAAATACATAAACAAACAAAAAATAGAGCTGTCACTTTAAAATACGTATTAAAAACTGGCTCCGATTAAGAATGTTAGGATGTGCGAGGAGCAAAAACAGTATTTACTGCAGTATATGAACAATCACAGATTATTATATATATATGAGCAACAACAACCCCATTGCCTGTGATACCTAGGCCTAGATCTAAGAGGTAAACATGATGCATGTGTTTAGAGTAGGCCTAGGCCTAGCAAAAGCTGTGTAGGGGCTTGACCTACCTAGCCTAGCCCTAGATTAGCCTTCATGCCTAGGCCTATTGAGAACACGTGTGCTTTTAGAGTAGTTCTGTACTGACAGTTGTGACACTTGCTTAGCATAACCTCACTCTCGTCATAGCAACATTGTCAACTTACCGGTAGGATGAAATCGTTTGTTGACATTTCAAAATCTTATTCTTATGCTTGCAAATGGTATTTGACCTCGCACCGTGAAGTTTTCCATGTTCTTGGCACTTAAAACAACTTTTTAAACTTGGTTAAATTATGTACGTATATGATTTCGGCGTATAAAAATCGGATTCGGTACCTCCGAATCCGTTTCCGACTTAAAAAGTTACATTATCGCTATCGACCGAAATTGTTGCAATTTCCGTTCGAATCCGTTTCGGGAGAGTTATAGAATACGGGTCCTGAGGAGGAGTGGATAGGCATAACTTGTTTTAATTTTCTGTAAATACAGGGACATTGCATTTATTCAGTCATTTGTTCTGTTCACTGCAGTAACAATCAGCTGGTGAAAAAATGTTGTTCGTTGTCCACTCATTTACTGACCTTCCACCACGCTAGACATTAAATCCAACGGATGTTTCTTGGCCTCTTTCTTTTTACCTTTTTACCTCGGGTATGTCCCCCTTCGGCAGGGCTTTTAGTCCTTCTGATAAGTCCTTCAGTCCTTTCTCTTCTACTTGCAGTAGGTCTACTAGAGCCACTGCGTGCATGCCCATACTGTCATTTGACTTATTTCCCAATTTTCACTAAATAATAGGTCTGGGCTTAGGCCTACTTGTAATCCTTGTAGTCTCATAGTTTGCATTTTAGGTTTGGATTTAGATTAAGTTATGACAAAACTAATTTCTGTTAAGACCAATGGTGAATAAAGAACCTTGAAACTTCAACTCATATTTATCCAAATAAGCTTTTCTATTAGACTGTAATTTCAATTGAAAATTTAATTTATAAAATTCTACGTAGCATAGGCCTAAGCCTACCTAGATTGTTGTTGTTGGCTTTCACTCGCAGCTTGCCTCTTTCTGCCGGTAGCAACGATTTTTTCTTCTATTTCTGTTCCTTTTTTGCTTCCTTGCTTCCCCTTATCATCCTCTCTCTTCCTCTCACTCCTCCCTCGTTTTCTTCCTTCCTCTTCATCCATCTCCCTCGTTCCATCCATAATCCTCCCTTCTACTGGACCGTCGCCGTCCCTACCTACCCTACCTACCCTGAATAAAAATATGTCATCTACTCTACGTTTTGTTTCAGATGTGAAGAACAGGACAGTCGAGCTATTGACCCTGGTTGAGCGTTTAGGCGGTGTATTGACTGATTTGAATCCAGAACTTCGGGAGAAGGGCACACGGATATTAGCCCTAGTATTGCAATATTTGCCAGAGGAATTTCTCATGGAATCAGAATTGCATTTTATTGCTACATTCTTCTGTGATCGCCTAAACGATCATCATTCGGTGGTTCCAGCAGTTCTGCAAGGAATATTAGCCATTGTAAGGGATCCTGAGAGTATTCTTTAAGACCTACATTTTAATACCACACATAATAAATGTGGTTGAAAGTTCTAGTATAAAGCAATATTGTGCAATACAAAATGACGATGAAATGATTTTTTAGTACCATAATGTAAATAATTGTAAGTCAAGGACAGTAGGAACATAAAATTGCAGTTCAGTTTTAAGTAGGTAGCCTAGATGTGGTTTTGTTACAAAACTAAATGCTGCATGAAAATCATTTTTAATATTAATAATATATATATATCTTGACCCCGTTTCCAATATTAATAATCATTAATATTAATATTAATTATAAATCATTAATAATTTATTAATTAATTATTTATTATTAATTAATATATATTATCAAACAAGTTGCCTTTTTTAACTCTTTGGAATAAGGTAGGCTAAATATAAAATACCAGTTTCCTACTATTACAATGTACAATTCTTACAAAACCTCATACAAATCATTTCTTACTTTTTATTTGTTTTGTTTTGTAGTGTTCTTGAGAGAGAAGACAACTAAGAATACATTAATTTCATATGGTTGTAATTTTAATTCACTTCAACTGGTAGGCCTATAACCTAAGCCTAACATAGGGTCTACTTTCAGCAGGTGCATCCAGCTTTCTGTAGTAACGTACCAACTGTGATCATACGTTGGTCCTGATGAACGATAATGAGAACACTTTGCCATCTTGTTTCCAGGTGCGAATGAAGAACTTCCGTAACGACGAGGCTTGCCGCGTTGTTCTAGCAATGTTCCGTCACGTTCACTGTCAGTCACAGTCGCAACCAGACAGACACAAAATTTACCAGATAGTGTGCGTTGTCATGTATAGGGCAACCAAAGGCAAGTGTTACATTCAGAGAAAGAGGAGTCTTTCTCTAACCTTGGTTTTTACTAGAGAAAATGTTTAGGGGGAGGGGGGATTTGGAGTGGAAAAACTCTCTATAATAATTTTAGTCATTTGACTGATACTTTAAGGTAGCTACACTAGAACCGCCTTTGTACGTTTCGCTTTTCTACGTTTTTTACGTTTCTGCGTTTTTTTTACGAGGTCCCGGCGAAGCCTTATGGCATTTCTGCATAATTTATTTCATTAATACGTTTCCCAATATTAAGTTTTTTACGTTAATGCGTTTCAAAAATCAGTCCGTCAAGGTAATTAGATCCTATAGTACGTTTTCTGTGTTCTCATAATCGGTTTTTCTGGCCAGCCAGTGAGTCGAATTACAAGTTGTAATTGTTCAAGCCGACCACGTTAGTCATTCATTCATCCCAGTTCTGCGAAGCGCCCCCCCCCCCCCCTTCCCTCGCTCAACACAATGCAACCCAGCGGCCAGTGAGTGCCTTGACCTTGACCAGCTGCATCTCGTTCCGCGTGGGAGGGGGGGGGTCTCTGAAAGGGTCGTTTTATCTACGATCTCGGCTGCCCTCACTGAGGTTCTTTACCTGCTTACCATAAATAACAAACCCTTGTCCAGTGGTCCTCTTTACAAAAGGCTTTTGTCAAAGTACAGAGATAATTAAACATTGCCCTCGCACTTCGACTACTCCTATTATTCTAAGTATAGAGTATAGAAAACAATATTTTTACCCACTCGAGTTTTTTATAATACGTCATCACAGCCTAGTCAAGCTGCATGACCTTGGTCGCCAGGCATCGCTTACGACCCTTCTTAGATAAGAATGAAGAATGGTGTTGGGGGGGGGGGGAGCTTTTACAAGATTATAAGTGTTAGGAATGTATGAAAAGACAAATTTGAAGTATTTCAATAGTGCGTTTTTCCCGTTACCACGTTTTTTTGTCTCGGGTCCCTCGAAAACGTACAAAGGAGGTTTCACTGTATTCATTATTTATTGTATGTTTTTATCCGTTTTTGTACACCTTGTGGCTTTGTTTGCAAATTTTGTTATAGCTAGCTCCTCCTTAACTTTTCTTTTCCACCTCTTCAAGAGCTTATATTCATGGATCTAAACTGATTAGGCCTAACGAAAGGGTAAATAAATAGCATCCGGGCCATTTGGCAGACATGTTTGTGTGGGAAGGGGTTTTAAGAATATTGTATTACTAGCTGTAGAGCTCTGCCACTGTTCTCGAACGCCTGAACTACAGAGTGTGACAGTCGAAAGAGGATATTTTTTTTTCCCCCTTCTTATGCGATGATGACTTTTCAGCCATTCATTTTTCTTGCTATCCAATACAAATTAGCTTCTTGATCTGGCCTGCTCTGGTTGTCAGGCAGGGAGTCGATATCACTCTTCATTGCGGCACATCTGAAAAGGTGCGCCCGGTCTTGATGTTCAAATTTACATAATTTACAGGTGGCCTTTACAGGAGGATCTCACGTTAATGTCTGTTATTTGTGTGTGCGTAGAGCTGCAAGACTTGGGTCCGGACTTTGTGTTTGGCGTCCTCTCTGCCATGGACGGAGAGCGTGACCCACGCAACCTGATGCTCCTGTTCAATACGCTTCCAGAGTTTCTTAGACTCTTCCCTCCTGGCCACCTTGCTGAAGATATGTTTGAGGTCATCGCCTGCTACTTCCCGGTAGACTTCCATTCGGTAAGTACCTCTTCCTACTCGAGAGAGTTTTTGTACAGGAGACTTTCTAACGTCCGGTAGTTTAAAGCGTCACCCAGGGTGAGGTTTCGATCAGCGGATCTTAGCCACTTATATTCCGAGACCCACTTGATGCCTTGAACTAATTTTGAACCCGAACTAACTAGGCCTATTTTAAACGAACGTTAATTAAAACGCCATGAATGACCTATTCAGTTATAAAACTGTTTGACATAGATGGACAAAGAGATATTTAAAACTAATAATTTGTCAGTAGCCTAATTGGTTTGATTATTTATCGTTATTTACTTTAGTATTTAAAGATGTCCTCGACAATAAAGTCGTGTGGCGTCGACCTTTTAGTCGCCTCTTGTGACTGGCAGAGTAATCTTGGGTCAAATTCTACCTAGGGCCCAGGGAAGGAAATTGTATTCGAAATACATTATTCCATATTTTTAAATTTCAAAACTCATTCTGTCTATGCGACCCATGGGTTTGGAATATCGATCTTTGATTGGTTATCGCTCACTCGTCGATGGTGTTCGGAGCCTACAGGGTTGGTTTAGACGCTTTAAATTAAAGTCCCCCGCCCCCGCTGCAAATCAGTTTCGTTACTGAGTGGGTAGACTCTAAATGTAAATTTATTTATTTTATTTATTTATTTGTGCGCAGGCGACCGCCGACCCCCAGTCAGTGACCCGAGACGACCTCGCGACGGCGCTGACCCCCTGTCTGACCGCCCGACCAGAGTTCGCCGTCTATTGTCTTCCGTTGCTGCTCGAGAAACTTGACTCCAGCCTTCGCATCGCCAAGATGGACTCGCTTGTGGCAATCGTGAGTCCGCGTATCTTTGATGCGTTCTACACAATTGCTGATACTTATCAAAGGGGGAGAGAGTTAATGAAACATACTATGTAGTACTAGTGGGAGATAGCAGTGGGGTAAATCAGGTACCTACACTACGAAACGGTAAACTGACATGGGTAAGTTGGTTGAGTAATGGTTTGTGACGCAGGATAATCAATTGTATTAAATTATTATTGTTTGTTTTATTCATCTTACGACATGTGTCTCTTTGACTGCAGAAAGGGATAATGGAGGGGCAAAATATAGCAAGGAGGAAAGGCAGAGAATGGCTTAAGTTCCAACTCTGGGTGTTCGAAAGAAGAAGAAGAAGAGATTTTTTTTTTAAATAGATATGTTATTGTGTATCTACTATCTTTAGGCCTATATATCTCTATTTATTTACTGCAGCCAATGTGATATATTGCTGATATGACAATTCAATTATGTAGGCTAGTATGTTTATTTGTAAGGATATAATTTTATTTGAAATGTATGTAGGCTAATTGACATGTTAAATGCCCCGAACACATAGCCTCGCCTGCTGTGCAAGGGGTCTAACATTATGAAATAAAATACAATACAAAACAATTACGTGTTCCATACACTGTGCGCAGCTCAATTCTTTGCCAGTATATTGCGATGGATTAGCATTTTGCCGTTTCCTCAATAGAGACATGTTTTTAATTCGTAGACGGCATGCGTTTGTACCTATGACTACGTTTAGAGAGCATTTAGGCTATTTATTTGAGGAGGGGCCAGTGGTAGAGGATAGAGAAAGATGGTGGGAGGACAGAAAAAGGTGGAGAGAGTTGGTGGAACGGCAAGAGGAATTCATTCATGAAGATAATTAAGTTTAAGAAAATGATGTTTCGACCTTGGCATGCCGATACTGATTCTCGGGATGCCCAAGATCAATGGTGGAAACACACCCCTTTACCCAACTAAATTGATGTTGGAAGCAAGAGTAGCGATATACATATATGTATATATATTTATTTATTTATTTATTTATTTATTTATTTATTTATTTATTTATTTAGGCCTATTTATTTATTTATTTATTTATTTATTTATTTATTTATTTATTTATTTATTTATTTTATTATTTATTTATTTATTTATTTATTTATTCATTTATTTATTTATTTATTTATTTATTTAGTTATTTATTTAATTATTTATTAATTAATTAATTTATTTATTTATCCATTACTTTAAAACTGGAAAAGACATATTGCATAAAACAAAGGTTAGTAGAATAGCCAGACAGGTGTTTGCTTGAAGCGTGCCGGCTTACGTATCGCGTGTTTCCAGGAGTCTGCCTGTCGGTGTTTCACCGCGGAGAGTCTGGAGCAGCACCTGGTGGACGTCTGGGGTCAGCTGAAGTGCGAGGTCTTGCCGGCTTACGTGTGGCATGTTTCCAGGAGTCTGCCTGTCGGTGTTTCACCGCGGAGAGTCTGGAGCAGCACCTGGTCGACGTCTGGGCTCAGCTGAAGTGCGAGGTCTTGCCGGCTTACGTGTGGCATGTTTCCAGGAGTCTGCCTGTCGGTGTTTCACAGCGGAGAGTCTGGAGCAGCACCTGGTGGACGTCTGGGCTCAGCTGAAGTGCGAGGTGTTGCCGGCTTACGTGTGGCGTGTTTCCAGGAGTCTGCCTGTCGGTGTTTCACCGCGGAGAGTCTGGAGCAGCACCTGGTGGACGTCTGGGCTCAGCTGAAGTGCGAGGTGTTGCCGGCTTACGTGTGGCATGTTTCCAGGAGTCTGCCTGTCGGTGTTTCACCGCGGAGAGTCTGGAGCAGCACCTGGTGGACGTCTGGGCTCAGCTGAAGTGCGAGGTGTTGCCGGCTTACGTGTGGCGTGTTTCCAGGAGTCTGCCTGTCGGTGTTTCACCGCGGAGAGTCTGGAGCAGCACCTGGTGGACGTCTGGGCTCAGCTGAAGTGCGAGGTGTTGCCGGCTTACGTGTGGCGTGTTTCCAGGAGTCTGCCTGTCGGTGTTTCACCGCGGAGAGTCTGGAGCAGCACCTGGTGGACGTCTGGGCTCAGCTGAAGTGCGAGGTGTTGCCGGCTTACGTGTGGCGTGTTTCCAGGAGTCTGCCTGTCGGTGTTTCACCGCGGAGAGTCTGGAGCAGCACCTGGTGGACGTCTGGGCTCAGCTGAAGTGCGAGGTGTTGCCGGCTTACGTGTGGCATGTTTCCAGGAGTCTGCCTGTCGGTGTTTCACCGCGGAGAGTCTGGAGCAGCACCTGGTCGACGTCTGGGCTCAGCTGAAGTGCGAGGTGTTGCCGGCTTACGTGTGGCGTGTTTCCAGGAGTCTGCCTGTCGGTGTTTCACCGCGGAGAGTCTGGAGCAGCACCTGGTGGACGTCTGGGCTCAGCTGAAGTGCGAGGTGTTGCCGGCTTACGTGTGGCGTGTTTCCAGGAGTCTGCCTGTCGGTGTTTCACCGCGGAGAGTCTGGAGCAGCACCTGGTGGACGTCTGGGCTCAGCTGAAGTGCGAGGTGTTGCCGGCTTACGTGTGGCGTGTTTCCAGGAGTCTGCCTGTCGGTGTTTCACCGCGGAGAGTCTGGAGCAGCACCTGGTGGACGTCTGGGCTCAGCTGAAGTGCGAGGTGTTGCCGGCTTACGTGTGGCGTGTTTCCAGGAGTCTGCCTGTCGGTGTTTCACCGCGGAGAGTCTGGAGCAGCACCTGGTCGACGTCTGGGCTCAGCTGAAGTGCGAGGTGTTGCCGGCTACGTGTGGCGTGTTTCCAGGAGTCTGCCTGTCGGTGTTTCACCGCGGAGAGTCTGGAGCAGCACCTGGTGGACGTCTGGGCTCAGCTGAAGTGCGAGGTGTTGCCGGCTTACGTGTGGCGTGTTTCCAGGAGTCTGCCTGTCGGTGTTTCACCGCGGAGAGTCTGGAGCAGCACCTGGTGGACGTCTGGGCTCAGCTGAAGTGCGAGGTGTTGCCGGCTTACGTGTGGCGTGTTTCCAGGAGTCTGCCTGTCGGTGTTTCACCGCGGAGAGTCTGGAGCAGCACCTGGTGGACGTCTGGGCTCAGCTGAAGTGCGAGGTGTTGCCGGCTTACGTGTGGCGTGTTTCCAGGAGTCTGCCTGTCGGTGTTTCACCGCGGAGAGTCTGGAGCAGCACCTGGTCGACGTCTGGGCTCAGCTGAAGTGCGAGGTGTTGCCGGCTTACGTGTGGCGTGTTTCCAGGAGTCTGCCTGTCGGTGTTTCACCGCGGAGAGTCTGGAGCAGCACCTGGTGGACGTCTGGGCTCAGCTGAAGTGCGAGGTGTTGCCGGCTTACGTGTGGCATGTTTCCAGGAGTCTGCCTGTCGGTGTTTCACCGCGGAGAGTCTGGAGCAGCACCTGGTGGACGTCTGGGCTCAGCTGAAGTGCGAGGTCTTGCCGGCTTACGTGTGGCATGTTTCCAGGAGTCTGCCTGTCGGTGTTTCACCGCGGAGAGTCTGGAGCAGCACCTGGTGGACGTCTGGGCTCAGCTGAAGTGCGAGGTCTTGCCGGCTTACGTGTGGCATGTTTCCAGGAGTCTGCCTGTCGGTGTTTCACCGCGGAGAGTCTGGAGCAGCACCTGGTGGACGTCTGGGCTCAGCTGAAGTGCGAGGTGTTGCCGGCTTACGTGTGGCGTGTTTCCAGGAGTCTGCCTGTCGGTGTTTCACCGCGGAGAGTCTGGAGCAGCACCTGGTGGACGTCTGGGCTCAGCTGAAGTGCGAGGTGTTGCCGGCTTACGTGTGGCGTGTTTCCAGGAGTCTGCCTGTCGGTGTTTCACCGCGGAGAGTCTGGAGCAGCACCTGGTCGACGTCTGGGCTCAGCTGAAGTGCGAGGTGTTGCCGGCTTACGTGTGGCGTGTTTCCAGGAGTCTGCCTGTCGGTGTTTCACCGCGGAGAGTCTGGAGCAGCACCTGGTGGACGTCTGGGGTCAGCTGAAGTGCGAGGTGTTGCCGGCTTACGTGTGTCTTGTTTCCAGGAGTCTGCCTGTCGGTGTTTCACCGCGGACAGTCTGGAGCAGCACCTGGTGGACGTCTGGGGTCAGCTGAAGTGCGAGGTCTTGCCGGGCACGGACACCGAGCTGAGAGACCTGGCCCTGACGGCGTTGCAGGCCCTGGTCTCAAAGCTCTCCGCGGAGCGCTCTCAGAAGCTCGACTATCTCTTGGATAACATTATGGCAGGTCAGTCTCACAGTTTTTGGTTAACAGGGGAGGATACCTCTACGTCAAAAACCGCACAAAATTTTCATTTTTATTTTATATCACAAGAATGGGCTTTGAAATCGAAAATCTGAATCAACAGCGCACTGTGGTTTAGTAAGCCCTACACATTGAATGCGCTTAGTCGTGACTTATATTATAATCAGTATGTTTTTATATAAATAATTTATTTTTTACTAATTATCGAATAATAATCAAAATACCACGCTAATGGTTAGCTATAGTATTTTATTCAATCTGTAGGGCTTACCAAAGCAAAGTGCGCTGCTGATTTAGATTTTCGATTTCTTGTTGCAATCTTGAGATATAATTTAATAATGAACATTCTCTGCGGTTTTTGGCGTAGAGACTACCCTTTGCCCTTAACGACAAGACTTATTCTAGAATAGAATAGTTTTTATTTTTCTTCTCCACAAACATAAAATACATTTAGTGCAGTGAGTGTTGTTTACTAAAATAATAATTGTGATATAATATAAATCTAAATGGTACACGTAGACATAGGTAGTAAAGAAGAGCTCGCGTAAGCTAGACTTGTGTGTGAGCATTATACAGTACATGATAATATGTAAATTATGATTAGAGAGGAAATGATAAGTTTGGCTAGGCAGCATTTCTAAGAAGCTCTAAAAACTTGTGTAAGATTAAAATGCATTAAAAGACCAACTATAGGCCTACCAGAGTGTGGTTGTTGATATAAAAAGAAGAGAATGAGAAGCAAAGTCGAGTAAAGCATGTACATTCTTCCAAGGGGAATCCGAATACTTCTGAGAATTAGATTCAAGTAAGTATAACTTATAAGCAAATCGGAGATCGATGACGAGAGTTGCAGTGAAAATAGATTGTTTGTATTGAAGAGAAGATGGAAACTCCTACACCTAGGAGCGCCCATTGTTGCTAAGGTAACAATTGTTTCCATGTTATTTCCCATAAACAAAACAAATCCATAGCAACAATGGGTGCCCCTAGGTGTAGGGGCCGACTATGAATTCCAACCTAAGGCTCGAATGCATAGTCCAGACTCAAGCCCTCCTCAACTCAGCCTCTCCTCAGCCTCACCTGGCCACCAATCACAGAGCCGTCCACATGACAATGCTGTTCTATGATTGGTGATTAGGCAAGGCTGAGGAGAGGCTGAGTTGAGGAAGGCTTGAGTCTGGACTAGGCATTCGGACCTTAGTCTCTCTCACTCCCTTAAAGTTGCATCAAAAAGCTGAACAAGTCCAGTAGAGGAGGAATTAATTTTATGGTCATGAGAGTAAGATCTCTTTAAGTAGGCGGGCCTATTGGCTATCATGCTAATCACAAAAAGCTGAACAAGTCCAGTAGGGGAGGAATTAATTTTATAGTCATGAGAGTAAGATCTCTTTAAGTAGGCGGGCCTATTGGCTATCATGTTAATACGTATGTACCGTGTGCTTCCTATGTTTAGCTGGACGGGACGCTCTGAGGCATTCAGATTTGAGCTGGTTCTCTCCAGCTGTCGGTCTACTAGCTAAGACTGCTCATGCGTCTCCCCAAGGCTGTAAATACGTTCTTGATCAGGTAAGCAGCTTAGAAAGGGAAACCAACCACCCAGTATAGCTGGTCTTTTTATGGCCAGGTACCTACCTACACCAGTTATAGCATTGAGTTTATTAGTGTAGGGTTAGAGACCCAGCGGCCATTGGCGGCTATCTACCAATAAATTTCCCGTGGACTCTAGTAGTACGAGCGCGTACCGCTAGAAAGCGCTACACGTACCCACTGATGTCAGCGTTCCTGTGGCAAGAAAGGGATACTACGTAGTACGCGCAGATGCGAAGTCGGTTAGGTAGTACTATCCAGATGGCGGTGGATATTGTTATTAAAGCATTATCATCTGTTCTGATAAACATGTCAAACAGGCACGAAGTTAACAATAAGTAAGCTAATACTTTATTACAACACATTATATAAGGTTTTATACATTATATAGGTTAGGCTGTAGTACTACGTTACTAATGTAGGCCTATTAATGTAGGCCTAGGCTTATTGTAGCCTAGTAATGGCCTAGACTAAAAGAGTTGGGCCTAGACCTAGGCTAGACCTAAGCCACGTGATCGTACTACGTAGTATCCCTTCTTTCCACAGGAACGCTGACATCAGTGGGTACGTGTAGCGCTTTCTAGCGGTACGCGCTCGTACTACTAGAGTCCACGGGAAATTTATTGGTAGATAGCCGCCAATGGCCGCTGGGTCTCTAACCCTACACTAATAAACTCGATGGTTATAGTGTTCGGCTGCCCTTCCACTACCAAACCTGCAACCTGCAACATATTTACTCGCATCCTCTGACATGTTACACTCTTGAGGTTTTAAATTGATGGTGCAGAAGAAGTAAATTTGCATTTTTTCTCGACTGCTGTGGATAGTTTAAAGGTATACTTGTATAGTTCGATGTAAAGCTTGAAATCACATGAAACACCCGCGGCTTTAGTTCTCTCTCCACGAGCTAAGGAATGTCGTATTTAAGCATCGTGGCTCGCCACCCCTGTTGTAAGGTCTCTTGCTTAACTCATAATTTCGAAGGAATTCGAGGTTCAAAGTTGCAATGCACGCTCGTGCGGTAGAAACGGGTACTAGAACTAGCGAATCGAGTCAAGATGTTGTTGTGCCACTCTTGATGAATTTAATCGTTTGAAAATACATCGCTTCGCTACTCAGGGTGTGTTCCAACTTGATGTTTTTCGTATGGACTAAGCTTAGTTATACTAATCGAAAAGAAGTGACGTCACAAGCAGACGACCAATGCTCCTTTTTTGGCTAGTGGTTAGTGGTTAGTGGGTAGTGGCCGAAAGTGTACACTACGACACCGACTAACCCACTAAAACAAGATGGTTGATACCAGCCATCACAGCTGATACTTTTAGGTTAGGAAAATACCCAAACAGTGAGTGGAAGTATGATTATTGTATTTATTTACATTAGATGATTAATAACAATAAACTTTGTATTAGCATACTAGGTGGCGTGCCCAAAGCTGTTAGCATTTAGTGTGTAGCAGGTAGTGGTTAGTGGTTAGCAGGCGAAAATCAAGTTGGAACACACCCTCACATTGCACCTTCTTGCAGGCGACCCCGTTGCTGATTGCACAGTGTGACCAGGGACTACAGTACGAACAGAAAGCGCTGGTGTTACGAGCGCTGACCGGTCTGTTGTCTATCGCGATGCACCACGGCGTACTGCCGGCTGGACCCGGAGTCCTGCTGCGAACGTACCTGGCGGCCGGGGACGAGGCAGCGTTGCGGACAGAGAGGCTGAGGGGGGCGGCCGTACTCGTCCACGCGTTGGAGCCGGAACACAGGGCCGACCTGTATCGGCTGCTGTGCGAGTGGGTCCACACGGAACGGGACGTCGCAGTCAGGTACAGAGCGTTCGTAATGGCGTTGCGATAGTATCACAGAATATTGTTCCTTTTTGAGAATGTCTTCAGATATACAATAACTGCTGTGCAGGCCAACCACATAAGGGACTTGAGTTCTACATTATTCTTCTTCCATCATATGCCCACATTTGGCCGGTTTTCATCATCATTATTCATCGCCGTTGCCTGCTTCTGGCAGGGTCAGCTTGGGTTTCACAACCAAATTTGTCTACCTCTTCCTATCTTCCCACAATCGTACTTCCTCTACTTGCTCCCAGTTCTCTCCCCTCGTCTGTAGGTCTTCAGCAATCTTTCTCTTCCATCTCTTCCTTGTCTTCCCCGTCTTCTTCCTTTGATCTTTTTTTCATATATTCTCCTGGGCATCCTCTCTTCCGTCATCCGTTTCATGTGTCCAAACCATCTCAGCCTTGTCCTTCCCATTCTGTCCCCTAGCTTCTCCACACCAAGCATTTCTCTAATGTTTGTATTTCTAATACTGTCTCTTCTTGTCTTTCCCACCATTTTAATTTAATTAAATTGATATTTCTAGATACTTATCCGTTTGTTCTTGAATTGATCATATACATCTACGACGACTGCCTGCCTACTACTGCCATTACTGTTGCTTACTGTTATTGCCTCTGGCCTGATCCAAAATATATTTCCTGTTTTATCATCAGTTTCAACAAACTTAAAAAAGTCCGTCAGGTGATACACCCTCTTGGGACGTAACAATTTAGCCACCAAGATCCGCAAGACCTACGTTACGTTACTTTACGTTACTCTTATCTTACGATCGTAAGACTACATTACCGACCAACCGACGGTCATTTTCCAAGTGTAAACGCTGCACAGTTAGTAAATCAGTCGGTAGGTCTACCAGAGTACACTTACGGCAGTTCGTATACTAGTTGCCATCTAAACTTGATCTAAAGAAATATCCATACAATACAACTCGATTGTTTTGCCTAATACGTGACATATGAATTAAATCAAACCTGTTTCTACGCCAATTAAGCAACCACGTAAAAGATAACCTCAATAATACACCAAGCTCCATCGTCTCGCCATTTGTATTTTTGTAATTGTGTTCAGTATTCCGTGGATCCGTGATGACTGTGTACGAACGCTGGTAGAGTTACGAACGTCAAGCACCCAGAACTAGGGATGTGCGGGTAGTGATTTTTGAGTTCGGGTCGGGCTCGGGTCGGGTACTTCAAGTACCCGCGGGCTCGGGTTCAGGTCGGGTAGTGTAAAAAACTAATAATTAATAAAAATGTATCAATCAAAAGAAAATACGTTACATAAAATGTAGTTGTGTACGAATCTACGATATTTGAATCCGAATCTACTTCAACACATTCGAATTTTCTAATTATTTGAAAATTTGAATTTCCCGCCGTATTTCACGCTATTTCCGCCAAGAAGGTGGTGGGGAGTTCTGGCATATGGTCGCCATCTTTGTTTAGATCATGGTCAAATGTCAAATACATTGTGAAATCATGGTGAAATATTGTTACTCACCTAGGCTACACTATATTCATGAAATAATAATTAAGTAAGATAGAAGGTAAGGCATCCTCATATAAAAATCAGTTCCTCCCAAGCTTCCTCGTCTTGCAGCTTTATATTGAAATTCACAATTTCGACCAATCATAAGCTCGAAATTATGTTGTACTAGGCCTAGGCTACCCGACCCGTTTTTTTCGGGCATAATTTACGGCCCGACCCGCCTTTGGGTAAATTTTGTTACCCGAAAAAGACCCGTTTTTCGGGTACCCGCACATCCCTACCCAGAACCTACGATCGTAACGATGAGGGTAACGTAAACGAGGTGCTACCGACCACATCCCGTGTTGTTTTCCAGGGAGGAGTTGGGACGTTGCCTGAAGGCCGCAGCCGAATGCCACCCAAACGAGATACTAGACCAGGTGGTCGGCACAAAGCTCCGTCTGGATCGTCCGGGGGAACTAGACGACGTCGGGTTGGCTCAACGCGTCGAGGTGCTCTGCATGCTGGCAACACTGGAGGCGTTCACGGCGCACGTCGGACCGCCGGTCCTGAGTCTCGTCACCGAGTCAAGGTCGGCGGCCGAGTGTAGTGCCGGACTTCGGGGACTCAAGTACGTGCGGTTGGTTCAGTGGCGTATACAAGGGGGGGGACAAACCCCCCCCCCTTTCGCAAAGGAAAAGTGGAAATTGCATTGGATTAAAAAAAAAATGAAAATATAAATATACAGTATTTTTGTTTTAAATACCGAAGACATTAGTTTGTGTTAAAAATACACACATCGCTCTATAATTCTATTTCTGTGCATTAACACTTCAGTTCAATTGTTTTTCTTTGAAGCTTTTATTCGTTTCTTAAGGAGAAAATCGTTGCCACAAATTTATTAATTTAAGTTCAGTTGGCCGCAGTAAAACGCACAGATCTGCACCAAAATGACCTTGACGAGAAATTTTTTTCGGGGAGGGGAACTCCCGAACCCCCCGTTTATTTTTGGTTCCACTCTCTATAATATGAGTTAAACCCCCCCCCCCTTTCCAAAATCCTGGATACGCCACTGGGTTGGTTAGAATATGTTGATTTTAAGTGATGCGCTCATTGCCATTGAAATCTCACAACAACTTAGTTAAGTCAAATCCTGATGAGTGATGATCCATTTTTTGTTTACAAGTGAATTCGATTAGTATTAAATTACAAAGAAGCATATGTGAGAAAAAATTAGGGATGTCCGGGTAGTGATTTTTGAACTCGAGTCAGGCCCGGGTTGGGTACTTCAACAAGTACCCCCGGGCTCGGGTCAGGTCACGTAGTGTAAACATCTAAAAGTTAATAACCATATTTATTGATTAGACAAAATATGTGACATAAAATGTTGTGGTTTAGGACTACACAAAATTTGAATCCGAATCTACTTCAACAGATTCGAATTTTCAAAGTTTTTGAAAATTTGAATTTCCCGCCATATTTTGCGCTAATTCCGCCAACAAGGCAGTAGATTTCTGACATCCATACTGTCGTGGTCGCCATCTTTACACTGTCAAAAATGGTCAGAATACATCGTGAAATACTGGTCATTCACTTAACACTGCCCCATTGTATGCAAAATAAATTAAAATAAGTATAATTAGGAAATAAGGTAAGGCATCCTCATATAAATATCAGTTCCTCCCAAGCTCCCCAGTCTTGCAGCTGGTCTTGAAAGTCACAATTTTGACCAACCATATTCTCGAAAGTGTGTTGTACTACCCGGCCCGATTTTCTCGGGCATAATTTAAGGCCTGACCCGACTTTGGGTAAATTTTGTTACCTGAAAAATTCCCGTTTTCGGGTACCCGCTCATCCCTAGAAAAAATGTATATGAATATTGAATATATAAAAACAACCCAATTTCTACTGGCTTTACTTAACTCCAGCCAATTTAAAGTTATCTCAATCTAATAATTTGAGAAAGTGATTCATATCCTGAACTTGACTGCGACAGATCATCTACGGTACCTATCTAATAAGCTTTTCAAATGTGTTCCTTTCACGAATCAATTACCCAACCGGTTGACCCGCTGCCCGCATTCATCAGTTACGTTAAACTATTCCACAAATATCAGTATGTATAGTAGCTAAATAATAGATTATTTTAGTTAGTGTTGCCGTGTTGGTACCACCTACATAGCTATAATGTTAAACATTCACATATTTCGTTTTACAGAAAACTAGTAACGGAAGGCTGCACCAAAGTTCACACATTCCTCCACTCAAGTTGCGGTTGCATCTTGCGCCTGGCATCGTGGTGGATTCAGGGGGTTAAGAGTGGCCACGATCCGGGTATCTTTGACGACCTTTCCATACTGCAAGACACTGCCCACGTTCTGTACCATATCCTCCGAACACTACCTGCCAGGTACGAAACTTACGCCACAGATAGCGCCACTAGGCTGAAACGTTGCCTGCGCCATTGTAAATAAAATATAATTTACCTTTTTTGATATGGTAGCCGCAGCTGTAAAGACACCGTTTACATGTAGGCCTACACCAAGATTGTCAAGTTCCAAACTTATAAAACCTTAGCCATAACTGGTAATCACTGTTGACGTGTAGGCCTACACCAAGATTAAAGTCAAGTTCCAAACTGGTAATCAAACCCTAGACCATCTACATTGAAAGCAGTAATCAATCCTCTAGACCAACAAGCCAAGCATTTTTTTTTTATTTTAGAAAATGTAAACAATTGTGAAATGTTAATATCAAGTAGTTCAAATACTTGACAACAACAGATCACCTTTGCTCTGGTCTAGTTCATTTTGTTACCGCCAGAATGCGTACAGTTATGATCTTGTTTCAGTATACAGAGCGACGTCATAGCCGAAATGTTGCCGTGGTATTTCGAGTCGCCACCCAGCACGTTCCAGCCATTGTCCGTCACATCACCGGCTGCCCAAACGAAATGTGTACGTATTGTTTATTTATGCCGAGTAGCCTACGAGTAGGTACAAGTGTACGACTGTTAAAATAAGTTTCCGACGACTTTATCTTGAATAGAATAATTGTCACGTGTGTGTCCAGCAACTAAGCAGCAGTTTCCCTGGCGGGGTGTCGTCGAACTCCAAAACAAGGTCATTGAATGAGATCCAAAATGGCGATTTTGAATCCAACTACAAAAATCGCATTATTATTTAAATAATTCTCACCAATAATGTGAAATTACGTGTACGGTATTTCCTTTGAAAATATATATAGAATGTGAAGACAAAATCTCATTACAGATTGTTATTTTGCCTTTTTGGCCCATAATTTGTTTTGACAGATCAATTCATTTGTTTTTCTGAATGATTCTCCCATTTGAATAACATGTGATTTTTAACATTATAGAAATAGGTTAGATACCTTACTTCGCGCGCGCTACAAGCGATCTAGTGGACCTTGGTATTACCTAGTTCCTACACCTTGCTATGCCTAGGTCCAAATTCACCCAAATTTGTTTTTCTCCAATTGTTTACCATGGTTGAAACAAATGTTACATTCAAAATGCATAGTTTCTTCTAAAAGGTGCCATGTTTCTTCTGGAGAAAATCTACGATTAACGGCTTCTCAATACTAAAAGTTTGGGTGAACTGTCTCTTAGAAATAATACATCAGGTCCAAATTCACCAACTTCGTTAAGTCCCGATTTAGTAAGCTCGGGTTGGTATCCATGAATTTAACAAAAATAGCATTCAAAATGCATGGCAGTCGCCATGTTTGTTGTTGAAGAATCTCCGATTACCGGCTAAATCGGAGTTTAGAAAGTTCCTCTTCTCGTCTTCTCGTACGCACATGGCCACCCTTGTAACTAGAGGTGGACCGATACCAAAGTTTGCCGATACCGATACTATTTTTTTCCTTAACGATACCGATACCACTTTATTTATATAGTAGGGCCTATTCTACAACAAACACACAACTAAGAATAAAAGTGAACAAAAATTTAAAATGTTATCATTTTCACGTTTTATTTTATTTAGGCTTAGGCCTACACTTAGTCAGTCCACGTATGGTATGACAAATACGTAGCAATTTCTTTTAAACAGAGATTTCATTAAAAATATTCTATTCTCTTCTCCAGACATTACTCAGTCTTTACTTTCTAGTTTCTCGTCACGATTATTCATTCACACACCAAAGTAAACACTCAACAATCTCGTGATGCGATGCGATCCCGGGACGCGGAAACGCCATCTTGGATGGGTCGAACTCGAAGTGAAAAGCGCAGGTCGATAGTCGATAAAATAGCAACGCACTCTATCCTAGACTCGGCGCACCGCGCTCGCGCAAGTAGCGCATTCTAGCGGTAGAATTCACTACGTACTTGAACACGTAATAAATTGAGGAGATGGTATCGGATTAAGTATCGGAAAAATTATCCGATACCGATTCAACTGATATCAGAGGTATCGGCCGATTCTCAATATCGGTATTGGTCCACCTCTACTTGTAACGCATCGTCAAACTTGTCCAGGTGCTGCTGCTGGAGGGGGTTGTCAGCGGGCTACGACGCGAGGTCGACATCCGGCCGTCGACCGAGCTGTGTCGGCGCCTCACCCACCTGGCGACGCTCTCGGCCGACATCCCCACCCGACAGAGCTCCGCCCGATGTCTGGCCGTCATCCTAAACAAGGCAACGGACCTCGAGTTGGTCCGCGACCTGTTGCAAGGTACTTACAGCATCATCTGTTGCCACGTCCAACTCTGCGTTGGGTCGGCATTGAAGATAAGCCTCTCCATCTTCTTCTATCCTGCCACCACTCTTCCCCCTCAACTACATGCCAGTCCCCTCCTCGCATGTCCACATCCTTCCTCACTTGGTCGTGCCATCTTTGTCGTGGTCTTCCTCTCGTTCTTCTACCTGGAATCTCCAGTTCTAGCATTCTCCTCGGCAATCTTTCTCTTTCCATCCTCTTGACATGTCCGAACTATTTCAGTCTTCTCTCTCCAATATGCTCCAATAAATTCCTTACGCCTAGTTGGTTTCTTATGTCGTCATTCCTTATCCTGTCCCATCTAGTCTTCCCCACAATACTTCTCAAAAACTTCATGTCTGCAGCTTGTACCAGGCTCTCTTCTGGTGTCGTCATCGTCCAAGTTTCTGCTGCGTATGTTAGTATTGGGACAAAGTAGATATTAAATGAAATATCCAGACAAGAATTTGTTACCTGCACACCCTACTAAATTAAATTTTATCTTTTTTTTACATAGATAAAATTAGCATATGGGAGACTGCATTAAAGTACTGGGCCCAGATTCACAAGAGGTTAAGTCTTTTTCTGGTCTTAACTCTAAAGATCAGCCTAACCTTGGCCCTCCTGTAAAACCAGACCCAGGTCACATGAAGAAGTTACTAATTCCTGATAGGAACAAGCATAGGCGTGCGCACGACCCAGGCCGGACCTAATGTGTCATTTTGGCGGTCGGGCCGCGCTGGACTCCGGCCTGGGCCGAGAGCAGTTTAACCCTTGAGTGAGTAATATAGGATAGAGGGCCCACGCCTTTGGCAGTTTGTCTACCGCCGGTTAGTGCCCAAAATACTTAAGTCGGGTAGTAGAAGTTTGCCAAGCGACGCGATAACGGAGCCTGATTGGTCGGCTACTTCACCGAAGATATACGAAGACAGCCGAAAACTCCGTCATCGCGTCGCTTTGCGAAGTTCTACTACCCGACTAAAGTATGTTGGGCAGCATAAGGCGGTAGACAAACTGACGATAGCGTTGCGGCTCTGCTACCCTACTACTCACTCAACAAATTTCTTCTTCTTCTTCTCTTATGCCCGCAATTGGTCTATTCGGCCATCATGCGTTGTCGTGCTAACCAATAGAGACAGGACTCCCTCTGTACATATGTCATGCCATCTGGCATCGCGTCAAGTTCCCTCTTCATCCTTTCACACCCGAAAAGATGACGTCTATTCTGCTCTTCCTTACCACACAAGCTGCACAAGCTTGACTCAGCCATTCCCACTCTGTGCAGATGTTTACCCAGTAAGTCATGCCCTGTTAACAAATTTAACTTTCAACTTAACTTTCAATTAGTCTTTAAATTAAAATGCACTGTCAGTAGCACGTTTTTACGCAAAGGCGCACTTCACCCGTATGGCACCGGAAAGCGTCGCCTCTTAAACTTGCGTTTTAGGCCATAAAAGTTATTGCATCAACCGAAATTTTTTTCGCCTATGGCGAAATTGCCTCCGGCGGCTGGGGCTTCGCCCCAGACCCCAGCTGTGCCACGCCACCTGTGCCGGGTCTAATGTTAAGCGCTGCGCACGCCTATGGGAACAAGGACACAATGGACATTCCAATAATATGTTTTAAAGTCTGTTCTCAAATATTTTCCTGGATTCACAAGAGGTTCAAAGTTAGGCCGGTCTTAGAGATAACACCAAAACAAGACTTAGGACCTCTTGTGAATCCGGGCCCAGGTATATACATGACGTGTCGGAACAACCTTACAGATGGTTATGTCAATAGACGAGGTACTCATGGCCAATCACAATCGGCGATCGGTATTTGAAAATTGGGGCTCGCTGGTCATTTACGAACCACTCGTCTATGCTGAAAGCATCTTTTTTTTTTATCCTATGCCGAAAGTTTGATTTTTCAATCATTTTTCTTCCTAGCTATCCAATAAATATGTGCTTCCTTCTCTGGCCTGCTCAGGTTATTTGGCAGGGCGTCAATGTCAGATTTAAGTGCGGCACAGCTGAGGATATGTGCTCTGTCCTGAAAACCTAATGTACATAATTTGCAAGTTGCTGGTTCCTTTGTTATTTGAAATCAACTCAAGTGGTGCTGCAGGACATCGTGTCCTGTGGCCGGCCGGAACTGCGCTGTTGCCACCTTTCTTGTCCATGATTTGTCCGGCCCTTTGAGCACCTCGTCTCGCCACAGTTTGTGGTTCGTCTTGGACTCTTCAAGTCTTTCATATGATGTCTTGAGGCCCTCCTTAGGAAGGTTTTTGGCAGAGTTGAAGGAGATACTCGCCGTGTCGGGTGCTGACTTCTTCAAGCCCAATTTGGCTAGTGCGTCGGCTTTCTCGTTGCCCAGGATGTTGCAGTGGCAAGCATCTGTAAGATTGTTTCGGGACATGTATATAGGCATAATATGTAGCATCGAGACCTTAATTTTGTATAGCGTTGCAATGAAAATTTCTACTATGGGGTATTCTACATTAATTATCTTGTTGAACAGGGTTGAAGGCGGGAGGCCCCTGTCCACCCCTGGTGGCGACATGGCTAACCAAGGCGCTTCTCTTGCGAGGGCATCCCGCGGCCGGGGAATGGATGTCGGCGCTTGTTTCTCTGCTCGGGTCGACTGAGACCGGCGTTGAGGCAGCTCGAGGGTTTCTCACGCTTCTAGACACCACCGGGGACCGTCTCAATGCACATAGTCACTGCAACGTCAGGTTGGTCCTTCTGTCCTTATCCAAACTTGCAATCTAACCTACTTTACAAATCTTAGTAGGCTACTACTTGTGACAAGAAATGCGTGTACGGTATATTATGCTTACGTAAAGCAAAATATCAGAACTGATTAAGTCCGTTTAATTTTAGTGACGGTGCTAAGCGCTATAGAAAATTCTAATGTATGCCTCTCGAAGTTTCTTAGCTTCTATTAAATTTCTTATTTTAGCTTTACATAGCGTGCACCATAGTATTCGTGAGTATGACATTTTGAAATACAGTAAAACTTCTTTATAACAAACTTTTGGGGGCCATATTATTATTTTGCTGTAAAGAACATTTCTTCATAAAGATGCTACCTTTACATGCATAAGTACCTTTTGAGACCTCAAAAACAGTGTGTTATATAGATCATTTTGTTATAAAGATGTTTGTTATAAAGAAGTTTCACTGTATCCAAACTAGAGTTTCTGTCATCTGCACACCCTACCTTTACATCTTCTTGCACATAAATTAGCATTTGAAAATAATGTGAGCCATGGATTAAAAAGTAGAGTGGGATACATGTGCCGACACAACCCTAGTCCTTACAGATGCTTTTGTCATACACGACGACTTAAGTTAATAATTTAGTAGACAGTAGAATGTTCCAAACCTTCGAAATTATTTCCATTGTTCAGAAATCATTTGATTGAGTGAGAACGGTATGTTGACAGGATCTTGTACAAACAACGCCTATTCATGTCGGCGCCATCGCTTGCGGCCGAAGCTAGGACTGCGCCCGAACCAGTGGCGCACAATTACCACGCTGCATTAGCGCACCTACTGCAGGGTGTACCGAGAGATGTTCTCACAGTGGATATACCGCAGGTGAGGTGAGCGTGCTTCTTTCCGTTACTAGTTTATACACGCAACGGACCGAATAATATTCTAAACTACGTACTTCGGAAATGTGAATGGGTTACGATTGCCTAACGGCTAGGTAATTGAGCTAGGGGAGAAGGACAGGAAGGAACCAACAGCTTACCTTGTAGTAGTTGCAGCCTTCGGAGTTGATAGAAACGCAAAACGTCGAGACGGTTTCGGCCTGACGTGGCCTTGATCACCCGACGAAGGTGGAAGAAAGACTTTCTTTCCTCGGGTGATCAAGGCCCCGTCAGACCGAAACTGTCTTGACGTTTTGTGTTTATAACTTTTGTGTTTCTATCGACTCCGAAGGCCGCAAGTACTTCAAGGTAAGCTGTTGGTTCCTTCCAGTACTTAGGAAATGGAAAATTTGAGCCTGTGGTCTATCGAAATTCCAAACTTGTGTACTGAATTTCAACTGCTTCTGCTCATGTCGTGATATGGATTAAAATAAAAAGGCTATTTAAGAATTGAGTAGCCGTATTTTACATTCAGTTTCATTTTCGACATCTGTAGTGCTTGATGATCAATCTATCGTACCCCAATATATTATATTTTGGCTCTACCTTTGTAGTTCAACCACAGTACTACAAGGAGCATACAGTAGCGAAACTTGGGCAATATTCCATCGGCAAACTCCTGCGCGCGCAGCTACGGTCACCCTGGAGGCAAGTAGCTCATATTGCTGGCGAGGAGTGTGGCGAGGGGCGGCAAGGAGGTATCCCTCTCCCCCTCCCCCCAGGTCTCGTCCATGGTCTCGTTGAGTTTGGTCTAACCCACCGCTACGAACGCCACCCGCTTCCGTGCCGCAAGTCGTCTGCTGTGCCAGGCATAGCACTTTCGTTACTGTTTGCTCCTTATACTGTGGTTCAACCATGTAGCCCAAGAACGTTTCGTATCCCAGTAGGTAGAACTTCTCTAGCTGGAAGGTGCCAGGTAACACGTTGTCTGCGTCTGTGTTCTAGACTGTCTCGCTGTTACTAGAGTGTCTCCAGGTGAATCATGTGTCACTGCTGGAGGCAACTCTGGACACCCTGTCTAATCTTGCGAGTATGTCGCAGCCCGAACTAGCCGATCATCTGTCCATGCTGGTACCTCGATGCCTGACACTCGCGCAGTCTCATAGTTCAATGGTATGGACGACTCATCCCAATGTACCAGATTCTTTTTTTTTGGGGGGGGGGGGCGGTTCGTAAGGTTTTAGCTCGAAGCTGCTTATATTCAATGGCTAACTGAAGTTGTGAGAGGAATAAAGTTCCCAATCTAAAAATTAATTGCCTGAACACTTTGTACCTCGACGGACAGGCTCCACCCATCTACAGTAGAACCGCCTTTGTACGTTTCGCTTTTCTACGTTTTTTACGTTTCTGCGTTTTTTTTACGAAGTCCCGGCGAAGCCTTATGGCATTTATGCATAATTTATTTCTTTAATACGTTTCCCAATATTACGTTTTTTACGTTAATGCGTTTCAAAAATCAGTCCGTCAAGGTAATTAGATCCTATAGTACGTTTTCTGTGTTCTCATAATCGGTTTTTCAGGCCAGCCAGTGAGTCAAATTACAAGTTGTTATTGTTCAAGCCAACCACGGTAGTCATTCATTCATCCCAGTTCTGCGAAGCGCCCCCCCCCCCCCCCACCCCCTTCCCTCGCTCAACACAATGCAACCCAGCGGCCAGTGAGTGCCTTGACCTTGACCAGCTGCATCTCGTTCCGCGTGGGAGGGGGGGTTTCTGAAAAGCCGGCTACAGACTATTCGTCATTCGCATTCGTCGAACCTTCAGCAGGTAGCGGTTCGTGGCCAATTCGTGAATAGTGTGTAGGGGGTCATTCGCGGAAACCCGTGCGCGATTCGCGAATCATGGTGGTTCGCTCTAGAAGCGGTATTTATCAAAGTACACGAATCGCTACCTGGTCACGCGCCTAGTTTCACCCTCGGCGCCAGCCTACAACAAAGGGCTTGAAATATCAAAACGGGCATTGCTCATCAAACAAGCCACTTACAGTCATGGAGTCCGAGTGGAAGGATGAGCGTGTGCTTGCTTTATTTGAAGAAATAAAATAGTTCCGTTGTTTGTGGGACCCAAAAGATAAAGACAGAAAGAGTAGAAACAAAAGGAACGATTGTTTGAAAAAGATAAGTGTTAAGTTTGAGTGTACACAGGAAGAGATAAAAAATATTTGGATCTGTTGCAACACTCGCAACTGCAATATCATCATCACTCTCATCACTCATGATCGACGGACTCACCAAGTAACATCTGCCTTCCAACTGAAACACGCACAGTGTGTAGGGCTACCCCGGCGGTTCGCTAATCGTTCACGAATTGGCCACGAACCGCTACCTGCTGAAGGTTCGACGAATGCGAATGACGAATGGCGAATAGTCTGTAGCCGGCTAAAGGGTCGTTTTATCTACGATCTCGGCTGCCGGCACTGAGGTTCTTTACCTGCTTACCATAAATAACAAACCCTCGCCCAGTGGTCCTCTTTACAAAAGGCTTTTGTCAAACTACAGAGATAATTAACATTGCCCTCGCACTTCGACTACTCCTATTGTCCTAAGTATAGAAAACAATATTTTTACCCACTCGAGTTTTTTATAATACGTCATCACAGCCTAGTCTAGCTGCATGACCATGGTCGCCAGGCCTTGCATGACCATGGTCGCCAGGCCTTGCTTACGACCCTTCTTAGATAAGAATGAAGAATGGTGTCGTCGGGGGGGGGGGGGGGGGGAGCTTTTACAAGATTATAAGTGTTAGGAATGTATGAAAAGACAAATTTGAAGTATTTCAATAGTGCGTTTTTCCCGTTACCACGTTTTTTGTCTCGGGTCCCTCGAAAAAGTACAAAGGAGGTTTCACTGTATAACCACGTATGTTGTGCTGTAGTCGATTGCATCAGTACGGTACATAGGCTAGCTAGATCTATTATACTAATATTGTCTGCAGTAGCATGTACTACTTAACTGTGCATGTATCACTGCAATAACTGACTAACATTCATATGTATGCGTTGTTTATTTTACAGAAAGTGCGCATAGCTGCTCTAGAATGCTTACATCATTTTACTACTTTTGCTACGATATTACTTCTACCATTAAAACAAGATGTAAGTACAATTTTATATTACATGCATTACAAGAGCGTAGTACATATGTATTTAGTATCAATATATATTTTTTTTTATATCTGCTCCCTGTGTCCAACAATGAAGTCGGGTAGGGGATAGGAACTTAATTCCATCATATTCTGGCCCTTAGGTACATCGAAGCCGGCTGGCCATGCCTGACGCTTCCCTCATGTTAACTTTCTCCAGCTCCTCCTCTTCACTTTCTTCTTCCTCTGCTCTTTCTACAAATTCTGTCCATACTTTTCTATCTTCCCACCATCGTTCCTGATTGACCTCTTCCCAAGTTGCATTTCTTCTTTCCACGTCCATTGCTATATAATATATATAATAAATAATCAAATGAGGATCAAATAATCCCCAGTGAAAGTCAGTATTGTAACCATGTGTGTAGACAATAAGAGTGTGGTGTGTCTTTGGGTATGGTCCGAAACTTGTTGAAAAGTGAAAACACTTTTGGCGTGTTTGGGTTGGTCCGTAACGTGTTGAGAATTATATGCCGAGCGGTCCAAAACCCCATCTTTAAGCGTTTCAAGCGCACTGGAGATGCCGGACCTTTTCGTTCTAGCATCGCCAGCATTCAGGTATTATGGCGGCAATTTCAAAATATCAATGTTGAAAAGCTTGTATTTTCCGCTGCTAGGCCAACTGTGTATATTACGTCATTCTCATTATACATACAAGAACTTTAGAAATGTAATTAATTTCATTTCATTGGACTTAAATTCTAAGTTAACAACTAAAACAGTTTTTCTTCCTAGTTTACAAAACTTCGCGCGTGTTTTGACCATTTTTTCACTTCACCTGGTCCGAAACCTACGTTGCTTGGTAGTGCTGCGGCGTGCTGGGGAACGCTAAAACCAAAGCATATCCAACAAGTTTCGGATCGTACCCTAGTATGGGTAGACAATAAGAGAATATCTTTGTCTCTGGCAGGTGGTCCGGGGCACGGCCAAGTGCGTGGACGACCGGAAACGTCTAGTTCGGAGAGCGGCAGTCGCAGCCCGGACAAGATGGTTCCTCGTGGGATCGCCCGGAGAACCGACAAAGAGATAACATTTGCCCCACCGCCCACAGTGCAACTCCGGTTATACGTTTCTCGCTTGTATCTTGTATCTGCGTTTCAAATACAACCCGACAAAAGTATAAGGGAAGTTTTACTGTACACCATATAACAAAATAAAGTAAATAATAAAGTATATACATAATTGATGAAAATGATTGTCTCATTTATCAAATAAACATTGAACAGAAACTGGTAATTACTATTGATGTGCAAGTAGTGCTTTTTGGTTCGAGTCAAGTATCAAGTCTAGCTGCTAACTACTCGCGAATATCGAGTCGAGTAGTAAAAAAAAAAGAAAAACGGAAACCGTGGCTTTAAAATCATAATTTAGGCCTAGGCCTAATCACTACGACAAAATAACTATAATATTATCGAACTCAAGCTCTAATCTGATAACGGGTCATAGTTATTGATAATATCCATTATTTATTAGTGGCAATATATATCGTCAACGTACGCGAGCTGATTGCAGCCGAAAAACTTCACAACTGCCGTCAAAGTGTTGTGATCTGCACGTCACTTGCTGATACTTCCAATCCCATTCCAACCGCTTTGCAGAAACAACGACAAAATTAATAAATATGATCACATATTTCGTGCTATTATATCTCATAATTTGGCAGAAATGTACGCTATTACGTGTTTAAACAATATATTAAAACTTGATGTATTTTATTGCCTTCCATTTCGCAAGTTCAAAGTTGCCATTGCTGAAATGATTCTAGGTCGCTCCCAGCAGCGACGTCACAAAATAACGTCACTACCCATTAGCTGAACTGATGTTGAAAACGGTAGACTGCACCTTTTTCGCATGGGCGCTCAGTTGACTTGCGTTCAAATTAATCGGCAGGAATACTCAATTCGACTCGAAAATCATTAAAAACTCGGGTCGAGTACCAACTACTCGACTCGACTCGAGGTTTCGAGTACTCGCACATCCCTAGTAATTAGATTTACTTAAGTTTGATTAGGTGTGCAGCCTAAAGGCTTTATCACTTATCAGTATTTACCTACTTAAGTTTGGTGAATCAAATATAATGAGTCATGATTCATGAAACTTTAATACTAGTAAGCTTAAAATTCTAATATAGTAGTTACCAAATTGTGCTTGACTTTCACTGAAAATAACAAATATCCTGCTTGCTCCGCTAAACCTCACACATCTTTTTAAGAATCCATTGTCCTCACTTTGTTACCCTAGATGTAATGAGTTTCAAAAGCTGCAATGCGATGTTCACAAAGCCTGCTTGTATCGAGTCTAGTAAGCAGTGGCGTAACTAAGGGGGGGGTTTAGGGGGTTTAAACCCCCCCCAAAACTACATCGAGAATGATTTTACTTAATACTACATTAACTTAATACTATATTGTAAGATCCTTAAACAACTTCAGTCTATAACAATCGCAACAAACAACATTTTCATTATATTTATCATACCCCTTCACTTAGATAAGATGAATAATTTCTTTCAATAATTCAATTATATTATTTATGAGTTCATCTACAACTAATACACCTTTCGCTCGAACCAGTAAAAGTGAGGGTACCTATAAATAAAAATGCATTAATCTAATATTACAATGTCACGGTCTGTGAATTTAAATTTAAATAACGTATGTGACCTGTGACCACAATGTTTCACTTTATATTGAGATTATATTGAAAAACCATAAAACATTAAGAACACAATTTCTATGCAATTCTTATTTAGAACTATTAATACCTACTGTAACACTGTAACTTCAATAAAATACAAACAAATGAGTAGTGGTACGAGTAGTATTCTTGGAGTCTAAAAGGCACAAAATAATTATAGAAGTGAAAAAAAATTTCGCCTTCGGCGAAATGGCCTCCGGCGGCTGGGGCTTTGCCCCAGACCCCTTTCAGTCCCCTCATCTCTTTTTTCTTTATTTAACCCCCCCCCGAAATAATTCCTAGTTACACCACTGCTAGTAAGATATAGGCAGCAGAAGCTAGGGTTCCAAGAAGATGTTGGAAAAGATGGCAAGGAATAGCCGAAGTGGGAAGTTCTTGCGAGGAAACGTGTGAAGTTAAAGGGATGGGAAGGTGGCGCCGAATTAGAGAAGGAAGAAAAGGTGAACGCGGGAATCAGATACATCGATGAGGTCGTGGAAATGTTGTCAAGCCAACCGTGCTGCCTGAAAGGTGGTATCTCCAATCTAGTCGAGTCTCTTCTCACTTCTAATGGCTACCAGAACTTCTACAGGTAAGCTGTTGGCTCCTATTATTCTTTTCTCAACCAAATTACCAAACCAATGCTTATACGCCAACTACATGCTATACTTAAATATTTCTTTAAGTGATGTTTATAATTAAATGTTTCGTGTTGTCGTCCATAATTGTCATTTAAATGGCCATTTTAATAAGACACCCATTTAAAGTAGCCATTTAAGAGCGTTCGGAAGTAGTCATTATACCGCTAAAACATGCATCTAAACTTACACTCCTCACGCCTAAACCGATAACAGGATTTCTCTCTAATTTTACATCCTAGTATAAAAGTGTCAAGTTGATGACTTTCATTACGAAAACACAAGATATTAATCTTGAAAGAGTATATAAAAAATTATAAAATTTATACATTTGCACACATCGAAACTACATTGTGTATAAATTTACATATTTTATAATTTTTTATGTACTCTTTCAAGATTAATAGCTTGTGTTTTCGTAATGAAAGTCATCCATTTGATACTTTTATACTAGGACGTAAAATTAGAGAGAAATCCTGTTATCGGTTTACGTTTAGGTGTGAGGAATGTAAGTTTAGACGCATGTTTTAGCGGTAAAATGACTACTTCTATAGCATGTAGAAGGTGTGCGTATAAGTAACCCAGTCTGAAGACACAGTAGTAAATTATGTTTGGTGGTGAAATTATCTACCCTTTAATTACATTGTAGTTTCCAATTTTCATTAAGTTAATAAACCTTAAAGACCCGTTCATAACCAATTACGAAGTTGATCAAATGCAAAAAGTTCTTTAGCTAATTCAGCTAGTTCAGCTAATTTGAGTAATTTTTTCAATCGTGCACATATGCACAAGACAAAAACAAAATATCAGCAGGTTTGAAGCGGATTTCAAGAAAGCTGTTGAGATTATAGTGGATGATTCACTTCTTATTAATCTTGTTAAAAGTTCAGAAAATGTATGTACAAAAGTTGGTCGGATTATCACGGAAAGTGCAGTAATCTCGGATTGATCTACGTACCTTTGTAAAATTTCATAGTGAATGCCTACCTAAATTTCTAAACTTAGTAATGTTAATTTTCTCATGTTATTGGTTGTGAATGACGCTTAATGAATTTACCATCTTGATAGATGCAACAAATTCACACTTGTTATTACAAGCACCAATCATGTAGTTAATTGTGAATATGAAGTGCATGGGTATCACCAGGAATCTACCATTTCACAATCTTGTAAATACAGTACAGTAGTGTTGATTAAAAATGAATGGAATAATGTATGCAATGTTAGCACAGTGCCCTAGAGCTTAGTATTGATTCTCAAAGAGCTGGCTAGCTTAGTATGGTAAAATAGTCTGGTGTAGCATACTTATAGGAAGCCATAAACATGCCCTCCAACCCTTGTAGTAATTGGTTTAGTCAGGAAGTCCAACAAGTGCTTTGGCAAGTCACAAACAAATCTTTTATTTCACTGTGGAACTTCTTGATACAAACATAACATGGAGGAAAGTAAGATTACATTATTATCATAATAAATAGCAATACGGTACCATTGCACTATGAATTATTCAATTCAGTATTAACACTGTACTAAGAAGAAAATAAAGTTCTATTCTAACTGATTCGGTTAGTTCACACCAACCCTACTGTTTTAGTTGGCTAAATGACAAGGCAATTTTAAGATAAATGATCGATTATTGAAACCATTCCTTCGTTGTATATTTTGCAATTGTCCAATTGATATTGAATCACTTGCCTGTACATCGATTAATAATCAATAATCGTTTGACCTCCATAAATTATTATCTTCAGATACCCAGATCTGGATTTACTAAAGTAGTTTTTCCTCTGTGTATGCTTTTCACTTACAGTGGATAGAGATACATTGACCGAAACAGCAACAGTTTGAAGGTGTACGTAAGTGGAAGAATGAAGGAGACGGTTTCACCTTACAAACATTTTGTTGGGAAGAAACGCGTCAAAAACACAGTGTCAACGCACAAAACAATGCGTTTGTGTTTACAGGTAGCGTATTGGCAGGCGTGGCCCGAACTGGTGCGTACCGGTACGAAGATGGCTCGAGGTACGTCGGTGACTGGAACACCAAAGGTCAGAAACATGGCTCCGGACATCTATCGCTATCGGACGGTATTCGATACACCGGTGGATTTCTGAACGGACTGTGCAGTGGCCTCGGGGTCATGTCCTTCCCAGACGGGGCCAAGTAAGCTTCAACTTTCAATACGTGATACGTACTAAAGACTTTGGATCCGATACATTCCTTTTTCCTTCAGATTAACTAGGAACCAAGAGTAACTACAATATTATGCATAGGAACTGGAATGTATTTTTGAATTGTCCAATTATTTTATAGTGGAGTATAGTCTTCCTATGGATGGAATCTCCTTATAAGGAGCTATGTATACATTTTTAGAAACAATTAATGAATTATCAAAGAATCCATTTTAGAAAACATGCCTGTTCATGTTGATTTCAAAGGAACTAGAAATAAATAAAAATAAACATGGTGCTATTTCCATCAGGAACTGTAACTGTAATTAGCCTTGTGTAATTTTTCTTATTATTTTGGTATGCAATACATGATGTTGTACTTATAGCTGATTATTATTACATAATAATATTCCCTAGATACGAAGGAGAATTCATGCAAGGCTGGTTTCACGGCCATGGAGTGTTTTGGCGCGCTGACGGAATGAAATTCGAAGGCGAGTTCCGTGGAGGACGCATTTGGGGTCTGGGTATGTGACTTGTGTGATGTGATGTACCTTCTTTCAAGTCCATGTTGATAAAACACCTATGACTAGTGCTATCGTGGGAAAATTGAATTGAATGTACGCAGGACTCCGTACCCCCCATCGGTGAGCACATTTATCGCTCTAAATAGTAAATAGTACTGACAACATTTTGTTTCCAGGGCTCGTGACCTTCAGCGACGAGAGTCACGGCTTCCCTCGAAACGAAGGCTTTTTCCAAGACTGCCGTTTGGTGCGCAAGAAACGATGCCCCGAGGTGGTTCAACGGGCGCAGAAAGTTGCCATGATGGCGCGCGCTCAAGCAGAGCAGTAGAATCTATTTAACGGTAAAACCAAAATGTGTGTTGTGTCGTAATGAAATATAATAAAAACGGAAACATAGTAGAACAGGTAAAATGTTATAAGAACCTAGTAATTGGACTGTACACTGTTCCTTGTCACAACATAAAAAATTAAAATGCAATATTTCAAACCCTAATGAGAGCTCTTCAACAGGCAAAACCACCTGTTGAAGAGCTCTGATCAGGGTTCGAAATATTGCGTTTTAATTTTTTATATTGTGACAAGGAACAGTGTATAGTCCGAATTCTAGGTTCTTGTAATGAAATATAGCAGGAACATGTGATGTGACTACAGTACTTCACATCGAATGGACCAAAGCAATAATTGTTTGTGGGACATGTGTGTGGGGTATGTGTGTGGAATGTGGAATGTTAACAATTTTTGGATATAGGCCTACCCATCCACTTAACAGTTTGAGTTTCTATGTAATAAGTACTAGCTAATTTATAGAATGTTTCTTTTGTCAGAGCTTGATGATAAAAAAATAAAACTAAGCCTTGTTTCTTTTTGCCTTTGAGTTGATGTAGGCTATTGAAAATTGAGCGAGGTCCATTTTCATAATTTATGAACTACATTATTACTAGGGTTGCCGTTCGATATGAATTTCAGTATCGATAATCAGACCAGTAAATTCGATCATTGATCGCGATAATCAACTTAAAATATCGATCAATAATCGATAATCGAATCAAAATCAACGTTATTTCTTGCATAGGATGCGGACCATTTGCGAGTATATTGTTTAATTCCTTGTGTCATCCACATATGTACATGTTTTGGGGGGGAAATCTATTACTCGTATTGTGTATTGTGTTGTCTGTCGCCTGGCGACCTCATACCACAAGATCGAAGATGAAACTGGAGACTGATGTAGTCGGCTGGAAGCTGCGCCTGGCACTGTCTTGACCTTGAGCTGGCAGGAGGGGCGAGGGGAAAATACATGAGGGGCGGTCGACTTGCGTTGGGAAATGTGCAGTTGTCATTCACGACAGCCGGTTACACACCACGGATCAGATTCGAGCCATTCGATTATCTGTATATTGGTAATCTATTCAGGAAGACTGAAACGATTATTGATCGTTTCGGTGAATAATCTATCGATCGATATATCGATTGTCAAACAACCCTAATTATTACCAAGGGGAAACATCGCTTGAACAGATAGCAAATCAATACCAAAATACAGAATATTAGAGTTACGGAACTTGCAAATTGAGTATTGGTGTTTCATAGAGGTTTGTCCACTAGAATCTAGATTAACTCGATAGTATTTGGAGAAAGGAAACTAACGGCTTAACTGAAATAAAATAGCTACTATATAGAGAGTCCTTGTGGTAACGTATGAATCTTCTTTCAGGTAAGCTGTTGGTATTCTTTCTCCTTTCCCTGACACTAAAATTTCATTGATAAACTAAATTTTGGGCATTGCTTCATGCTTATGTGGGTCCCGATAGAATCTGGACCCAGTGAGAGCACGCATTACTGTTTACAGTTACACATCTAATGTCAAAATCAAATTGACTTGGCCAAAACCAGGGGCCGGAATCCGGATTCACAAGAGGTCTTAACTTAGGACAGGTCATAAGTCTTGCTGTACTGTATGTGCTGTTATAAATCCATGGTAGGCCTACTACACAGTCCAATTGATGGTTAATTTCGTGGAAATCACAATGAACTTGAAATATTGCAAGGCGGTGTTTTAAAGTTTCCTGTTTTGTTTTCTAATACATCTACACTTTTAAAACAGACAAATGCGTATGTCAAGTAAACGATATCTATTAATGTTCACACTTTGAAGTCATAGACGTATTGCCACCATCTTTGAAAAAAAGATAAGACAACTCAGACAGGGCCTAAATTTTGGTCTCAACTGTTTGTTATTTACTAAGGGTTTCTTAGGGATGTTGAGTCGAGGGTATGTGCAGGTCCGTATCAGCCAATGGCGTAGTGGTCCTAAAGTTAGGCCAGGCTTAAGTTAAGACTTTTTGTGAATCCGGGCCCAGGTTTTACAAATCAGTTTTGACACAAAGCGAACACACCACGCCGTTTTGAAACCCTTGGCAACTCTAGTGAATGTGTGTGTGTGAAAGTAAAACACACATTTGGCGGAGCTTTCATCATAAATTTAATGTCGTGCCGATCATCAGTGTCAGACAGAGTCGCTCTCCACTTCTTTGTAGTCCATCTCCAGCGCTGCCAGATCCATTCTGGCCTCCACCATCTCCCCCTCCTCCAGCCCCTGGCCGACGTAGTGATGGACAAACGCGCGCTTCGCATACATCAGGTCAAACTTGTAGTCTAGGCGCTTCCACGCGATGGCTATCGCAGACGAGTTGGAGAGCATGCAGACGGCGCGGTTCACCTTGGCCAGGTCACCGCCGGGCACCGTGGTCGGGGGCTGGTAGTTGATGCCGATCTAGACCAAACCGAGCGTTAATATGCTGGTTAACGTGCTCACGATGTGCAACAGTATTTTCTTCGATATCGTGGTATGTATTTAATTTTGCCACGGTTACACAAAAATTATGTGACTGTTAAACCTATCAATTAGGAATGTTGATGGGTAATCGGCTGTTCCCTTATTACCACGTTATTCGTTCTCCGACGATGGTTTGTAGTCGCAGCCATTGATTTTACATTTTTGTTCAGTATCGTGATGTTTCCAATATTGTGAGACGATATTGATATAAAAAATAACCTTCATTTTCTCGTGATATATCGAATAATCAATATTGTTGCACATCTCTAGAATTTAGGGATAAAAAATATGGAATTGCATTTAGTCAAGGCGATAAACATAGACCGTAGTAATATTTACAAAGTAAGCACTAACCTTGAATCCTGTGGGACACCAATCTACAAACAAGATGGATCGTTTGGACTTGATGTTTGCGATGGCATTGTTGACGTCCAAGGGCACCACATCCCCTCTGTATAGCAGGCAACACGACATGTACTTGCCCTGGCGTGGATCGCACTTTACCATCTGATTGGCCGGCTCAAAGCACGAGTTGGTGAGTTGGGCGACAGACAACGCTTCGTGGTAAGCTTTCGACGCGGGCACAATCGGGGCATACGTGATGAGAGGGAAATGGATTCGAGGATAGGGGACCAAGTTGGTCTGGAATTCGATCAAGTCTACGTTGACGGCGCCCTCGAAGCGAAGTGAAGCGGTCACACAAGACACGACCTAGCACGTCGAAAATAACACATCAACAAATATATCGACTGGTTTTGCAAAATTTTGTTTCCTTGGAAGATTTGGGATTCTTTTAATTTACTGGTTTGCACTACCATTGGAACTCTCGTACTTCATCTAGCAATGATTGTTCAAACGCAAAAACCGCCCAAAATTAATGTTTATTATATCATGAGAACGCTTCCAAATACTGAAAAAGTGATTCTGGTCCTGTCTTTGGTTTTGTATCAGCTACACAATGGGTTAAAAAACATTCACAGTTTGTTATCGTTACAGTTGTTATTTTATTTATAATTTAATAATTAATAATTACCAAAAAAATAAAGATCGTAAAAATATATATATATTTTTTTACTTTTTAAACCCATTGTGTAGCTGATACAAAACTAAAGGCAGGATCAGAATCACTTTTTCAATATTTGGAAGCGTTCTCATGGTATAACAAAAACCATTAATTTTGTGCGGTTTTAATACCCAGTCCCGTTAACTCGGCACTGATGAACGACGGTAAGGTGGACGATTTGGTTTGAAGATGATGGAAAGTGGAAACGTCATTACCTGGGCTATGAGTCGGTTGAGATTGGTGTATGTTGGCCGTGGGACGTCCAGATTCCTAGCACATATGTCGTAGATTGCCTCGTTGTCGAAGACAAAGCAACAGTCTTCGAACTCCAGACATCCGTGCGTTGTCAAGACTGCGTTGTACGGCTCTACGACTAACGGAGATATCTGGGAAAGAAAGGAGAGCTAACCAAATTCCACTCAGGTCGGTGTGCGTCTAGCTTGGAGTGTTGTTACGTTATGCTTATAGGGGCCCGGAGCAATTTCTTCATTTATGAAGTGATATTGAGGTATGGAAGTGCCTTGGCTCGTTATGTGATGGCTATACTTCTCATCCGATTGCATAGCTAAGTCTAAAGGCTCGTGTACATCCACTTTGCGTACGTGTGAAAATTATAGAAATTATGTTAGCCGTTCCCATCGAATGTTGATAATTTTCTTAAGTAAACGTAAACCAATCAGAGCTCACGAATTTCCCACCAATAGGGAACTTGCAACTGAGTTCAGAGCCAACAAATGAATCAAACTGATAAACAAACAAGGAGCTGTCAAAATAATAAAATTGTAACATTATGAAGAAAACGAGGTATGGCGATAGTTTAACTGCGCACCAGTTAAAACTTTAAATTATGGGCAACCAAGTTGTGAGAGTTTTTAATGTTTCTTGTTTGTTTTGAAGATTTATTTTCAAAATAGAAATGTATAGAAATGTTGTGATGTGGTTTGGTTTGACACTTCGATAAAGAAACAATGTAAACTGTTGGTATGTTTGCTCTCTATTGTGCATGCGCCAATTAACCAAATTCTAGAAATTAGAAAAAAGTTGGAGTTGAATCAACTTTTCGCGTCGTGAAACGTACGTTAATTTTCCTAATTTCAATGTGCATGGTTACATGTAAATTCAATATGGCCAACTCGCTAATTTCTGGAAGTTACGTACGCTAAGTGGATGTAGACGGGCCTTTAGGCTGTCCCCCACAACAGCAACACAGGCAAGAATGACTCAAAACTAACATAGATAGCGCTGCTAAGCAACCTCCTTTCAGCGCCATTGATGAATAATAACAATACAACAACAATGAAAATTGACAGCTAAACCACTCCTAATAGAAGTTTATTTTCTTGCCACCAGAATGCATCTCATCTATTTTGAGTGCTCTTATAGTTTTAGATTGTCAACAAGAACTATTGTTATGGGACATTCCACATCTCCAACATTCACTATAATAACTACTACATATTATAGGTATGACCTGGAGAGTTCGTTATTTCTCTCCCGAGTGTTTTCCAAGTAGTGTTTGGACCTTTTTTTATACATAATTTATTAATAGTAGGAACCTAACTTGAGCTTTAAAACAAAGATTAAGCATCCTATGCAAGGTATCTCTAAATAAATCAACGTTATTTTGAAGTTTCCCTAAAACCTAGATGGGCTAAATTAAATTTACAAAAATTATTCACCTGTCTCACATTTAGTTTTCCATTTGCTGGCAACTTCCTCAAAGTTTTTATATGGCAGGATAAACTACAATGCGTGGTTTCAACATTTCCAAGAATCAGTAAATGGTGAGCATAGTCTTACCTGCGGAGCCGGGTAAACGGCAAACTCTAGCTTGCTCTTCTTGCCGTAGTCTTGACACAGCCGTTCCAGCAACAACGTGGTGAAACCAGAGCCCGTCCCTCCGCCAAAAGATCGGAACAAGAGAAATCCCTGCAGAGATCTGCAGTCATCGGCCACCTTTCGAATACGATCCAACGCTAAATCGATCATTTCTCTTCCGATGGTGCAGTAGCCAATCGCAAAGTTGCTTGCCGCATCCTCTTTGCCAGTTATTAACTGCTCGGGATGAAACAGATTGCGATATGCCCCGGTGCGAATCTCGTCTGTAAGTCCAAACATATAGCATACAAGCTGACATTCAAAATACCTCACAGGTATAATAGTTGGTAGTAGCTATCTTTGCAATCGGCATACTACATCCTTTGCATTTTTAAATTGTAATTATCTATGGGGGAAAGTAAGGAAAGCAAAATGAGGAGGGGGAGAGTGCGGAAATCCTCCAGAAATGAGATTGCTGAGAGGTGCAGTGGGTAAGACAAGAAGAAATACGAACACATGAGTATGAAGTGCTGGGTATAGAGAAGTTAGTAGACAGGATGCAAAGGACACTGCTGAGATGGTTTAGACATATGAAATACATTATGGAACAGAGTATGCCCAGGAGAATGTATGAAAGAGGAACGGCAGGAAGAAGAAGAAACAGTAGTAAGTAAGTAAGGATGAGAAGAGATGGAAGGAGCCCACAGTAAGGGTCCTACAGGCAAGAGGGGAGACGTAAGAGTATGTGTAAGTGATGCAATTCTGGAAGGATTGGGAGAAGTGAATAAATTTTTTTCCAAAATCAAGCTGACCCTGCCAGAAGAAAACGGCATGCTGATGATGATAATGATGAATAACCGTTTAATTCAACGCGAAACAAAAATAAAAATGGCTGCATTCACAATAATTTGTTCCTACTAGGATGTGAAACATTGTATTACCTACAACTGTAGGCTCTAAGTCTACGGCAACCAGCCTGGGTACGCATTTTCCTGCTGACGACACGCTGAATAGTGCGTTGAAGTCTTCGGGACCGTGTCTGTTGTACAAGACGCCATCTGGTCGAATCCCATGCTCCAGGCAATATAACTCCCAGCAGGCGTTTGCAATCTGGACCCCGGCTTGGCCGATGTGAATGGATATGACTTCTCTCTAGACATGAAGAAAATCTTGCAGCAAAACATTTCCCATACCTTCGTCCAGCGAACGATTACAAATTCTCTCTAATTTAGAAAAGTTGATGGTTTGCAAGTATTCTATACTCGTCGGTAATGTATGAGGCTACGACTTCAGTTGCAGGGCGTGTAGGTATATCATGTTGGATAATTTAATTCTTTCACTTGACGTTGTTGTGAACAACAGAAAACCATACCATGTCACCTAAATCAACTATGTCTTACATGGAAATATAAAACTTAGGCCTACATGTCATGTTTCTTATTCTGGGACAAAATAACCACCAACAAAGTTCAGTGGACACCAGAATGTAAGAAAATGAGACTGTCCTTGCATGATTTACCAGGACGTTTTGGTCAGTCGAAGGTAGGCCTATATTTATGTTCTTCATGTTCCTTCATATTTATATAATCTATTTGTAGGCCTTTTATTTAAAATAATGTTTTTTAGTTGATTTTATTTTATTTAATTTCCCAATTAATTTTTATTGTTCTTAATTTTTAAATAGTAGCCTACAGTAGTTTGTTTTGTTTTTCCTTTTAATCATTATTGCTATTTATGATTTTATTATTATTGTTTGCGTAGATCTATTTATTGTCCTTCTTTGTAGGCCTAAATCAGTTTTTATAACTGAATAATAGGCTAGACAATAAATAAATAAGTGTAGGTAGGCCTACTTTTTCTCTCCTTCCTAGTCTAGCTCGAAATGTCTTGTCATTTGTACACCTGAGTCAGAAACAGCATTATTTTTCTAGCAGAACACGCTGTAACAAACACTATAGGCCTGTACTGGCACCTTTTTTCAAACAAAAAATTTAATTAAAAAATGATTACTTCAGCCTATCCATTTTGTTCTGTTGGAAATTTATTTTTTTATTTATCAATAGAACATTGATTTTATATTTCAAAGTTACTTATGACACAAATGTGCCTTAAAATGTGTTTTAGGCCATGAAAAAGAATACAGTCTCCCAAGAAAATTCACATGCGGTAAAATAGCCTCCACTGGCTATTTCAAGTCATTGTAGCCTACCGGCACCTTTTCTCAGGACAAAGCAACGTTCACGAAAAATAAATAATTAAGAGTTTGATTAACAAGCCAATTATAATTGGATAATTTTTATAAACCTAGAGTAATAACAAAATATCATGCTTACTCTTGAGGACATTACTAAATGTTGTGCGACATGCTGTAGGCCTATTGTTCATTACGTTGACGTCATCATGGACATAGGTTTATCGTTTATCCGGCGTAAGCCGTAAGCTTTATCGTATCGTATCGGTTCCTCATCACTGGGAATAAATTTTGTATAGTCAAGTGGGCTGTGTTCAGTTCCATTTCTGAAAAACAGTGCAATTTGTTTTGGGATCATGATAGCACAAACAAATACAAATGCAAGGACACCATAAGAGAGTGTTGTATTGCATTGTGTTTATTCGTCATTTGACAGTATTACTATTGTTCTTTAATATTATATATGACAATCAAAATACATAACAGTGGCCTAAATTTGCTGCAACAAGTATGTACCAGTAGTGCTCCTCTCAAGCTTAAAGAATATCACTTAATATGACTTATTTAAATAAGTCATATTAAGTGATATTAGATCAGCATATAGCAGATCCTAACAAACTCTACTAGGCATCTTTTCAATACATTGATGCGTAACTGTTAGCCTTAGTAACTCGTATTTAAGTACAAAAATAGCACTGTACAAAGCAGCTCAAATTTATACGGCTGTCTACAACCAATCTATGAAATTAACAAAATTTACTTCAATCAACAAATCAGAACATTTCTGGGGGAGAGAATTGGCTCTGCGCATGCGCCACTTAACAAAAAATTTGTCAAATTAACGAAAAGTTGAATTTGATTGAACTATCGCCTCAGCTTCGCTTGGCGTACGTAGCGTTAATTTGCTTAATTTCATTGTAGACGATGCCATTTAATTTGTACAGGCTCTACTCGTGGGCGTACGTCAAGTAAGTTAATTTACGAACGTTAAGTGGTTGTAAACGCGGCTTTACTGTTGCAAGTCGCCGCTGTCTAGTATGTCAAACATGGCCAGTGTCCTGTACTACAGTATTTGTGACAATACTAATAGTGAAATCAAGTATCGAATAAACAAGACAACACTCGCTTACTGATAGCCTAATCTTGACTGTCATAAAACTGATTTACTAAGGATAATGAAAACTAAATGATAATCAATCATAGATTATCATCAATCATCAATCATAGAATCATAGGAATAGGTAAAATTACTGTGCAATTGGCCATAAGCTCTTTCTATCATCTAAACGACCGGATGTAGCGGGTGTTAAACTTTTTAGTATGCTACCAGGTTCAGTTAGAAATAGTGCTCATCGTGGAGATTTTATAGACATTTAAAAAAAAACTTATTGAACACTCTTTTTATTCTCTCAATGAATTTTTAAAACAATGATATGTGGAACAGCTATTTGCTCTGATTTTACTGTACATAGTTTAATCTGACTTATCCATATATCATGTAGGCCTAACATGATCAAAGTATGAATAAACAATATGAATATGAAAGATGAATATGAGTAGCCTATAACAAAACAGTTAAAAACATTGGACTTGCCTACTGTGAGAGCTCCATTTAAAAAATATAAAACATCGTACTATCAGTCAATCATGACAGTAGCCATATCTAAAAGATCTGCAAAAGTCAGACACCACATGCAGATGCAGTGTGTTGTTATTTGTTTTGTATAGAACAATGAAAATCATGGAAGACAAAAGATATTATTATTATTGTCACACTGCCCTTAAAATGTAGGAATTGAATACACATAGGGGCCATGATTACGTAAAATGTGGAAAGTGAAACTTGGTGGAAACCGCTGGAGCCAAAGTTTAGGTGAGAAGCTGTGAAAACACTGTGCTGCAACATTGTGGAACCCAAGAACTTAATTCCAATTCCAATGTGAAATGCTTTGATAGAAGAAACATTCTAAACTTTGCATGTTTGCGGCTAGGTAGATCGCGCAAAAGAGCAAGATCTGTAAAACAGTCTTGAACTGTTTAACAACCATGGCGAGAGTGTTACATGGAACACATTCATAAACATAAAGCTCCCCATTACCAATGCAAACCACGAAGATCAGAGCGTTAAAAAAAAATGGAATCTGTGGTACTTAACTTAAACTTGAGACCAATAGGGAACACGGGTATGAACATTTTAATCGATTTTTAAATACCTTGTCTTTCATTTAATAATTTGTGTCTTTGAATTTTGAAAAACGGATCAGTCTATGCCTCAAAATAATTGGTTTAGTAACGATAAATAAATGGGCGCGAAAAACGAGCCGCCACCATGTTGATGGGATTTGACGTCAGGGTTTGTGTCTGTGTACGCTCACCGCCTCAGCGATTAGTCTGTTACGCCACGTCTACTGAATCATGACGTCACAGCCACCTGTACGCGTTTCAGATCCCCGAGTTGAAACTTCAATAAATGCGACCACATTAAACCTATTGAAAAATTTCTTTTTTACTTAGGACTTGCATTAATACAATACTTTTTGTAGCTGATACTATTAAACTAAGTGCTTGGTTTGACAAAAAAAATCTTACGCGTGTTGCCTATTGCATGTCAAGCATGCTTGGTACTGTATATACCATGGCGGCTGATGTCAGCTACAATGTTATGCTGCCGTTAGTGTAGAGCATTGCTCGCGACACGTTAGCTGCACATATGCATTGCTCGCTTCCAAGTGTTTAAAGTAGTGCGATCTTTGGTAGACAGAACGCAAGCAAAAAACATGACATCACAGTCATAAAATGTTCATAACCTAAATGTATGTGTGACAATACAGACTATAAACTATAATCTACCTACTTGCAAATATAATTTTGCTATGTGGCAGAGACAAATTGCAGCTTTTGTCTACCTTGAAATGTGGAAGAAAAAATGTTGTTTGTAGGTTACAGATTCCGTCGTCGATCAAAACACAGAAAATAAACAAATTTTGCATGGGTTCGTTTCGCGAGCAACGCGGCTGAAGCGCCAAACTCGCAATCAGATTGGTCGACGCGCCTCACGAGTCGCTCCCAACGCTCTACAGTAACGGCAGCTTAGTAACGGTAGCTTTGGTTGTATACTGTTCCATCGACACTAAAGCTATAACCTCAAATAAATCTCTTTCAATCGTTTTTCTGATTTTTTATATGTTTAGGCACATCCCCTATCAAATATAGTATTTATTTATACCTGTATTGATCAATACTCTTGAATGAAGCCATATTTACAACTAAAAATAGGCATGGATTTTTCACGTTTCATCAAGTAGACCTTGGGATACACACAGTCATTTCATTATGCAAGTGGATCGAGTCCACAACTATTAAAGATAGTTGGTTACATCTTTTTGGGATTGTTGACTATTTCTTGGTCAAGTCAAAAGACATAAAAGTCTCGATGGGGCCTACTTTGTTTGCGATTAAACCATGACTAAGGAAATGAATATTGGTAAATAGTTTGGGAGGGGAAACTAGCTTTCAGCATGTAATGGGAATCTTTAACCAGAAAATCACACAATTTCTGTGAATAGCAATCAAATTCAATGCACGATTTTGATAAAATCAAACTTTAATACAATATAGTATGTAGTATAGTATGGTAACTACTTATGGTAATACAATTCAAAATGCAAACAAATCTGAATGGTTGGTAAGTATTATACAATATAGTGAATATACATTATTACTTACTTACTAGGTAAGTTATGCATATGCACATTGGCAGGAGTTGAAAAAGAAAACTGCACAATAATAGGTTTATTCATAAAGGTAAACAAATAGCTACACAACCAAAGAAATCCATCTTTTGCTCAAAATTAGACCCTCATTTACTCAGTCCCTAATTACTATTACAATTACCACCTTCTCACTGCACATTTCTTCTGCCTCATAGATTTAAAAAAAGTTTCAACCCCTGCATTCGTACTCGTATTTTTGCATTAAAGTTCACAAAACTGCATAATGTGTGGCGTGCTTCCCTGCTTCCCATCGAAGCTCAATATGATAGGATCTGACGAGTTGGTCAGGCTCACTCGCACACAAGTCACAACTTTGGCAAGCCGCAAGACCATGTTTTAGATTCAGCATGATGCAATCGGGTGAATACACCACTCCGATATACAACACCTACGCTGGTAAACATTACATATTGTACTAAAAAATAACATTGAAAAGCCAAATAGCCTGGCTCATAAATATGTATGTTTCAATAAATAAATAAAAACTATCATTATACATTAAGTAAATAGGAGCAGACAAGAGTATCGGTGGCATAATTACAGTTACGGTAACTATGAGATGGGTTTAATTAAATTAATTATTATTATCATTATTATATTAGTAAGGAAGAAGTCTTAAGTGGTTGACCAGATCTAGCATGATGGCCTGACAAGCCAAATGTGGACATATGATAAGAAGACTTCAAAATTATCAACTGAAATTGCTTGGCAGAGGAAGTGTTCGAATAACTCATATTTAGCATTACTGCACCACTCACTCTGTCGTTTGTTCTGTCTACCCAATACAAACAGTAAGTCTACTGTACTAAGTAAAAAGTATATACCTACATAAACAGAATAATGAAATACATACTCCATCTTATTAAACTATAATTTAAAATTACTCAGGTCACAATTATTAAATTGAATTCTCTCTCAAGCTAACAAATTGCAAATGTTGAAAAAGAAGCTACTACATAGAAATGGCATGACAGATTTTGTTGTTAGTCGATTGCGGAACTTGCGTTTAAGACGAAGAGCCTGCCGAAACAATCTCCCAAGCTAATGCATCAAACCAAGTGATTATTCTGTACATCTTTACAGAAACACTACTTGCAGCTATTACAGTCTTGTCAGCTGGAGTTTATACTCACGCCAACTCAATATCCCCCCAATTTGGATGCCCGTAGATACGTTAACAGATCAACTGCTTTATCAATCCTTTAACTTTAAGGCCACTTCTAAAAAATGTATGAAAAGGAATTTAGTAAATTAATAGGAAAACACAATTAGTACCTGCCAACTGGAGTGAAAGAAGTCATGTATTGTCATCTACTATCAGTATCACCATCTGAATTCCTAACCCAATGCTTGAGTTTAGAAGGCATTAATTGCTTTACTGTACTTTGCTCTAGAGGTGTACCACAAAAACTACCTCATATGTTGATATAAACTCCGACTGACAAGTCCAGTAGGTAACTGCATGAACCTCATACATTCAAATACGTGTTATAAATAATTAAATATCAATGATATGCGTGCATCCGTAATTATTTATTTCCATTTTATTTTTTGACATACCGTAATAAACATGGAATAAATAATACAAAGGTAATGCTTTTACTCATGTAGTAAAGACACTAACTAACACTACTGTAGGCCTGCAGATGGCTTCTAAGTTCTAATATATACACCTATATTTAGTAGCATTACCTTAAAGTAGTAGGAATATATGTTTGTACAATTAAGAGAATCTACCCTCATAAGTCATCACTCATCAATCTATCACACAAACCATGTGAGCATAGAATGAAGACACAGTATACAAATGTGATGACATCAATTCCAGCTCGTTACGGTATCTGCCAGGTAACCAGGCTGCAACCATGATGAAATAGTTTACAGAGCGTTTTCCTAGTAAGTATTGTAAGCCATAACCTATGGCTCCATCCACATTCACATTTTACTAACCAGTTTACACATCAATCTACATTCTCCTTATCGTGAACTGTTCAACTAGCACCCTTTTCACCACATAAGTACGCACAGTATTCTAGTTGATTAAGCAAGCGAAGCGAGCGTCTCCATTAGACTTTTATGACAATCGTTCTTTTTTTTTATGGCTGTCGATAGCGATCGAACGGAAAGTCCGATCAAGCTGAAATTTGGACCATCCACAAGCCTCGATGTGGATTCAAGGTGTAGGCCTACAGTTTTGTGACAAAATCGTTCGAAAAGTTACAACGTTACAATGCAGTTAATGAAAAATATTTGTCTGAAATAAACTGGCGGCAAAATGTGAGACAGACATATTATATTTCCTAGTGTAGGCCTACCATCAAAGCAAATAGAAACAGTTTAAATCGAAAATGAACAGTAGCATCTTCAAACCAAGAAGTTTGTAACCTAATCCTAGAACCCCACTTACAGTTACACACATAGGCCTACTAATCTCCACTGGCAAGACGGTAAATATGTCGCTCCTAATGTAGCGTTATGGCAGGAGTATCAGAAGTCGAACAAGAAGGTTGACACAACTGTATTAATATTTTTAAGAAAAATGACACAATAAAGATAAGAAACTTTTCAAAATGATATTACACAATACACATTAAAACTGGAGTGAAACTTATATTGTTAAGCATAAATATCATGTTGATTGCCAAGTGCAGCAGCCACATACATTATTATGGCATACCAAGATAAGATAATAAACAATCATCATCTATGACTGTGCTTGCTAGTTTTATGTTCTTGATCACTGGAGCTACAGCCAGGAGTACCAGCTATCACCGAGAGTATGTTTAGCAAGTTGGTGGAGATTCCGCACACGGTGTCATCACTATACTTCTTCAAACTAGATGTGTACAAGTTCTTGTAACATTCCCCACGATTTTCAAGCCTGAAAGAAAGAGTAAATATTGTTAGACCATGAGGGATGTCTTTAGGTTCGGTCGCCTATCTTACACTTCACACTAATAACTTTCGCCTGTCATACACAACTTGCTGCTTTCTGCAATTCAGTGCTTACACTAGTGCATGCAGTCTGTAGTGAGTAATGCAACGGCAAATAGCTACTCATCATAAATATTACAAATATTAAACAAGACGTGAGTTTCTTGGTTCATCTATGCAATGGTACTGATCAAAAGGTGTTCGAAGAGGAGTGATAGCACCACAAACTTGGGCGACGCACAACTATTTGGAATATTTGGAAATAAAATCTCTCGGGCCCGGTACAGTAGTCCCCCTTTGATTCGAAATTCAGGGGCCCTCAAAATACCAACTTCGAAATATAAAAATTCGAAATATATAAATTTCCTCACCGCATATCGCCAAAGAACCTATGTTGTATCGCCGCTGGAAACGCCATAACCACCCACTTGAACATTGAAACCCATCGATCTTTAATTTGAGCGCGATCATGTCCGCTTGTTGTTTTAAAATTACACCAGTCAAGGGTATATTCGCAACACGGGGGCGACTGAAATACTCGATATTGTATATTGTAATACTTGATATTGTAGTCTCGTTGTACTTTCGTTTGGTTGCCGACATTTTTCACACAGTTCGATGTTCACTATCACACACTTGATTCACTGATATGCTCCAAACAACACACTCGACCACACGTGCTACCAGCTCACTCGAACAACAACAAGTGATGAGTCAATGCCAGCGCATGCGCAGGCGTCCGTCCGGCCGACTTGCTTCGAGGCTGCCCATCTGTGGTCGGTCGGCAACAGCTATTAGGATTGGGGAGGGGGAGGGGGGGTGGAATGTTGCAGGCAGGCAACGCATCTCGGGGCGACCGCTCGCTATTGTCGTTGCGTTGTTTACAAAAACTGGAATTACCGGGAAATGGCTCAAGCTGCACTACAGTCACCGTCATTTATTTCGAAATAAACGACTTCAAATGAAAGAATGTCAGTACCTTCGTTCTGAAATTCACTTCGAATTACGAAATAGCTGAATTTCGAATTAACATATGAAAATAACATGTAGTTTTTCTGGGACATGGAAACCTCTTCAATCTACATGAGTTTTCGAAGTAAGCGAGTTCCAATTTTTCCGGGGACTACTGTATTATGACAGTTCCCTAAATATTTATTTCGGAACTTGATTTTTCTGTGAAACCACCGTTCTGATTGGTGGTTGTCATGGAGAAAACAAGTTCGTCACGGATTAAATATTAAGTGGGCCGTCGTAATACAATTACGTAGAAACACTTAAATGAAAACTGGCACAAGAACAACTCCTATGACAACACTCCAGAGGTTGAGCAGTACTTACTTATTTTGATTCAGTTTAGCACCGTTTGTACACAGGTGCGTAAGCTTTAAAAGAAGGAACTGCAATCGTTGTTCGAGCAGTTTGACCAGTTTGTATTCTTCCTCCTGCTCGGCCACATCCTCCGGGTTATCCTGTTCCCTCAGATTTTTATCCTCGGCGCCGGGAGCGTCCGAACTTTTGACGACGTTCTGTCGGTAACGCTCGACGTCCGTGTTGACTTCGGTGCCGTCGCTTTCCTCCCGGTTGGTTGTGCAGGCGTGCAACGCTCTCGCGCTCTTTGCGTTGGAAGCGGACCCAGTCTCGCGTACGCCCGTTGGACGAGTCCTATCCGCCACGAGGATCTTCAGGATGGGCACACATTGAAGTACCAGCTCCAGAGCTTGTTGATACCACTTCAATTTCGTATTTATACTCGATGAATCTGAAAAAGATTACATTTAAACAATTTAGCCACCACAAAAATGAGTTATGGATATAGGATAATAAAAGTACAGTCTTGTCGTAGGCTTTGATGACGTAAAAATTATTTGCTGTCGGGATAAGCTGCGTCGATTGACAATCTAAATCCGATATTTCCTCAGTCCCTGGGAGTTAAAAGGGCCGGATCGAGTCGTAGTAATTCAATTCCTCTGTGGATGGAGTGAACAAACCGACCAAAACATCGGTTTTTTTATATTTTTTATACTGCATCCATACAGACATGTATTTATTTTTTGAAACAATAATATTAATATTACATAAAAAGTAAAATTGATTAGCTGAATAAATAAACTTAATTTATTTTATTGCCTTTTAATTTATCCTTGCCTTCTTAGGTGTAATTTTTTTGTTTGTTAAATATATTATTACAGTCGCAGAACTCTTTGCTACGTTGTCAATAAAGTTAGACACCTCTGTATGAAGGTTCACAAAAAGACAAAACTACTATTGACGCCCCTACAAGTACAATGTCAAGAAAAGATTCAAGCACGAGACGAAATTGAACAGATGCATACTAGTATCATGTCTTGGGGTTTAAGAGGCCTTCACTACCTAACATATTCTTTATATTCACGTGACGTCACTGACATTGTTGGCGGCCATATTCCCGTACATGAGGTATTGCAGTTCCTACACATAGCGGCCACCATCCCGTACATGAAGTCATTGTTGTGGACAAACAAATGATTGTATTGCATACCAAGAATATGCAATACATACACCTATAGAGGCAACCCAAGACAACCTTACACATGCTTTCGTCACACGCGAGGTATTCGTAGCCAATCAGCGATTGTTATCTGCGCGCGCTTGTCTCGGGCGGTTCGCTGGTTGGCTACGAATACCTCGCCTGTGATGATTAAGCATATAAAGGTACTCTTGGGTTGCCTGTAGTACTGCCAACTACGCAAACACACAATCAACTTACTTTAAAGGCACATCTTAGTGCAGCAACCAAGAGGAGAGTGCAAAAAGAGTAGATTGATAAAGGGTAAGGTAAAGCATGGCAAAAAATAACTACTGGAAATATCAAGAATGGTGGAAATAGACGAACAGCTACTGCACAGTTTAGACTTCAAACAGGACACGATCTGCTTGGAAAGCACACATTGAATAGGAATCACCAACAGCAGTATGTGCAGTCTACGTGGGAGGGAGGAACAGAACAGAGAGCATCTGATGAGATGTCCAAGTTTTAAAGATGAAGTAGATGCCCTTCCACCTGGCATGAGCTATGAGGAAAAAGAATCCTGTCTCTACTGGAAAACCAGAAAATGCTGATGGCCCAGTAAGCCAAAAATGCGGGCATAGGAAAAGAAGAAGAAGAAGAAGACTTACTTTGTGCCAGATATTCCCAGAGTGCGATGATCTCTATCTGCACCCGCAGGAACTCGGAGGGGTGTTCGAGCGTCAAGAACAGGTGGCTGGCCTTGTCGTAGTGAAGACGTGCCAACTGGAGCAGGTTCTTGTGTTTGGGATCGTCCGCCGACAGACTCCTGTACGACTTGTGGTAGAAGGACGCCAAACGGTGGTGTATGCTCGCCGCACGGAACTGGTAGACCGGCTGGCGAGATCCGGGCGTCTCCATGTCGCAGTGGTCCAACGCCTTGCGTAAAAAGTCCACCACTTCCCTCTCCAATTCCTCTCGGCTCTAAAAAGATGCACCACAGTTACTAGAAATTAAGTATTTGTATAGGTTTATTTTTTTTATTTAATTTACTTTATTAGCAGTTTGCTTATAGTTACATTTACTTTAAGGTCTACAGATTATATCGTTGGACTAACTGCAAAACCACGTAAGTGCCTTTTATCAAATTGTTCAGGAAATACAAAAAACTATTTTAACGTAAGAGCTTACAAACAAACAAAAGTGCATACAAAAACACGTAAGTGCTCGAGTAAAGTAAGACATCTTTTGGATGTGATTTCATATTTAAATTAATAAGTAAAGTTGCGTACTAATAATAACCATTATTCAATAAGGTTTATTCTATACTTAAAAGTAAAGATTGGGTCAAGAAATTATAGGAATAAGTGACAATACTTACTTTTATTGGCAGCAACACACAGCCACCATGACTGCCTTTGAAAATGTTGCACTTACCTGGTTTTTCTTGTTCCTTTGCACATACGTGGTTTTAACCATTCGTTATAACAAGCCGTGTGATTGGCTGAGCACTTGAGTGGTTATTTCATATGATGCGGGCTATAAGGATATACCCAAAATCACATCTAACTCATTTTCAACCAAAAGTGCACTTACGTGGTTTTGCAGTTAGTCCAACGATATGTATATATCATGGATGTTCCTAGTTCAGTTCAGTTACAGAATTAGGAATGTACACGTTCAGTTATCTTAAGCTTATGTAGTAAAGTTTTCATTTCAGAGATTGACTTTAGAGTTTTTTTATGTACACAGGTAACTTATTATAATCCCTAAAGCCTCTATATAAAGCCTAAGATATGCCACTATGAACAAGGCCTATTTTTTTAATCTTATTGACCATGTTTTGAGCTCTTTTGCTATGTTACAAGGCATTTAGTACAGCATTTACAACATCCAGTTACCTACTAAATACAATTTACATTTCAATGTATTGTATACAGAAACTTGTAATGTGCTCATAAGAACAACTAATATATTAATAAGTGAATACAGAATCCAAGGCCCGGATTCACAAGAGGTTCGAGAAGTCTTTTACTGGTCTGAGCTCTACGATCGGTCTAACCTTGGACCTCTTGTGAAACCAGACCCAGATCACGTACATAAAGACGTTCTAATTACTGGTCGAAACGAAGACGCAATGAACATTCCAATCAATAATATGTTTAAAAATCTGTTAGCTCAGATATTGGCCTGGATTTTCAAGGTAAGACCGGCCTAAGATTACAGACCAGAAAAAGATTTAGGATATCTTGTGAATCCAGACCCAGTAACGGTATTACAAATACAACATATAAACATAAACATAAGTTAGCCTACTATTACTCTTGAACTACCTGGTCTATAGTAATAATTGGACCATAATGACTCGAGATATGTGTAATAGCATTTGCGATCGTCATCTCATAGCATTTTGTAGCATCAATTTTTTGCTTGCATTAAAAAAATTGGAATGAATGAGGTATGTCTCATTTTAATGTTTAAATTGTCATGTAGGCTCACTAGGTAGGCCTACTAAAGGCCTACTAACACTATTGAAATTAAAATGAACTAAATTGCATTTATCATTTAAACAAAGTATAAATACTATCTTCAATACACGAAAATAGGGACAGGAAAAACAGTTTCAGTAAAAAAAAACACACTGTAGCATCTATACACAAAATGCTATTTTCTCAATTAATGACTACCTAATTTCTTAAAACCTGTTTTTGAAAACCGCCACGTTATCGGGCAGCAGCTTACCTTGAGTCCGACGGTGGGATAGTCCTGCAGCAGGGTGGCCATGGTGAACAGCGTCGTGGACAACTCCCACGTGACCGTGTCCCAAACGACGCGGTTGCTCTTGCGCGTTCCCAACGCCTGCAACGCCTTCTGGTAGCTGGCGAGCGCCCGGTTGTAGTGGTGTCTCTCCTGACCCTCCAGGCCGGTACGGGCGTCAGGCGAGTGGTAGTGGGCGCACATCCTCATCAGTCGGCCGATGTTGGAGTGGAGTAGCGCGAGGTTCGCCGCGTCGTTCTCCGTCTCGAACGCCGCCACCCCCTCGTCCAGGTAGCGCAGCGAACGCGTGAACAGCGAGCGAAACTCCTCGGCGTCCGAACCGTCGCGGTATCGTGCCGCCGCCCGGTTCATGTAGAGGACGCCCAGCTCGTTGAGGACGTTGCCGAGACGTCGGCGAAGGTTCCCGCGCTGACACTCGACGGGTTCCAGCGTCAGCGCGCCGCGGTAACACTCGCAGCTCGCCGTCAGCATCTGTTCGAGAGTGTCGACGGCCGCGGGGAGGGGCCCCTCCACGAGGTCGTCTTCCCCCTCCATCTCGCGGGCCACCTCGTCGCCCGCGCCCGCGTAATCTTCTCGGTGGGCGTCGACGCGCCCCCAGTCTTGCACTATCATGAGGCAGCAGTCGCCCGCGCGACCCAGCAGGTAGCTGCGCAACCCGACGTTCGGGGCGGCCGTCGAACCCGATAAGCGTTCGAACGCCCCGTGACAACGCAGCACAGACGCGATGTAACGCAGCGAACGCCCGTACGCCAGCCGGGCGTACTCGTGTTCGGCGAGCGTGGCGTACACCAGGCACGCCTTCTCGTGGAGCAACACCTTGAGGTGGAGCTGCCACGTGGGCATCTGCTTCGCCTTGGACTTGCACAGCAGCGTCTTGGGGCACGAGTTTTCATCTCGGGGCGGCGCGGCCTCGGGACGCGAGTCCTTTCGCTTCCTCTTGGGTTTCTTGTTTGGGCCGGACTTCGGGGAGGTTTGCGGGTCTTTGGGGGCGGGGGGTGCTTCCGAAGAGACGCCGTCCAGGGGGGAGTAGGGCATCGGGATCGCTTCGAACGGCTTTGCCATCTTTTGACTCTCCTCTTCGCCCACGTTTACATCTTGAACCTTTCTCTGAAAACAATAATGTACAATTAACAAAACAAACCCTATATACCAGGTATAATAGTATACAAACATAAGAAACTGTTAAAAATAACTTGGTAAAACAGTAGGTAGGCCTAGGTAGTGTAGTAAAATATGTCAAGACCACAAGTTGGCCAAAATGTCTCAGTTTATCTATTGGTCTTCTCATCTATAGTCTAGGCCTATGTTTCTCAAAGTGACCTACCTACTTTCTCAGGTAAGCTGTCGTCCTTCTGTACCTTTTCCCTCACTAGAAGATGTTTATCTTGTTCTGAGTTCCAATTAAAATATGTGTTTAGGTAGGGATGTAGCAAATTTATTTTAGGGTAGAGTTTTTGTGAATTCTAAACATAAATAATATGTTGATGAGCAAATTTTAATTATTTTTCTAAGGTTATGTACAATCTGCAATGGCATACCTCTTGATCAGCCTTGTTCTGACGATCTTCAACTTCAAAGTACTGAAGACAGTTGAGTCCCAACGCAATGTGCTGAAGCGCCAGTTTACATCTGTCCTCGACGGAGCAGATAAACGGCGGCGTGCTGTATTTCGCGTGGGCCTCCCCCCCTCGTTCCCTTTCCGACGTCGACACAAACAACGACTTGACGGCCACGCTACTCCTGCCCACGCACTTGTCCTTCTCCATCACCTCGCATTCGGACTTGTTCAGGCCGACGCTGGGATCGCCGTCGTCAAAGTCGTTGCTCAGGTCCGGAGAAACCGGATCGGTATCGGCCGGCACGTACAGGTCGGATAACATGTAATGCGCGGAAGTCACTATCTGGGGATATTTCTCCTTCGGTAATAAGGCGACGCAATTTTTCAGCAACATTCGAATCGTTCCCTTTTGCCTTTGGCCCTCGGGCGAGTGTTTCATATTTCTTGCCACCCTTGAAAGAAAAAGTACACTGATATTATATTGCTTCAGTATATTTAGTTGTAACTTGAGAAGTTATAGAATATAGAGTACTACGTTGGCTGAAAGTAGCCTACAAAACATGATACAGTCGACTCCCGTTTATACGCCCTCCAAAAGTTCGGTGTAAAAAGGCGTATAACTGAGAGAGGCGTATAAGTGAAAACAAAATTAAAATGGCTCTATTTTATCAGGTTTTCATTTTCAGAGTTTTTTTTTTTTTTTTTTTTTTTTTAAGGTTACAGTCTTTTTTGTAGCAGCAAGATGTACAATTAGTACTTAATTGTAGCTATATAATTGTTGTCCTTATGTTAAATATGATAAATACGAGCGATGAAGTTTGTGAAATGTTTTTGTGCTGGTTAGTACATTACCGCGTGTTGGTAATAGCCAGCTGGAATGTGGCTTGGTGTCAGGTTTATAAAGGGTATGGAAGCGGGGAGAGGGGAGAGAGAGAGAGGGGAAGCCGGCACTGAGAGAGATATTTACGAGAGAACAAAACACAGCTGCTATCAACACCGGCATAGCCCCGCTGGGAAAAGAACTTTTCCCTGACTGTCTGACTGACTGACTCACTGCAAGTGCAAGCACGACTGCACATAAATACGAAGGCGCGCGCACGTCCATTGTGTCAATGCAACATTTGGGAAACACATGTGCTGTGCAAAGGGTATAAAGGCCGGGCGGTTAGCAAGTGGGCGCCCCCCCGCAGAGAAACATGGACATCCAATTAGCGCTTCAAGTTTCACTAGATGGGGCCATTAGGCCTACCCTGGGAGGGGGGGGGGTCTGGTGAAGGTCATCTTACCCATCTCTGTTGTGTCTGGTAGCTTCCGGAGTAGGGGGGAGGGAGGCAGGGGTATTGTATGGGTTTATTTATGGTTTAAAAGCTCAAACTGCGCGGCTGGTATATCACAAAAGGCGTATAAATGGGTGGGCATATTTATTTAGGCTTGATTTACAGGGCGTATAAACGAGAAAGTCGTATATCTGAGAGTTGTATAAGTGAATTATTTTAGCATTGCTTCTTATGGAGGACAGAAAAATACCATATAAAAAGGGCGTATAAGCGGGATAGTCGTATAAACGGGAGTTGTATAAACGGGAGTCGACTGTATTTGTTTCTGTTTTCGTTCTGCCAAATGCACACTTGCTATAAAGGGTATGAAAGCAAGTATCGGCCTTTAGCAATGTTAAGCCAACATGCAAATTGGCTAAAAGATGTACTACCTATCATATACAGTCTCGATGAAATATCTCATCAAGTATCGAGAGGTTTAGGCTACGATCGGTAAACGTTAATAAAACAATTAAGCTTTCAAAACGCCGTGGGCATGCACTTTGTATAGGCCTATTATTTAACTGGTTGTAGTAGAGAGCTAAGGTGGCAGTTGGCATCAGTTAGTAATTTAGTTAAATGTGTATGAAATGCCACCAAGGCACCTTAGTAAGTCTTTAGTTTGCACATCTGGTCGTTAACGGCAAAAGGAAGTCTCGCTGCAAAAATGAGCCAAAGTAACGTTTATAGTTAAAGATAAGTAAGAAAGTTATACAAGAGTAAGAAACGCCTGCCACCGGTCCAAGAAGACCAGCAGCGGATCAAAAACAACAATAATGAACAAACTCAACTTACCTATACAACAGCATTGCTACAGGGACAGTAAAAGGATTCTGTCCTTTCTCATCCAGCACATCTGTGCAGAGGGACGTTAAATCATACAGCTTTACGGCATCATCGTTTTTCCCTTTGAATAACCAATATGTGTGACCTGCTTTTGTAGCATTAGATTTTAAAAACGAGAGAATGTTTTGAGCTACGTCTCTTATCACTTTTGGAGAGAATTTAGAATTTTCTAAATGAGGCAAGTCCTCTGTTTTAATCAACTCATACTTTTGGACTATACCATTCAAATGGTAACACATCACAAGCTCTGGCACATTACACATCAAGTTGTCAAGCCAGTAGTCAATTCCGGTCAAAACGTTGATTGGTTTCGACACGTCTCGTAGTTTCAGGCTGATGCACGGATGTGTGGTGCCACCAAATATTGGCAGATTTGTGCCAATCAGCATCTGGATGTCTTCAAATGTCCACACAAAGTTACGAGCAAACTCGTGCTTAGATGATGGATCGGGTAACTTTTCTTCTAATCGAGGTTCTGGTAGAGCTGGTTCTGCCTGAAAGCATAAATTCAATGAAAATATTCTGAAGCGTAGGCCCTATCTTGTGTCTTTTTAGTTTTTTTGTAAATCGGATTTACAACTAAATGATAAACATTAGAAATAAATGTTTGTTTTCTTCTTAATTGCATAGTTGGCCTTGGCCTATTAAATTTAACATGAAATTGAATCAATTGAAAATTCCACATGGGACACACAATAGGCCTATGCATTGTTAAATACCAACTTCAATTGAGGATGATAACATAGCGTATAGATAGGCCTACCAAGGCTACTTCAATTAAAATGGGGTGTTATTGGTTTGAAATAAATGTGTTAGGATTGATGTGATATTGTCTTCCCACAAATTAGAAAATAGCCAATATTGTGCTTAATTAGTAAGTCATTAAATAAAACTGAACATACCAAAGGCATTGGCAGTGGGACAGCTCTCTCTTTCACAGTGTTATCCTTTAACTGCAGTTGTTCTTCTTGGGATTCAGCTACAGCAAGACTATGGTACAAGAACTTGGAAATTAAACTTTTCTGTTGAAGGGAGTAGCGACTATTATTCTTATGGAAGATACCCTTGTCCTTGCTACTTAATGAGTTCAAGACATGGTCAAAGAAAAATTTCTTTAGCCATTCCCACTCCGTTTCCGCTGTTCTCATAAGGTGTCTGTGAATGTCAAACTCATCGATGAGCAGTGTGTTTTCCACTCGATGTATCATCATGCTGACGGGCATTTCGGAGTATGGAATTTTAAGCAGTTTCTTTATGTTTTCCGCATCTGATACCACATCAACCTCACCCACACAATCTGGGAACATGTGAGCCATTAGGAAGCTGGAGAATCCAGATGAATCAGACGGAACTGGTTGTAAGCCGTAAGACACCGCTGAACTACTAAGCCAATTTGATGGAGGCATATTAAGGTCTGTATTACATTGAAGACAAGCAAAATTTGCCAGAGATCTTGCAGTTGAATACTTAACTACAGCGTTCGACTTTACTGGTCTTCTTGGGGAATCTGGAGATAAGCACATCAAATTGTCTGATTCTTCAACTCCATCACCTTCGGCTAATTTGAATGAATACGATGTCGACGACTCATTATCCATCTTTACGTGATTGTTGAAAGTTGAATCATAAAGTATCAGTCTACATTAGGTGCCAGTCCACTTCTACAATAGTTTCTACGACTCGTCTACAGAATCCTATCCTAGGCCCCAGGCCTAAACAAGTCCCTAACCTAAAAAGACTGAACGCGCATGGAGAATACAATCGTCCAAATAAACTAACTTCGATCACAAAATACTTAATAGATGGTCACTAGCCAGTCTTAGTATCGAAGTCCTGTGTCACAAAACTTATATCCAGCCCTATTTCCGATGTCACCCTGGATAATGTTAAAACACACGAACTTTCATATGACAGATCAAGAAGTTTCTAGAGAAGAAAACACGACAAGTCGAGCTGCGATAAGGTTACGATTTCGATTGTCGACTATGACCTTGGGACTTGTTCACAGCCACCTCGAAACGACGGAAATGAATGAGAAGCGGGAAGAAAGAATCAAAACCAAGATTACATCCTGAAAATGTGATGGTGATGCATGCATTAGGAAACAACAGGAGTAGGACCAACGCTTTTCCATAAACTAGTAATAATCTGTTTATAATAGACAAGCAATGGATAAATAGAGGCTAATAATGGGTAGATAGACAGGGGAAGCAGAGCATAACAGTAACCCCTTTCAAATTTCCCGGGTACTAGTGCGTACATCTGACTTCAAGCAAGCGGTGTTAAAATCAGCTGGAAAACAAAACAGCTGATGGCTGATTCTCAAGTAAACAACATAACCTAGTTCGTTTTGACAATGCTATGCTTAGTAGTCCTTGCGAATATCTAGTCTATAGTTTTTAGTTGTGCTAAAGTTATGGCTAAACCAACGAGAAGTATAATTGGAATGATTTTTAAGAACTTTGTACAATCTTTTAAACCAAGACAAATTACAGGTACGCTTATAGGCAAGGACTACTTTGGGAACGAATATTTTGAAATCCCTGCAAACCCACAAGGCGGTAAGCGGAATCGCTCGCGTTGGTTTGAACCAGCAATGAAAGAAGATTTTGAGCAAGAAATACCTGCAGAGTGGGAAGCTTGGTTGCGCGGTAGGAGATCACAGCCTCCGCTTGAAGAAGAGGTTCTTAAAAATAAGGCTATTATGGAATTGAAGAAAAAGAATGCTAAACGAATTGACGAAGAAATGAGGTCGACGAGAAAACCCGAGGAGCTTCTTGAGAAGGAAAAAAGAGGAATGGAGTCATTCCCTACATATGGCGAATATGAATCAATGCCCGGTAAACCAAAGAAATAGGCTAGGCTAGAAAAATGTAAACATGGTAGGCCTAGCCTAGCCCTCATGGGACTTTTAGTGATAATGTACAATGAGGCATAGGCCCTAGATTATTGTCTAGTGTAGGGCTTTGCCTAGGTGGCTCATGAACCATTAAAACATGTATCGACGGGAACTACTTAACAATACACGTGCAAGGCGTAGGCCGATGTATTCTATTGTATATTTGTTGTACAACAACTTCACTAATGCTTCCGTCATGTGTGGGTGAGCAGCTGCAGTCAACCAGCGGCCGTGGCTAATTCAAGTAGGCCTACCCGTTTCAGTTGGCCAAGACCGTAAACACGTCATTGATTGATGACGAAAGCATTACCAAAGTTGTTGTACAACGACTTAATTGTATTTTTATTTATTGGCTCAGTTAGCTGTTAAGTTATACAAAATAACATACTGGTGGTATATGAGATGACAAAACAAAAAACATTACATAGTACCTATACCTCGCAATGGGAGACCTAAGGCAAACATTCTGAAGGTCGATGCACAAAAACGCGGGAACGAGAACAGAAACATGGGTATGGACCCGAGAATCACAAAAAATGTAAGATGGTACCCAAGACCTACTGGTAATTTGATTTTATGACATACATGTTGTGATGTTTGATAATGTGATCAGATGTTATTTATTTTGACATTGACAGTTACTGCAGCAGGTCAGTAGCGTTTTCAAATTATCATGATTCTAGTCGTGAAAAGGGCTGCATATCTCCTGGAATGAGAAGAGATGATTTTTGGTCATCTTTCCTGTTTTCATTCCAGGCACCTGGTAAGGAGCAAGGTATTATGCGTGCTTACATGCGTGCATACATAACATTTGTACTGGCCTATTTATAAACATTACAACTTGTTTTGATTAAAAATCAATACAAATACATTTATAAGACCTAGTAAATCCTTCATTTAGCATGTCAGTATGTACTTTTAAAGGTTAAACACATTTATGCCGGGTTATCCGTTGTATATTGTATCCTTGGAGTTCCTTAGGAACACAGTTGCTCCTTGGCTCGGATGTCCCTTGTTCCTTGTAACCTAATGAATACGTACTGCACATAGATTCTGGTTTTTCTCCTCGTGATTTTTGGGTGTAAGAGTAGTACGTACTAGTACTAAAGCCCAAATGCATAGTTCACACTCAAGCCCTCCTCAACTCAGCCTCACCTAGCCACCAATCACAGAGCCGTCCGCATGGCAATGCTGTTCTGTGATTGGTGGTTAGGCGAGGCTGAGTTAAGGAAGGCTTGAGTCTGGACTATGCATTTGGACCTAAGTAACATTCAACGATCTTGCTTATGTATGGAATGACCATGAATTCATGATATTAAAAAAGGAGAAGTAGAGGGAAAAATGAAAGAATGCCCTATTGAAGTTAAGTTTTGTTTGTATATTTTAAAACTGTTGCACATATCTCACAATTTGTGTTAATATATGCCAATTGTTAACCATGATTGCCATGCTAAATATTAATAATTTTTAAGATGGCCAATTCATTTATTATAGTAGGCCTACGTAGATGGTCACGTTTAAAAAATTATAAATACACTGGTCTATCCATAATTTTTATTTGTAATGAAACGTGCGATGTTGAATATACCTAATATTGTATACATATTGTATAGGTACGCAAGATCAAGTAATTTGTGTATACATATTGCATATTGACTGGAATGTTGTGAATGGTACCTGGGAATTGTACACATCACTATCCACATTATTGGTACTTATGACAACATTCTGAACAATAATGCAATACTTTAAAGGTTTGTTCGAAATCACATCTACACATGGGAAATAACAGTACATATTCAAATGATTATCCACATCTACAATGTTTCATTGTTCAAAACAAGGATTGTTGCACCTTAAAACTTTTTAAGTTCCCCTTTAATATCAATTTTGTGAATACAGCCTGTGTTAAAACAAATATAATAATTATATTACAAAGAATGTGGGAAAAAAATATTTGGGACTACAGTCAAAATGAATAAAGAGGGGAAGTTAAAGAATAACGGATATGTTTGTGTTTAGCATGAATGCACAGCTACTTGTATCTCGGCTCACATTATTTAATACACAAGTGGACAAAACTTTAGTACAGAAACTGGTATATAATGTTATATGATCTTAAATTTCTTAATAGCATATAGGCCTATTACTGTTACAGTAGAACCACCTTTGTACGTTTTTTTTACGGGGTTCCAGCGAAGTCTTATGGCATTAATGTTTAGTTTATTTCTTTAATACCGGTACGTTTTCCAATAAAGCGTTTTTTTTTTTAACGTTAATGCGTTCTAACAGTAAGTCCGTCAGGGTAATTTGATCCAAAAGTACGTTTGGGTTTCTCATAATCGGTATTTCTGAGCGGGCCCCAGAGCCGAATTCCAAGTTGTTATTGTTCAAAGGCGACAAAGTTAGTCATTCATTCATCCCAATTCTGCAAAGCCCCCCACCCCCTTCCCTCGCTCAGCACAATGAAACCTAGCCGCCAGAGAGTGCCTTACCTTGACCAGCTGCGTCTCATTCTGCGAGGGGGGGCTCTGAAAGGGTCTTTTGTCTATAATCTCTGCTGCCAGCACTGAGGTTCTTTACCTGCTTACCATAAATAACAAACCCTCATCCAGTGGTCGTCTTTACAAAAGGCTATTGTCAAACTTAATTAAACATTGCCTTCAAACTTGGGATTACTTTTTTTGTGATAAGTAACCCAAGAAAGCAATATTTTTACCCCAATAGTTTTTTTTTTTTTTACTACCCACATCATAAAAAACTAAAAATGATGGGTTACGTCACCACAGTCGAGCCCAGCTGTTGTGTGACCTTGGTCGCTGTGCCTCGCTTACGACCCTTCTCAGATAAGCATAGTGTGGGGGGGGGGGGGGGGGGGGGGCGTTATGTCAACAAGAGCGGCTTGTACTTTTTGTACTTTGAATGCATTCTTACTGATAGGCAGAGGCTAAATTTAAACACCATAAAGGCCAGTTCACACGCTTGATTAAGGCTAGTGACCAGAAGATAAGCTTATGGAAATGCGTGTAAGCGTTCACACAGAACTACGGCTAGCGCCAAGGCTAACGACTAGCGCTATGGCTAACAAAAGATAACTAACTTTTCATCTTCTGGTCATAGTCACTAGCTCGACCAATCAGAAATGGGAATATAGTTTCCAAACAACCACTAGCATAAAAGCAACGGTAGTCAGTGCTATGATTATGAAAGTACTACATGCATCAGAAAGGACAACAACTTTTTAACCTCAAAGTTTTACCAGGCTGGAAGGTGTTTTACAAAAGATTACGACTTATTTTGTTTGGTCATGGCGTTCAACATGGGGTTTTGTGTTCTTCAGTCAGAAGATTTTGATGTAACAGGTGACAGTTCAAATTGGCGGGAAAGGCTAACCAAAGAAGTCTGTATTTATTGTGAGGTATCTTCCTTTTAAAGATCTTGGAAAATTCGGTTAATCCGGACGTTATGTGAACCGGGAGCTCTTAGTTAGTTCTTAGCACTAGCTGTTAGTCGCTAGTCGTTGCCTTAATTATTTGTGTAAACTTGCCTTAATACAAGCTTTTTCACAATTCCTTTGTCATATCCTAGGGTTAATTGTTAAAAATGTATGAAAAGGTAAATTTGAAGTATTTCAATAATACGTTTTTCCTGTTACTAGTTTATTGTCTCGGGTCCCCCCTCGAAAACGTACAAAGGAGGTTTTTACTGTACGTGGAGTTGGTGCACTAAGACTAAGATTATGAACAAGATGTAATGTCTGAATCAAGTAAATATGTCTTATTTTCCCTACTGTAGGACTTGACAGGATAAACGTTCTCGAACGTGATGGGCCTAGGTAGCTTTACATGGTTTTGTTATAAAGTGCAGGGGAAATATCCTACTAAAGTGAAGTGGGCCCCATACATAGTATTTGCAGTTTTTCTTCCATAGGAGAATCTTGCTCACGACATAACGTTTCAACCCGAGAAGTCACTATGATCGAACAGAGCTTGATCATATAATTCACTTTTCACCAACCGGCCGCCGAAGTATCTTCCATTCAAAGCATCTCTTGCACTTTCAGCCTCTGTAAGAATAACATTCATGTTTGTAATACGTATGGGAAATGCTCAAAGCTAGGCAGAGACGGCATAGGATAAGCCACTGCAGTTATCAATTTCAGCTAGGAGTGGAAAGTATGATTCTGCCATGATGCTGCTTACCTTCGAGTAAGATGTCGACTTTTTAAAGAGTTGAAAGTTGCCAGTGACGACATTTTTTTGCTACTGGTGGTACCCATCGTTTTGCTCAGTAATCGAGACATGTCGAAATGTCTTGTTATTTTTGTATTGTCTCTTCAATGGCAACTTCCAACTCGTCAAATTCATTCTCAGAGGTAGGCCTAAGCTGTTGGATCTTATCCCTACACTCAACTATTCCTGCCAATTGACATCTGCAGTCTATTGATAACATAAACTTAGATTTGAAATTAACTCAATGTATTGGGTAAAGAAATAATTTAAGAAATTTTATTTTCATCATGTTATATGTTATGATAAGGGTTCGAAAGTTTCAACCTTATTTGCAGGATAATGCGAGTACAACTTACCACTCATTTGTGAGAATTCAACAAATATTTTTACGATTACTTCTGCATCGTCATCTTCTTCTTCCGACTGCTTTTCATTATAGATTATCACACGTTCCACATTGCCATACCTGCGGAAAATACAACGGAAGTTATTTAAAGTGATAGGCCTAGGCCTAATATTGTTCCTGGTTATATATAAAGTAAGGCTGGGCATCGATGTAAATCGACAACATCGACGACAAATAATCGATATCAAATCGCGATGTAGGAATATTTTCGACATCGAAACGCAAATAATCGACATCGTTTTTTTTAAATTGATAATTAATCAATTATTAATAATAGAAAACTTTGTCGCCTGTTAAATGTAGGGATGACGACGGTTAAGCATTTTACTAACCGGTTAATCGAATGTGATAACCGGTTTTTAATCGGTTAATAACGGCAACAAAACTCAGTTTTCGTCTGCAACGGGAGATAACTGACCTAGGCCTTCTAGGCCTACGTGACGGCCATACAGGCCGGTCAGCTTATTTTTGTCGTCATAAACACAATTGTGGATATTGATTTCAATTTATTTTAATGCAATATCCGATTGTAGAGGCTTATTCAAGTCGTTTTTCTTTAATCCGTTCTTGATTACTTGCTGGGTAGTGAACTGTCAACAGGCGGCCACTTGCGTTCCACTCGCTTGCGGCTATCGCGATCTCGCTTCCACTCACGCGTCATGCGACTAGCGCTTTCTCTCTCTCTCACGGCGGCCGATAGTAGCCGACACGAGGGCGAACTACTTCGTCGCGTTTCGCTCAGACCATTGTTCTCTCGCTCTTTTTCGTTCGGCCGCATCTGTTCTCACTACTTGTTGAGTGCCGGCCTGAACCAAGGGATGGCTCGTGCTTTAGTACGCGCCATCTGCAAATATTTGGGGAGGGGGGGCTTGAGAGTGTGCGGTATCCTTTGATACGGGTCAGTTTGGACTAAAAGCGGCCGTGGACGAATAGCTATGCCGCCCCGGCATAGTTGAAAGTTCCCATTTCTCGCTTTAATTGACAATTGATTAGTAATTTAATTAATTGACGAAAAAATCGATTAAAACAAAAAAAAAATCGATGTCGAAAATCGTCACCGATATCGATTATTAATCGATTAATCGATGTCAACGCCCAGCCTTAATATAAAGTATAAATGGTTAAGTACGCACTTGCTACATTCATCCTGGATCTCTTCCTGCAAAGATTCGTCTACATCATTTGGCTCAACCATGTTGCGAAGGATTATGACTCTGCTCTGAAATATGATAAGTAAAATTAATTAGAAAACAGTGCATATTAAGCCCGAAACTACTACACCCGAAATTTTGGGGCCCCCGACTCCTAATTATCATGCATGCAACTGACACATGAAAAGGAGGTGGGCCAAAGTGTTAATTCCAAATGTTGGCATAAAAATACGTAACATTTAATTGCCAATCGGGCCATCAATTTTAATACGACGTTCCCGATGGACGACTGATTCTTACCTCGACTTTCCGCATCAGTTTCTGCATAACCAAATGGCGTGCGCTTTGGCCCTTGATGGACATGTTTTCTTGCTGTTGCAACGTCTGAGGTTCCGTTTCTTCCAGCAACTTCTTCTGTAACTCCTCTTGTTGCTTTTGCTGCCATAACAGAAACACCAAGTCAGGTGATGTAAACAAAGAATCACACTAGCACACCTACCACAAACTTGCTACAGTAGTATAAACTAGCAAAATGATTTGAATGTTTCTTACCATTAAAGACATCCAGAACACAAGAAAGCATAACACATAAGTTATATGATAAGCACAATGTTAACACTTAAAACTAGCATATAAAAATATTGCTATCCCCCTCTAGACATCAGTTTGGGTAATCAATTTTGGTTTGGTTAAAGGTTTGGCTAATTTTTGTTATTTGTGAATGGATATTCGAAGTGATAGGTAAAAACAAACGTACTAAAATATACGAAAATTGGATTTTTGTTACATTTAAAAAAAAAAAAACTAATTTCGGTAAAGAGAGAAAAAAAGAACCCAGGGCCTGGATTCACAAAAAGTCTTAACTTACGACAGGTCCTGTCTACTGTACCTAGGTGCTATTACTACTAGGAAAACGCTGTGTGACACGTTGATGAGCGAGCGCGTCCACGTCTACGAACTTTCTGGCGAAAAGTTCTCAAAGCTAACATCATTTATCGTTCAATGTAAGAGATAAAGATAAAAGTGTGATAATAACAATTAACAACAATTTCAATACTCGCTGTTATATTGACATGCTTATGAGTGTATTGCGAAATGCTAATGCTAATAAAAAAAGAATGTGCATTGCCAAATTTTTTTCTAATTTCCATAGCTATTATACTTTCCAACATTGTTGAATGCAGTGCAATGTGCGTTGCTAAGAATTTTCGTAGTCATTCCGTCTAGTGTTTTGAACACGGTCCGTCACCGTTACTAACACTTATTGACAGCAATAGAAATGTAATTTCTGCCTCTAATGCGTATCAGATCGCGTTTAAATTAGTAGGGGTGTGCGAGAAGGGATTTTTCAGGCTCGAGATGAGAACGAGAATTTGTTTACATTAAATTCGAGAATCGAGACAAGATCGAGAAATTTTCGGGTGAATAAAATTCTTACATTGTGTAATGTGTAGAAATCACATTAATTAGACAACTTTATTGACTTTGAATGCAACTAAGACCACAATTGTATTTCTTTAAATCATTTAAATTAGGCTGTTATTTATGCAAATAAAGGTTATTGATACTAATAATTAGGGACTAATTACTAACTGCTAGTTAGTATTCTAGTAAAATGAATGATTAGTTAAGAAGTTGAAGACAAAAATTTAACTTAAAAGCCATGAATGTTCAAAATATTAACATATAAAAGATCTCTATATATCAGATGATAATATTCAAAAATCAAAATAAATGTTGTTAAATGTTCATATGTATGTAGATACAGCATTTTGATGATGCGGGCCACGCAAAAGATCGATTATTATTGAACGAGAATGATCACGACGCGGTGCGCAAAGTCGCCGGCAGAGTGCGTCACGATGCGGTGCGCTAAATCGTCGATAAAGAAGTTTTACTTCTCTACCGACTCTGTAGTAGCGCTGCCATCTAGCGGGAATCGGGCCAACTGTTCTCGAACTAATAAGGCGGGAATTCAAATTTCCCGAGATTTTACGTTATCTCGATTATTTTCGGGAAGAAAAAATTCTCGCGATCGAGAACGAGAAATCGATTTCTCGATCTCGTTCTCGAAATTTCGAGATCTCGCACACCCCTATAAATTAGTACATTCCTGACCGGACGAAAATTTACTATTATATAGCCACCTCACATTTTGCTGTTACCGGTACTGTTTCAGAAAAATATTTTCGAGTATCTTTTCTGCAACTTTGCCAATACTTATAAGATCACCATAAAACGAACATATTCGTAACCGGAAAAATCTTTTAAAAAATATAGGCCTAGCTATCTCACATTTTGCCGCCATTTTGTTTCAGAAAAATATTTTCCAGTAACTATGGTGTAACATTGTAACTTTTCGAACAATTTTGACACAAAACCTTCAATCCACATCGAGGCTTGTGGATGGTTCAAATTTCAAGTTGATCGGACTTTCCGTTCAACCGCTATCGACAGACAATAAAAAAAAAAAAAAAAAAACAGAACGAACTGTCATAAAGGTCTAATCAAGACCGGCTTGCTTAATAAATCCATGATAGGCCTACTACACAGCCCAATTGATAGCTTATTTCGTGGAAATCACAGTGAACTTGAAATATTGAATGGCTTGACATACACACCGTATGTCAAGGTAAGTAAACGATAACTTTTATATTCACACTTTGTATTCATAGGCACATTGCCCATTGCTTTGAAAAAAGATAAGACCAACTCAGACAAGGCCTACATTTTGGTCTCATGTGTTTGTTGTTATTTACTAGGGTTTCTTAGTAAAGTCGAGGGTATGTGCAGGTCCATATCAGCCAATGGCATGCCATAATATAGTGTCCTAAAGTTAGACCAGGCCTAAGTTAAGACTTTTTGTGAATCCGGGCCCAGGTAGACATCTACCCTGGGTCTATCCGGGTACCCGAACCGACCTCTAGTCCCCTCCCATATGGCTACAACTCAAGTTTTTGAAACACCTAACACTCATTTTTTTAGTGTTAAAAGAGGGCTTAAAGAATTAGTACAGCCATGAAAGCAAATTATACAACACTTGGCTCTTTAAAATAGATTTATACATATTGTCAACGCTCAACTCACACAGTTATATGAGAATTGATTTTCAGTAAGGGACCCTACCCATTTGATAGCTATGTGCTGCCTTGCTGCTGACTCTAAAGTCACTGCTCACAGTAGGCCGGTATCATGTTAATTCAATGAAGTCAAATCCGGACATAAAAATATTTTTTCCAAAACTGGGAATCACTCCATAGACATTCTGCAATGGAATGAACTAAACTAGATAGGTAAGTAAGAGGAAGCTGGCTTCACCTGCGCCTGCTCCTGCGCTCTCCTGAGGAGGTCCTGGGGGTTGCCGCCCATCTGCTGCTGGGCGTGAACGTTGAGCGGCTGGCCGACGATGGTGGGCGTAAGCACCACTGCGGGCGGAGGGAGGCCGGGCGGACGGAACTGCTGCGGTATGGCGAGGCCGGGCGGCGCTATCATCACTTGCTGCTGCGGCACCATGCCCGGGAGGGAAGCCATGCCCACGGGAGGCATGCCCGGTATCGAGGACATGCCCGTGTGCATGGGCATGGAGGACATGGCCGACGGGATGGTCGGCATGCCGGACATCATCGGCACGGAGGGTGCTGACACGGCCGAGCCCAGCTTCGACAGGCCTGCAAGCGGTATTATATCGTTCAAACTCCTTCACGCAAGGTTTGAGGCCGAATGCATGAGCCTGTCAGCTTGGACAGGCCTGCAAGCGGTATTATATCGTTCAAACTCCTTCACGCAAGGTTTGAGGCCGAATGCATGAGTCTGTCAGCTTGGACAGGCCTGCAAGCGGTATTATATCGTTCAAACTCCTTCACGCAAGGCTTGAGGCCGAATGCATGAGTCTGTCAGCTTGGACAGGCCTGCAAGCGGTATTATATCGTTCAAACTCCTTCACGCAAGGTTTGAGGCCAAATGCATGAGCCTGTCAGCTTCGACAGGCCTGGAAGCGGTATTATATCGTTCAAACTCCTTCATGCAAGGTTTGAGCAAAGATTACTGAGTGGGGAAGATGTTTCATTGCCGTGTTCAAATATCTGCGCAAGTTTTGTCAAAATATTTAAAATTTCTTAGTCTCACCACTAGTTCGAATTATCACCGCAAGGAGCGCTAGCGCAGCACGTTTGAACTGGTGGGATATATATTTTAACTCGGTTCTGGCATCGGAAGAATTCGGCTCGGACACTTCCTCCCCCCGGTGCTGAGAAGGCGGTGAGTCGAACGACCGAGATTCCCGCTCAGTTTTAAACTTTTGGAAGAGCGAGCTCTTGCAGTGAGAATTCGAACTACATGTCGGACATAGAAAATTTCGCTCAGACACGCGCAGACGATTTCCCATAAGAGTGAATTATCTTCCCCACTCAGTAATCTTTGGTTTGAGGCCAAATACATAGTCTAAACTTGAGCCTGTCAGCTTCGACAGGCCTGCAAGCGGTGCAACGGTATTTCATATCATTCAACCTCCTTTATGCAAGTCTTGAGGCTGAACGCATAGTCCGAACTTGAGCCTAGCTTAGGCTGATAGTGCTGTGCACCTACTTTGCTTAACCTCCAATGTATGTCTGTTAAAGTTGCTTTAAAATTGCCACATACAACATAAAACAAAATGTGTCATCTCCTCGAGAATATAAAAATGTTTCTAATGAATGTTTAACTTTGTTCCAATACATATTTCCCACGGCTCTGGAGTAGACTTCAAAAAGTAGGCCCATTACTCGACGTCGTCACTTAGTTCACTCCAGACCAAGAAGCAAGAAGCACTGCACTGTTGGCAGCACCATGTATTGTGATGCTAATATGCATTACGAAGCATGAACGCAATTAATAAATCTATATTGGGCTCCTATGTCAATATTGTCAATAGACGTCATTCTAGGATCAATATTACGTGCTGCTTCTTGATCTGGGACGGAGTGTTCCTACAATGCTTGTGGACTCGTGCTACAAAATAAGCCTAGGTCTACAAAGTGCAATTTTTTCAACTTGGAAAGTAAGGATTGGTTGTAGGCCTAGGGTATCTATTTTGTTTTCAACAACAAAGTCGGCCTATTTTTACTTGTTAAATAAAACTTCTGGGCATAGCCTAGGCTATACAAGTTTTAGAAAAAGTAGATGCACTACAAAATGCTATAAAATAGCAATTGAAAATGTTATATACCTAGCCACTTTTCCCACAAGGAATGTACCTAATTAATATTACACTTTTACGATGAAAAAAAAATTTTCTCCAAATTTCCGTTTTTTTTTTCGAAAATTTTCAGGAAATTTTAAAACGCCGGACTCACCGAGGGCGACCGCGTTACTGGCCACGGCGTCCATGGCCTGTATCTTGGCGGTGGCGGCAGCCGCAGCGACCGCCGCCGCGGTGGGCATCATGCTCGAAGAGCTCGACGGCCCATGCAGGGCGTTGGGCGGCGTTATGGCGCGGCCCACGCGCAGGTACTGACCGCCCAGGTCAAACAGGTTCATGGAGGCGATGGCCTCCTGCGACGCCTGCTGCGTCTCGTACTCGATGAAGCCGTAGCCCTTGTGGCGGCTGGGCGTGCTGCCCTGCTGGAGCTTGCAGTACTTGATGGGGCCAAACGCCTCGAACACACTGCAACAACACTTCCGTTAGCTACTCCATTACTACAGACTACGTTCGTCAACACTGCAACAACACTTCCGTTAGCTACTCCATTACTACAGACTTCGTTCGTCAACACTGCAAGTTGCAACAACACTCCCGTTAGCTACTCCATTACTACAGACTTCGTTCGTCAACACTGCAAGTTGCAACAACACTCCCGTTAACTACTCCATTACTACAGACTACGTTCGTCAACACTGCAACAACACTTCCGTTAGCTACTCCATTACAAGAGACTACGTTCGTCAACACTGCAACAACACTTCCGTTAGCTACTCCATTACTACAGACTACGTTCGGCAACACTGCAACAACACTTCCGTTAGCTACTCCATAACTACAGACTTCGTTCGTCAACACTGCAAAAACAATTCTGTTAGCTATTCCATTACTACAGACTACGTTCGTCAACACTGCAACAACACTTCCGTTAGCTACTCCATTACTACAGACTTCGTTTGTCAACACTGCAACAACACTTCCGTTAGCTACTCCATAACTACAGACTACGTTCGGCAACACTGCAACAACACTTCCGTTAGCTACTCCATTACTACAGACTACGTTCGTCAACACTGCAACAACACTTCCGTTAGCTACTCCATTACTACAGACTACGTTCGTCAACACTGCAACAACACTTTCGTTAACTACTCCATTACTACAGACTTCGTTCGTCATCACTGCAACAACACTTCCGTTAGCTACTCCATTACTACAGACTACGTTCGTCAACACTGCAACAACACTTCCGTTAGCTACTCCATTACTAAAGACTTTCTTCCTCAACACTGCAACAACACTTCCGTTAGCTACTCCATTACTACAGACTTCGTTCCTCAACACTGCAACAACACTTCCGTTAGCTACTCCATTACTACAGACTTCGTTCGTCAACACTGCAACAACACTTCCATTAGCTACTCTATTACTACAGACTTTGTTCCTCAACACTGCAACAACACTTCCGTTAGCTACTCCATTACTACAGACTTCGTTCCTCAACACTGCAACAACACTTTCGTTAGCTACTCCATTACTACAGACTTCGTTCCTCAACACTGCAACAACACTTTCGTTAGCTACTCCATTACTAGGCTACAGACTTCGTTCGTCAACACTGCAACAACACTTCCGTTAGCTACTCCATGACTACAGACTGTGTTCCTCAACACTGCAACAACACTTCCGTTAGCTACTCCGTTACTACAGACTTCGTTCAACACTGCAACAACACTTCCGTTAGCTACTCCATTACTACAGACTACGTTCGGCAACACTGCAACAACACTTCCGTTAGCTACTCCATTACTACAGACTTCGTTCGTCAACACTGCAACAACACTACCGTTAGCTACTCCATTACTACAGACTTCGTTCGTCAACACTGCAACAACACTTCCGTTAGCTACTCCATTACTACAGACTTCGTTCGTCAACACTGCAACAACACTTCCGTTAGCTACTCCATTACTACAGACTACGTTCGGCAACACTGCAACAACACTTCCGTTAGCTACTCCATAACTACAGACTACGTTCGGCAACACTGCAACAACACTTCCGTTAGCTACTCCATTACTACAGACTGCGTTCGTCAACACTGCAACAACACTTCCGTTAGCTACTCCATTACTACAGACTTCGTTCGTCAACACTGCAACAACACTTCCGTTAGCTACTCCATTACTACAGACTTCGTTCGTCAACACTGCAACAACACTTCCGTTAGCTACTCCATTACAAAAGACTTCGTTCGTCAACACTGCAACAACACTTCCGTTAGATACTCCATTACTACAGACTTCGTTCGTCAACACTGCCACAACACTTCCGTTAGCTACTCCATTACTACAGACTTCGTTCCTCAACACTGCAACAACACTTCCGTTAGCTACTCCATTACTACAGACTTCGTTCGTCAACACTGCAACAACACTTCCGTTAGCTACTCCATTACTACAGACTTCGTTTGTCAACACTGCAACAACACTTCCGTTAGCTACTCCATTACTACAGACTTCGTTCGTCAACACTGCCACAACACTTCCGTTAGCTACTCCATTACTACAGACTTCGTTCCTCAACACTGCAACAACACTTCCGTTAGCTACTCCATTACTACAGACTTCGTTCGTCAACACTGCAACAACACTTCCGTTAGCTACTCCATTACTACAGACTTCGTTTGTCAACACTGCAACAACACTTCCGTTAGCTACTCCATTACTACAGACTGCGTTCGTCAACACTGCATCAACACTTCCGTTAGCTACTCCATTACTACAGACTACGTTCGGCAACACTGCAACAACACTTCCGTTAGCTACTCCATTACTACAGACTACGTTCGGCAACACTGCAACAACACTTCCGTTAGCTACTCCATTACTACAGACTTCGTTCGTCAACACTGCAACAACACTTCCGTTAGCTACTCCATTACTACAGACTTCGTTCGTCAACACTGCAACAACACTTCCGTTAACTACTCCATTACTACAGACTACGTTCGGCGACACTGCAACAACACTTCCGTTAGTTACTCCATTACTACAGACTTCGTTCGTCAACACAACAACAACACTTCCGTTAGCTACTCCATTACTACAGACTTCGTTCGTCAACACTGCAACAACACTTCCGTTAACTACTCCAATACTACAGACTTCGTTCGTCAAATCTATGGAAATGATCTCATGTTATGATTTGACACCAATCCCATTCAAATTAATAAATTTCCAATCGTTTATTTTCACTTTCATATTCAAAAGAAATAGTTATAAATATGATTAATAAATAAGACGCGCCATCGTGTAAGACACGCACCCCACTCTTGGAAACAGAAAAAAAATATTTTTAAAATGTGCCTTGTGCCTATATAATTATTTATTTTATGAATTACAATAATTGATAATTAATTACAATTATTATTACAATAATTAATAATCTCATTGTTTTAGCTTTGTGCACATTAAAAACGTGATGCTCTTAGGCCCAAGCACGTGACAACATTAAACCTATTTAAAAATTTATTTTTTACTTAGGACTTGCATTAATATCCTTTTTTTATGTGATACTAAATACTAGTGTTGCCCAACGATATCTATTATTCGATACGGTATCGATATCGTGGGAAAATCACAGTTTATTTCGATATCGATATGGTAGTGTCATATCGAAAATATTGCGATATCGTGGTCAACTCAAAATATTAAAATATTTCCGCTATGGTCTGCAGTATGCGTTGCTGCAGCGTTGTCACTGAGTTGCTAACCCCCCCCCCCCCCCCCCAACCCTCGAGGATATAATTGTCAACTTGAAGTATTTCTCCCGCGGTCTGCAGTACGCGTTGCTGTAGTTTATAACTGCACATCTACCCCCTCCACACAGATGGCCGCACGGGCCTGCGGGGGTTCCCTTTGTTTGCGTCTAGACATTGGATCCATTCAACTATTTGTACCTGGAACCCCGAATTCTTTCCGAGAAGAATGTTGTTGTTCAGATGTTGTGTTGATACTTTTACGGCTGTCAATAGCCGATCCCAGACAGTTGACTCGTCATCACGCGACACCGCGAATTCAAGCCTTAATCGCTATGCAGCATCTCATACTGCAGGCCACGGGCGGAAAATTTTCAAGTTGATGTTATTGTGATATCCCGGGGGGGGGGGGGGGGGGGGGGGTAATAGACGTGAAGGCACTAACTGCAGCAACGCGTACTGCAGGCCACGGCGAAAACACTTTAAATTGACTATGATTTCTTATATATTGTTTTATTACCGCCGAAAAAAAATTCGATATAGCGATATCGATGTTGATATTGACACGACGATATCGCTCGCGATATCGTCGAAATGGCACCGATATCGATGTTGAAAAAAATATCGTTGGGCAACACTACTAAATACTAAGTGCTAGGTTTAGCAAAAAAAATCGTACGTGTGTTGTGTTGCCTATTGTGCAGGCAACTATTTACAGAAATGCATTAAACCCCTCAAAAACACAGTCTTTACAAAACCTATTCAACCATTAGCCAAGTAACTTCCCATCACAATAGGCAACACGCATACGATTTTTTTTGTTAAACCAAACACTTAGTTTAATAGTATTAGATACAAAAAGTACCGTATTGACCCGAATATAATACGAGGTTTTTTCCCCTAAAAAAATAATCTAGAATCGTATTCGTATTATATTCGCGGTCTAAGGTTTTCGAAGCGTGAATTCAAATTTCCCGTGCGCGTATACATGCGTACTATCGCAGATTGACGAATCACGGCTCCGTGGCTAGTGCTCGTGCATATCGCACTCTACCGGAGAGTTTATACACCACTCCAGCGCTCCGCTGCGCAATGTCTCCGCTAGAATGCGTTGTCGTGTTCTGTGCGAGACTGCTAGCACGAGCTCAGGCGGGGCGGACATCGTTCCATGTGTGCTAGGCGGCCCCGATCGAGCGTTCGTAACAGGTTTACTGTGGCGCGGGGCTGCCTACCTCACAGGCGCTGGCCATCTGGCTCGCAGCGCCGGCAAGGCGGCAGTAGCTGACGTGCTATATTGTTGTTTTTCACGATCGTATTATATTCGAGACATATGATATTTTCCCCACTGGCTGCTCCAAAATCCACACTCGTATTATATTCGAGGCCGTATTATATTCAGGTCAATACGGTATATTAATGCAAGTCACACGTAAAAAAGAAATTTTTAAATAGGTTTAATGTGGTCGCATTTATTGAAGTTTAAACTGGGGATCTGAAACGCGTACAGGTGGCTGTGACGCAATGGTTCTGTAGACGTGGCAGAACAGACCAATCGCTGAGGCGCTGAGCGTACGCAGAACAAAACTATGACGTCAAATCCACTCTACATGGCGGCGGCTCGTTTTTCGTGCCCTTTTATTTATCGTTACTAAAGCAATTATTTTGAGGCATAGACTGATCCGTTTTTCAAAATTCAAAGACACAAAATTATTAAAAATGAGACAAGGTATTTAAAAATCGATTAAAATTTTCATACGCGTGTTCCCTATTGTGGGACTAGTAAGGGAGGGGTCGTCACCTTTTAATATCTTCCTCCGTGAGGTCTGGATGGATGGAGGCGATGTAGATGCGGTTGTAGCGTTTTGCCTCCTCCGTGATCTCGTCAATCACCGACTGGGCTTGCGGCATGTTGCTGGGTCGACCCACCTGTTGGAAGGAAATCCAACAATTAATCTGTTCGCGTACCAACCTACTGGTCAGGTAACAAAGTCTCCGGTATGTAGTCGAGTTTCAGTCAACATCAAAAGTCAGGTTGACGCATTGGTAAACACTCAACAGTTTGGGGTGCACTATAAAAAAAAGTCTCTTAAACATATTTACATGTGCTTCATTTATTATGAAAAAATTGACTTAAAAGGACAACAAATATACCGACAGAATGCAAGATAAATAAGAGTTGCAAATAGGTATTAAACTCTTTGGCCACCTACCTACTATTTTTAAGGTAAGCTGTCGTCCTTCTGCACCTTTCCCCACACTAGAACATGACTATTCACTTAGTTGTACTCCTAGTCTATAATATTATTATTTTATTTAATAAATTTAGGCCTAACCTTTTTTTGGGATCATTACTTATAAATTTTAAACTCATCCACTCACCAGTTTTGCCCTTTGATTCTACCATTTGAAAAAAAAAAATGGTTGTGATGTGTTGGTTATAAAACTACGTAGAAGCAATTAGGAAGGTCAGATATGTCAGATGACAAAGGGTTCAATATTGCTGTTTACAAACTTAGAAGTGAAATCCTAACACGTGTAAAACCCTCTATTATTCAGATTGTCTATAGGCCTACCTATTGAACCCACTACATAACATACATAAAACATCCACCACAGAAAACGTACCCGCTCGGGCATGCATTTTTTCTCCGTTAACAGTTAAGGAGTTTGAGATAGACCCTAATGTTTGCTATGTTACATGAGAAAACACTACAGCCTAGCTGTTAGTTCTCTCTTTCCCTACTTGCAGGTTGTACTTTGTGCAGTGCTAAGTATTCACAGTGCAGTACTATGTGCACTTTTTTTTTTAAATTACATCCAGTGTATAACAAGTTAACAACACAACCTACAAAAGATTGTTTCATTTGAAATCATAAAGATAAAATGTAAACAAAATTGATTAAAAACTAAAAAGCTCACAACTCACAAAATGATTTCCAGACGTGGGCTACGTACTTGGGTAATGAATAATGATGTTTTACATTTACGTGTTACCTGCACACAGCCGGCGTATTTCACAGTACGCACTGAAATGTCGTGTTCTTTACACAATGCAAATTATTCTATTAGCAACCATGTTCAAGATACGGAAGATATATTTAAAATTCAAAATAAAAACATCGCACAGAACATTTCGAGAGTAACCAATTTGTTGAAACGCTCGTTAATTCCATATTATTTTGTTACGGTTCTGTAGATGAAAAGTATTGATAAATAATAGTTCATTTAAGCAGCAAATCCTAATATTTATACAGTGGAACTTCAATTGTACATTTCTCTCGTATCAACACCTGTTCGGTACGTAACAGTAAGTAACGTAACGTTACACAATGAGAGGATGATAAATTATTCAGTACATTTCCATTTAGCCGATCCCTCGAACAAACTACATTCATAAACGAGGTTTCACTGTATAAATAAAAACACAGTAGTGCTAGTTAACCCCGTTCACGAAAAGTAAAACCTACAACGGCAGGTAGAACACAGGTGTCTTCACTACTTACAAGTCATCTTCGAGGCTGGCCGCAGGATGGCTACTGCTTGCTTCCGCAACCAATCACCCGGCAACAGATATAAGACGGGGTCAATCTCCAATGTATGTTGAGACATTCATGATCAAAAACATTATAAGCTAAATGAATTGGTGTCAAAGGACTATCGTAATCATATACAGTAGTACAATCTTAATAAGTGGATCACTCAGCATTTAAACAATACTTCCGGTGCTGCAACTGTCTTCGAACATTCGTACTCAATACGAAGCAGTATTGTGGGACTGACATAATCAAATAAAATAACTGCTTACTAGGCCAGACTGATCATATATTATTATGGTAGTAGTCAGCAAACTAGATCACAGGGCATCAAGGAGAATTACAATGCAAATGAGAGTACAGCCAAGGAAAACAACGTGGTGTCATTTGGGTAGATAAGCTACAGATAAATAACACACTAAACACGAAATAGAACCGAATGTGAATTGTAGGTACCGGTACATTTACAAACTCACAATTCGTTCTAGATGCATGTTCACGATCGTACGGCCGGTAAACTAGGCTAAAACGAATCGAGTAAATACTTTCTACCTTGATGTTGCGGCCGCCAATCATCACTCCGTTCATCTGTTCCAGAGAGAGCTGGGCGGCCTCGGGTATGTCGTACTCTACGAACGCAAAACCTTTGTGTTTCTGTGTCACGGGATCCCACGACATGTTGATCGATTTGATCGGCCCGAACGGGAGGAATGCCTGTCGTATGGTGTCTTCTTTCAACTCAAAGCTTATGCTGCCAACGTATACCCTGAAACAGACATTCACCCCTGTAGACAAGATGTCTGGGTGACTCTCTCTAGGCATCTTCCTTTCTTGTCAAGCTATGTGCACACTACATATTATGATATACTTCCGGACATAACGTCATTATTATTATTAGGATACAAAGCAGTAGTCAAGTAGACATATAATCTTGCAGTCAGCTCTTATCAGCAAGTATTCATTCAAGACAGGAGTCAACAACAAGCTGGTAGCCCGGTGCTCAACTGTCGAGTCCAAAAATTAGTGACATCACACTGCAGACTTTGTATGACATGGAAATGTTTTACATTTTAAAAAAAGATATCAAGTTACATCAATATTCAATTGATTTTATTTTCATACATTATATTTAGTGTAATTTGTTCAATTTTTGTTTTTATATATAGGTACTGTATTGTGTTGTATTATTCTATGTCGATTGTCGATTGACAACAGCTTTTGGCAGCAGAGACCCCTATTATTGCTCATATAGGTTCTATTATTGTTACATATGATTCATGTCAATTTGAAGTGAAACACTCATGAAAAAAAACTATAACCTGGATCACTGAAGTATTTATTAAAGCCTACAGGACTTTACTGTTCAAGTAAAATGGTAAACATTTTAATGATAATCATTACATGACAAAGTATTGTCAAGTAAAAAGATGTAATAACTTTTTGCAAACACATTTCTCTCAGAGCTGAGCTTCGATGATATAGGTCTAATGCTTGACAGTGTATGAACACTTCAATAATGAAACTTTGAAAATTGGCACACGCTAAATGACAATTTAAACAATATTTTGTGGCCCGTGGGATCTGTGAAAGACAATATGCAAGGACAATAACTGGTTTCTTCATCCATAGCAATTACTCCAATTAGTCATACAATTAAATCATATTATACTTTGTAGTGATGAAAAATAATTACATAAACAGTAGGTTTGTTTTTTTGTCCTGCCCTTTCTTGCGGTGCAGCTTTACGGTGCAGGCCGGAAATAGTGCAAGGCATGCAGGTTGCACTGAAGGAAGACAAACAAACACACCCCGGTGTAGCAACGGCTAATGTGTGAAATATTTAAATTTGATAACATTTTTAACAATGGTTTGAAAAGTGTAACATCAGATCTCAACTAAATAATTATTCTTAACGTAAATAGCAGTCGATGTATCTACTTAAAATAACAACCACATGTTAATTCAAGTTGCTGCCATATTTTCTCACACTGCACTGCTACACCACCTAGGTAGCCAGGTGCTGTAAACCTGCACCAGTGCTGGGTGCATGGGACAAATAAACGCGCTGGGTGTAACACCATCCAAACAGAAAACATGTTAGTGCAACACTGCATGTACTAGTTTTTACTTTGTGTACTTTTAAATAACAATAACAACATCTACTTTCAAATGACATTCTTATTGTTGAGCTTAGGTCTACTTGATTGTAAGGTACACTTTAGTTCTATTCAAAGTGATAGTGGCAGCAGGAAAGTACATAGTGGGATATAGAAGCAGAGAATACAGAGTAAGAGGTAATAGTAAAAAGCACAAATCCTCTAGGCAGAGGTGAATCAATGAAGCAACAGGTCACCTTAACACCGAGTCACATGCAATCGAGTGAGGAAGGTAAATACTTTCGATTACTCTAATAATCCCATGTTTTGGGAGCAGAACACATTTTCACTGGTCAGCTGGTATATGGGTTAAAGATGGTAGTAACCCTAATAATAGAACAGAACATTTTATTTAAGGTAGGGAATACAGAATAGACTACCATTAATTGATATGTATTGAGTTTGAATATGGCATAAGCTTGCAGCTTCTCTTTTGTCCAGATTACGCAGTTCACTCAGATAGACCATTCGACCAGTGAAAATGTTTCCCGTAGATATCGGAACATGGGTTTGCTAACCTGCACATGAGGGCGAGGGCCTGCTGTCTCTGAACCTGACTCCTTTGACTAGCCATTTGCTGCAACAAGAGATATGTACTGATATAGGGTAACTAAGAGAGCTTCACCGAGCCCCGCCCCCAATCACTGCAGATCTGCCAACACTGCCGCGTCCAACAGGATGCAACTAACCTGCACATGAGCGCAACGGCTTGGTGGCGCTGGAACGACATGGCTTGCTGGGGAACATATTCAAACAATTAGCACAACAATGGGCTCCGTCATTTGGCTAGGGCATGCCGCATCCACCATCATTACTATCATTCGCCTTGAAATATTGTATATACTACTAGGCTTCCACATCACAATGGTAATTGTAATACAAGTCTAAAAAACAGTTGAATGACAAGTTGTGCCGCATCCACCATTATTACTATCACTTGCCTTGAAATATTGTGTATATTACTAGGCTTCCACATCATAATGGTAATTGTAATACAAGTCTAAAAAACAGTTGAATGACAAGTTGTAAATAACTATCAACTAAATATTTTTTAATCAAAAAGCATTATTCTGTCTATTAGGCCCTACACAGATTTAAGTATATTTTTCTTCTTCAGATAAAGTTAATTAACATCTTATTTTTATATTTGACGTGTGGTCCGGTCTCAGCGTAACTAACTGGTCCGGTAACTATCTACATTCTAGATAGGCCCATATTACAATCTTTTGGACAATTTGTTTAAACTAGCTAGAAACAACAAAGTCTATAGTCTAGACTAGAAAGTAGAAACATGTTGCATCTTGGCCTGGCAATAATTGTTTGTTTATTTACCTCTTCAATTATGAAACTGCTTTACAAAGAAGTTTGTGCTATATCTGAAAAGTGATACTATCAGCTTCAGTTCATGATTATGTGAATAAAATTGAACTATCTGCAGCAACTGCCTCTAGGAAACAAAGTGAAGATAAATTTACACGCTTGTGTCAACAGTACTCGACTTGAGTACAGTTAAGTGCTTTTGTCACATTGTGACAGTACAGTACAGGCATACTTAACTATGTATGGATGGGATACCATACGACAAAGATATTCCTACCAAAAAAATGTCAATACTCCCCTCACTTGAACATGCAATCAAAAAGTAGCGAGAATACAGATATTGCTGTGGTACGGCTTAACCTTACCCACAAAGCATGTCAATATAGTAACAATGACTCTACAAAATTTGTTAGGGAGATGAAGAATTTGATATTGAAGTTTTAGATGAGATACAGATTTTGAACACTTAACTGAAGTTGAGCTAACTAGCCTATGTAAATTGGGTACGATCTCTCACAGCGCACCCTTATTGTCATACAGTATCCCATATCTTAGTAAACAATAAACAATGACGTGCTTACAAGTTGTTGGTGTGCGAGCGTCTGCTTCATGAGTACCATCTTGATGCTCTGTTCCATTGCATACTTCTTGGCCCGCGTGACGGCGTCTTGTTGCTCCGTTGTAAGCTTTATTAGGCCGGCCCCCAGCAGGCCCGGTATGGTGATGTTCCTGGCACCGGGGCCTACGCAATCACACCGTATATTAACACCAACACATACATACAGGCAGTACACGATCGATGGGACATGCTCACTGTACATTGAATCTCTGTTGTAAGCTTTATTAGGCCGGCCCCCAGCAGGCCCGGTATGGTGATGTTCCTGGCACCGGGGCCTACGCAAGCACACTGTATATTAACACCAACACATACATACAGGCAGTACACGATCGATGGGACGTGCTCACTGTACATTGAATCTCCGTTGTAAGCTTTATTAGGCCGGCCCCCAGCAGGCCCGGTATGGTGATGTTCCTGGCACCGGGGCCTACGCAAGCACACTGTATATTAACACCAACACATACATACAGGCAGTACACGATCGATGGGACGTGCTCACTGTACATTGAATCGCGAATCAGGTGTGCATCTCAGAGTTGCAACCACACTGTTACCTGTTGAAGAGGATACATCGGCGGAGACATACCACAATATTGCACCATGATTCATGATATAATACTGTAAACAAAACTTGCCAAGTCATAGGGTAGGAAAATTCGGACCCGGTTCCAGACCTTCCAGGAACCGGGTTACTCGAATCCTGAAAGCCTAAATTATGTTATCTTATCTTGGTTATACACCCCCCTCCCCCCGAAACAGCGTGGTTGAAGGCCGTTCTCTGCCCGTGTCAGCTGCCGGCCGCTGCGTGCGGGAAAGGCGAGAGGTGGGTGGGAGAGGGGAGTGTATATGGCATCAAAGAACTCGCCCGCAGTAATGGCAGAGCGTACTAACCAGGAACCAGCTCGCCAAGCCCACAAGCAGGAAATCACTGTAGCTTCAAGGAAAGTAGTCGCAAAAATATCGTCGCGTTTTTTTTTTTTTTTACAAATATTACTACCCGATTAAGATTTGAATCCTAAAAATGGATTCGGGTAATTTCTGGATCCGGGTAACCCGGGTACCCCAAGACATTCCTACTTGATATTGATGGTTAATATAAGACATATGAAGCAGCAATGAGGGTATGACCCTGGCTGCTGGAGGTTCCCCAGGGAATCAAGACTGGACAACGTTCGTTATACAGTACAATATGGAAAAGCTTGCAGTGCGACAAGGATCAAAATAGACTCTAAATGACAAAGCCACAGTCGTTTGGAGACATAAAAATATCCAAATATCGCTGAAGTGATATGCGTGAAAACACGATACTCTAAATATATTCCTTGAAGTCTACACTTACAATGACAAATACAGTAATTAGGTTGGGTAATTTTTTGGTATACTAAGGGATGTCAATTCCTGGAAATGTTTGTACCTCCGAGCTCCGATTCATGAACGCCAGCTACCCCCAGGGTAGGCGGAGGCATGTTGCATGTCACTACGAGGTAAGCACGGGTTAAAAGCGAAGGAGAAAAAAGGCGAGCTATGGCGGGGCCACTACGTATCTAGACATATGAATTGGGTCCCGGTGGGCTACCCTCAACCTGTACAGGCTGGAATACCTAAGGTAATTAAAAAATCATTTTACTACCATGGATGGGTAGGTCAAGTAAATCACAACATTATGGACATTTACATCAGCCAGTGAGTAACTGATAACATTGTCTTCTCTTCAATGTAATTTCTGAAGAAACAAAAACAACTTTGTACATAAAAGCTATCGTCTATGTAGCAGAATGGCTTGGTTGCACTATTCATTGGCAACATAGCACAAACAATGCAACTTGCAAGTCACCTGTGCTCTATAACTAAGCATACTAGGGCCCAATACGTGGTACTGGTACCTGCTGAGGTTTTTCAAATGTAAATACTAAATACATTAGATGGAGAAATAGCAAAAAACCATTATCATTGTTTCCGTCCATATACGTAGCAGGCATACAGTTGAAGACAAATATTAAGGGATAGTACCGACTAACTTGGAACTTTTGCCCCTCAGAATCGGGTTACTTTGGGTTTTTTTCACAACCCTCTCGTAAAAAATGAGCAATGCAAATGTAAAAATAACAATCCAACACTCGGCTCCAACACGAGTCAGGTGTTCTGGGTGGGGTGACAGCTTTGAAAGAGTTGCAATAAGGATCCATGAAATAATGAAGTAACAAGCAACTGGTTCACAACAGTCATTTAGGGACTTATTTCAGTACAGTAGTTAAAGCAGCGTCATTAATTGTGTAATTACTATCACTGGACTACAAGAACGCAATATCCAGTGCTATTGTTTTTGTTTTTATTTCTTTTATGGCTCTTCTGTGTTCTGATTGGTTTGTCTCAAGATGCATCACGGGAAGTTGAAATAAGAAACGGAATTGATTCATTTCTTACGACTAGTATTTCAATCCACTGTGGTGGATGTGAACCCGTCCACAGCGGTGTTATTGAATGTTCCAATTCACTTGATTAAACCTTGTAGCTACTTCACTAAACTAACACTAATTTCAATTGCGAACCACTCTTAAGCTTGCTTGCCAGGCTCAACACACCCTCTTCTTCCAAGAAAGGCATCCCCTTAATTATGTCCTACCACAATTTTCCTGTATCAATTAGGGATGTCATAGGGTAGGAAAGTTCGGATCCGGTTGGGTTCCAGGAACCGGGTTACCCGAATCCTGAAAGCCTAAATTATGTCATCTTATCTTGGTTACACCCCCCCCCCCTGAAACCACGCGGCTGAAGGCCGTTCTCTGCCCGTGTCAGCTGCCGGCCGCTGTGTGGGTTGGGCTCTGTGCAGCCGCTGCGCGCGGGAAAGGCGAGAAGGGGTGGGGGGAGGGGAGTGTATATGGCATCACAGAACTCGCCCGCAGTAATGACAGCGCGTACGACCAGCTCGTCACGCCCACAAGCAGGAATTCACTGTAGCTTCAAGGAAAGTAGTCGCAGAAATATCGCCACGTATTTTTTTTTTTTTTTTTTTACAAATATTACTACCCGACTAGGCCTAAGATTCAAATCCTAAAAATGGATACGGGTAATTTCTGGATCCGGGTAGCCTGGGTACCCTATGACATCCCTAGTATCAATGTCTTTTCATGATATTTCCTTTTCTTCTTCACTGTTCTATTTGAACTTTCCATCTACCTCTTGGTCGACATACTCTTTGTACTAATGATAGAAAATAAACTCACCTGCTACGAGAGACCCAGTCTGCGATATGTCATAGATGGGACCTGGTAAGAACTCCATGCCCGTCCCAGGGGCTAGAGGTTCAGGCCCTTCGCCTAAAACAAGCCAGAAACACATGTCAGCACGCTCTCAAACAGGCCAGGCTGCTCAATCTAGCAGACGGGTGCAATGTACAAATACCGGCACGGTAGGCATTACGGCAATCAAACTAGTCAGTCCATTAATAATGCTACTAAATTTGTGATGACAAGTATTTAAAGGGGAGATCATCCACAATAGGGAATTACATTTTGCTTGCAGATAGATTGAGCAGTCTTACGTTAACTATTAAAGTAACAGTTATTGAAAAGATAGCACACCTTGCCATATAAAGGATTGAAGGAGAGGAAAATGGAGTCAAGGCAAATTACCATCACCAAACTGTTTTACCCTTGATTATACAAGTCAACAAGTTACATCAATAGAGCTGTATAGGGCCGCTGCTTTCACCACGACAATACAGAACGCGTATTACAATAAGTGAAAGTTGCTGTAGTATTGTATACAAATAGATCAATATTCAATATTTAGCGTGACACATGTTACCACAAAAAATGATAACACTTGGAACTTGCTTTGTATAGGTCTAAGTGTTGTGGCAACATTTTTAGAGTTCCGCCTACTCAAGTTGGCTTTTGACACTTATGATTCGCACTGATGTAAAGGAGAGAAAAGAAACTTGTAGTGGAAAATCTGTGCGCTATATTCTGTATGCAGAGCAAATTTACTATTTAGTATTGCTACATTTAAACGGAGAGATTGTTGGAATCTGTGTCCATCAGAAGTGGACCGGAATATCACGCAAAGAACAAGTTAAACGATATTAATTAAATCTAAATCACAACTGATTTCAGAATATTTGTAAGTAGATCCCTAGGTGAAGCAATTCCGTAAAAAGTTACACCTATATTGGTTGGGTTGGGATCCAAAAGATGAACAGCAATTGATACTGGCCAACGATATTTCTTTTAAATCAAGTACGTAATATGTGGTCTGTAATTGTACGTGTAAACATGTTCAATGAGCTCCATGCGTACCCCCTACACTGTGATCATTGAATTTGTTTTCAATTTAATACTCAGCGTATCATGAAAATAATTATAATAATTAACGTTAAAGAAATTAAACGTGTTCTAGAAAAAAGAAATAAATAACAAAGAATAACAATAAAATAGTACAACAATATTCATCTGTAGGGAGGTATTCAAGCTAATACAAAGAGTGATCCCAACAGATGCCACAACATTAAAATGTCAGAAGTCCAGTTAGAAAACTGTGCATATTAGTTGCAATGGTAGACAAAAACCGAAATTACTTATGATACAGCCGTTTTACCATTGTTCAGCGATGCTGTTAACGACGCCAATGTAAAATAAAATGACATCACTCTAACTTCCCGTTGCCATGCTTAGTTTCTGTAACTCGCATCTGAACAATGGCCGACTTTTATGCTATTAGACCTGGATATGAGCAATTAATGTACTATATCCACGACTTGTCCATACCAAAACACGTATAATATACGGGGCTACATTCAAAGCTCAGGGCAGGGGGGTTGTCTGGAGCAATTAGCCTCGGCCCGACAACTCGCGTACCACCTCGGTTAAAACAGTCTGATGAGAACAGTAAGGTACCAAACAAAGTTTGTGCCAAGTCTGAGGGATCACTAAAGTAGACCTTTACCGCGGGGGATAGCAGGTGGTCAGGGTACGTTGCCACCTGATCCGAAGACCTGCCCACTCGACGGCATAACACGCCTCCAAACGCTAACCATGGAACAACACAGAAAAAAGAGGGGAAAACAATCAGGAACCAAAATATCACTATTTGAACATCAATAATAGATTCGATTCAGTCATGAAGCATAGGATCTGAAATTCAATGATTGTTGAAAATAGTTTTTCTAACTTCATGACTGCTCTGCAATGCCTTGATCACAAACATACATCCCCGGCCATTGTTGTCCATAATTCACTTTCGGTCTTGCCAATCATAATCTCAAAGAGCTTAAATGCATAGAAATAGAATATAATAATGCATAGAGTATTAAAATGTATAGATATGTATTTATCTGGAGGAATGCTTAGAAAATTATTTATGTCCTGTTTATGACCTTATGAGTCTAAATACTTCAAGAAGGTTTAAGCAGAGCAGTGACCAGCCCTTGGTAGTTACGTTTTATATTACACGTTTATAAGTAGTAAATAAATACTTTTCTCCTAGAATTGCCATAACGTCTCGTTTCCATAGACTCAAGCCTGTCACCCCAACTACTATGGAAATGTTTCTATCCCGTGTGACATCCATAACACGAACAATATTATTATCAGGGCTTGAAATTAACGGCAGCCCGAGCCCGGCCAATCTAATATTATACCGGGCTTTATAAATACTCAAACAAGGACTTGTCACTTCAACAGCAGCAGTTTGCTCCATAGTCCATGTAGTACTTCAATTCAAACTCAAACCCTTTTGAAGAGATTACAGACTAGATGTTATACCGAAAGACCTGGACTTAAAAACATGTTGCGTGGTTATTAGTAAACACATAATCACACCCTAGTTGCCAATCATTCCAAATAGGTACTTGGCAACTAGTTGGCTGGTCTAAATGTCTGCCAAGAATCTCTTAACTGACAAGTACCTGTTCAAGGTAAAACATTCCATAAACATGTTATTAAAATTAACTGCTATTTTAACAAAATGGACAACACATTATTTTTTTTTGCTCAAAATGAGTTTGAAAGTAAAATGGCACGTGGCAAAGAAAAATATATGCAATTTCTTTCATTTCATTTTTAAATATGCGCAAAGGAAACATGATTTAATCGTAGATTTGTGGTTTGTTAGAACAATATAATGTAGGGTCGAGCTTCTAATACAAACATCCACACGCACAACACACATAAACCAGTGATCCACCGCAATTCAGCTCCGGATTGCAGCCCTGAATTCACCAACAAATCGATTAGACAGCTTAGATAACTTAACACAAAAATAAAAATAAAACAATGAAACAAGTTATATCGACACTGGCCACAAACAGTGACGTAAAAAAGTAAGTCTTCCTTATCCAAATAGTAGTAGCAGTTTATACACTACGCTTGCTTTGAGACTAAATAGTAGTTAGCAAATTTTAAAATGTTGGTAATTAAACATTGCTCATTCCAGCATTGGGCTATTATTAACAACTGAGGGAATAAAACAATTGAACATAATAAGCAGTTGCACCAGTGAACAATAAAGCAATTTCTGAAATCTCTCTACTACGTACTAATTAGTAATTAGGTACAACCAAACTATCTATTGATTAGGTCCAGTTCGTACTCACGCCATTGGCACAGGTTGAAATGATACCATTAAATTTCTCATTATCAGTGTTCCAAATCTCTATGGACTACCTAAATGAGCTCATTTTTTTTTTTTTTTTTACTTTTCACAAGACTTTGATTTTGTTTTCTTCTTAAAATTTCCTTTCTGCAGTGCATATTGTAAACAATTGTATTGCACCTTTATGTTTAAATAAAAAGAACTTTAAAAAAAATTATCGGCAATACATAAACAATATAAAAATACGAAGCAATCTGAATAAGTTTACTAAGCATATTACACACTTAGGTACATAGGATGTACAGCTTAGACAGAAAATGAAAAGTCGTGAGATACGTTGTTAACGTGTTTGGGAGGTATACAAATTAATACATTCCTCTCAAACATACAGTTTAGTATTTAGAAAGCCCATCACAAGGGGCAGAAGGCTGCCCATGGTTCCTTGGTATGAACTGTGTATGTGGTGCAAGCAAGAAATGTGAGGAAACAGTCGGATGGCTGCATTAACATGGCCAATGGTCATAAGTACGATAGGAGCCTGCAATATTTCCATCAGGGGGGTTGCCTGCCAGCAGGTCTAAAGCTCCATTAGCATTGGCAGTTTTTCAATTTCGGAATACAATTTTGTATTGCGTGTGTCAAGATATTTTATGTTACAAACCATAACCATTGATTCTCTTCAAACTACACAGCCTACTGGATTTAATTAGCCTAGCCTACTAGTTACTAGGGGATTCAAGCAACTTCGAATTGTGACACAAATCGGTACGCTTCCTTCGAGTCCGAAAAGTAGTTCAGCTTACACACCCTAATTTGTTTCCGCGTTTGTTAAGACTCGCGAAACCTCATTGCCATTCAGTTCAATTACAATCATAACACTAGTACAAAAGATGCAGACCAACCATGGAAGCAATAATGCAACAAGGCATGCAAAGAAACGACCATTTAAACACCATGCTCGTACCAACCACCTGCGGGCCTACTGACTGAGGCAAGGTCATGTTTCATGTTGGCGATTAACATCCATCCGCATAACATTTCATGCAATGGTCACGATATGACTTCTGTCCATATTCATAGTCGACCGGGCGCCCGTGATTGCTAAGGATGTTTTCAATATGGGAAATAACAAGCATGAAATCAACATGTGGCAATCACGGACGCTCGTAGGGCTAGGGGACGACTATGGATTCCAGCCTATATCTTGTTCAAAATTAAGTCTAGATACCAACTATAGAACAGCTAAACTGACAACACATCCTTCAATGAAGCGTTTTAAAGACAAAATGCAATATGTCGAGTGGTGATACATTATAGAACTAAGGTACAGGAGCGTAGGTTTAAGTATTAGTGTGCGGGTCGTAACTTTTGCAATAATTAGTTATTTAGTACCGGTATGCTAGGGTTTCATTTACACTTATCTTTAATCAACTACGTTGTGCTTGCAGTGATAAATGAAGTACCGGTAGTGTACCGTAAAAAAAATGACATGATGAGCGACTTCCAAGGAACGACATTTTTAAAATAAATGTGTTTACAAGCAAAACGGAAAATGAGACTGCACCGATTTATTCACAGCTCTTACCCCTGCCTACAGCCTTGTGCAAGGTTTGCTTATTATACAGTCCACTACATCTGTTGCCCACCTCAATCACCTAACTACCCTTGGCCTCGGCTCATCCACGACGCAGACGGCTGGGTCGCAACACCGCTCGCAAGTCAAGGCTGCAAGCTTTATTTACGAGGCGACACAATGAACAGTTACTGCGCCAACTGCGATGTGACTGACCGCGACACCCAGCACGAGACTTCCCACAACACTCCCCAAAAACCAAACGATATACACAAGTTGTACAATCACCCGATGCAAAGGCTACGCGAAATCCACCAATAATTTGGAACTTGGTTTTCCACATATAACTAACAATTAATGTTTTACTTTTATGAAATATCACTATACCCAAGAGAATATTTTAAGTATCGATATCGAAAATGTTTTGCCGTATCATATCAATGGGTAGGCCTAAGCCTAATCTAAATGATTTGAACAGATTTCAAAAATTGATTATATTGTTCACTACTGATCCACGCTAAGTTGTAATAAGTACTTTTAAGGACAAAAATATGAAAATAGTAAATAGTACATAAAAAAAATAAAAAAAAATAGTGATTAGCGCTTGGGAATTGCCGATAAGTTTATTTACAATTATATTTCTATCCTCAACCAAAGAACACAATTCAAAATGAAACATTCCATTTAATAAGCCAGGCTAAATAAATAGTTTAACAGTCAATACTGTATATGTACTGGGGTGATCCCAGGCTACGAGGCAGTTTGACACTTTCTATCACTCGAAAACAGTAAGCATTTAGAACATTCTCTTTTGAACCAAAGAAACAGGGTAATAAAGCTGTGGCTAAAAAGTAACAGGACTTTTTGAATGTAACTACATCTTGAATGATTATTATTATTATTATTATTATTATTATTATTATTATTATTATTATTATTATTATTATTATTATTATTATTATTAATTATTATTATTATTATTATTATTATTATAAAAATCATGTCTTCTTCTTCTTTTCCTATTCCCGCATTTTTGGATAGCCCTACGCCTACATATTTGATAATTGAGGATTCACAATGTTACTATGAATTTTTACATGAATATTTCCATAGAAAAGGATGTTTTTTTCACACTTGGACAGGCCTGCAATTGAATGGGAGCCACTAAGAGAGAAAAACAATTTATTGTCTGCTCGTTTGTGGCACTAGCAATTTGGGAAACCTAGCTGCTCGAATGGAATGTTTCATCTTGAAGAACAAAATAAAATCAGATCGTCATTCAACCAAATCATTGCGATGCACTTGGAAATGCGTAGTACCAGCATTTCCCTCGGGTTTCTTATTACCGTCAATATTGTAGTATGAACATACTTTTATACTTGTATAAGACATCCGAGAGGAACTCTTTCTATATGAAACCTCTATGCTACGCTTTAAGTAATGCCCATCGTTGTGCAAATCAATCAATGCTACAAATAAGTTGATGCTGTAATGAAATAGTGACCTGCCTCTTGTACACACGCACACCCCCCAATACTGTACTGTGACTCACGCCATCTGCAAACACAATAAGCAAACCATACGTGTTTTTTAATCATTATGTCAACTAGTGGCTTCCACAGAGCAATAATAGGTTATTATTTATGCATTTAGTTGTGTAATGTAACATGAAGCATGTAGATGCAGAAATGATGTCGGAGACAAGACCAGGTACGTATTATAGCATTGCACAGATTCCCAGACATGTGGAAAGCTGTTATACTATTTTAAACAAGAACACTGGAGTTGCACACTGTCATTAGTGTTAAATTCACAACACTCTTGCTGCCAGTCACGATTGTTTACACTTCCAAATCAGGGAAATGTTTTTTTATCACTATATTATAATACTTATAATACGGCATTTACTTATATTACAAATCGATTTGAAAACAACGCGTATGAAACTGGGATGAGACGTAATGCGTACAATTTACACACAGACAATGGTTTGCAAGATCATCCAGTTGATAGCTCAACTTGGATCACTTATTAGTTCCAAGACTAGGGGGAGGAACAAATAGCCGAAGAGACGATTCAGGGCTGAATTTAACAATGTATTTGGACATGTGGTACATCATGTGCTAAACTACAAATTGATCTGCTATGATCAAAGTTTATGTTTATTCAAGCACCAAATAAGAAATAACGATTCTTAAGATCCAAGTCACAAATAAAACTATAAAGGTTCATGATTCTTGGATGTAGAGAATTGACATACCATAAGTGCCAAAGCAGAAGATAATATTAAATTATTAATGATAAATAATGATAATTTATAAACCGTCAAAATAACAGTGTAGGCTTAACTAAAAAACTTGTTTGTCTCATGGTAAGATACAAGTTGAAGCTCAGAAATGCTAAGGGTTTTCTTTTCTTACGTTTTCTAATGTGGGTTAAATGTGGGTTAGGGCAATGACGGTTCAGGGCCGCGATTCTGTAAGGGTAACAAGACTCTTGTTAATGAGATATCAATGGCTATCCCATGGTAAGGGGATACAAGTACAACCATCAACATACGGTATAGTCCTCCCAACGAAACTATTCTCATGCTTTCGTCATAACCCCTGAGGCCTCGAAATAAACTTCCGCGGACAGTTTACTGCCTGTGTTCATGCGCGCACTATTGCCGAATACTAAGATGGCGCACGACGAAATTAGCAGCACCTGCACTGCAATCACGTAACTTTCCTGGCGGAGGCTTGTCGAACTCGGGAGTTCGACGAGCCTTCGCTAGGTGGAGATCAAGTAGACCGTGTTGTGTAGCCAATGAGAGTTCGAGAATTCGAAAAAGTTCACAGGAACTATCAAAATCCAGCAAGCTGTGAGCAACATTGGCAGTCTTTTGTTTTTATTGAAAGCCTGTCAAAATGTATCAAAATTCCCACTTTACTGAGTAGATCCATAAAGTAACTACTCGCAGCAAGTATTTATTCTAATATTCCACTGTGTTCTAGAGGTAGGTCTAAACTGTAAAGGTATAGTCCGTCCTACTTTAGTTTTATGAAATAAGTTGTTTAAACATCGGCGTTTCCGCCATTTCTTGGTATCGAAAGCTGTGAATGGCTGGGTTCCCGTGATCTATTTTTAATTATCACTTGTCTACAAACAGGATTTATTGGTTTTGTTACTACAAACTTATATTTGTATTTAATTTTAAAAAATATTCGTCGTGTAATATTATTAATAGCAACTTACACAAATGAGAGAATTACCATTTATCAACGTCGGACAAGTTGGCCAACTCACGAACTGAGACAATCCGACGCAATCTTCCATCAAGCACACGGAGGAATGACAAGTTAAGTTGCCATTCTGGACATGGCCTGTGATGAAAGCATGAGAATAGATTCGTTGGGAGGACTATAACAAGAGTCTTGTTATCCTTACGGAATCGATGCTCAGTTGGGAGTCGATAGACACTGTTAAACATTAATCTCTATTGAAGTCTTACATAACCCTATTAGAACTACGAGGTGTGTTAGTTGAAAAACACATGAGAGGTGATTGGGCATTCGTTCCTGTAATTGATGTGTGAAGGACACAGGCTACGTTAGCGGTAGGCCTATACTAAATTCAATTTAATATTAGAACGACTATGAATTGCTATATATATATCGCTACTCTTTATTCCAACATCATTTAGTTGGGTAAAGGGGTGTTTCCACCATTGATCTTGGGCATCCCAGGAATCAGTATCGGCATGCCAAGCTCGAAACATCATTATTATAAATAACTATATTACTATAACATAGAGATTTAAAAAAATGCAGGATTGTGTATTCATTCCATCACTGCCCACGAACCCACAGTAAACTGCAATTTTGTTGGGGAAAAATAAGCAAGTAGGTACTTTTTCATCTGCAAGATATATGATGCAAGGTATATAATATTTTAAATTTGAATGTACCGATGAAGGAAGGTAAAATTTGAAGGTACCGTACTCCAATTTTGATATCATCTCATCACTACTGTACTATACAGTCATGTAAAGCCACATTAAGTAGTCAATATGCAATAACTGTTTTATGATATGTGGTCTATATTGGTGTGTCAGCACAATTACGCACATTTTTGTTTAAAAAAAATACATGGTAGAATGATACATCTAGGATGTTAGAATACTAAAAGCGACTCTAATATTTAAGTTGACCTATGACAGAAAATGTGCTCCACTTTCTTATGCCCATGCCCAAACATCCCCGACATGAAATGCAAATGAACAGTGACTTTGTAAACCTATTATTGGGATGCGTAATAATGATTGAACAAGGCAATTTTTGATGGCGATGTAGGTAATGCCTCTCCTATTCTAAGTGTGCAACAGAGAATGGTGAGGAGCCATTTTCTCCATTGGACAGTTAATTGGATCACTTGGTTTATGGCATCAAAGATATCGATATCCTGTAACAACTCAGAAACAGAGAAAGAAAACTTACATTAGTAAACATATAGTGATTATTGACCATAAAACATTCCATAAGACAACATTTCCATACTGTAATAATGTGACTAGTTAGGCCTATAGAATGATCACTCAATAGTTTAGTGCAATGTACACACTGGCAATCTATAAGGCAATTAAACTAATCATTGTGGATTAGAGCTAGCAAAGAAATAATTTAGAAATAGAGTACAACATACCATTCTGAGTAGTGTTTGGATAGCCCCATGTTTGTCTGACTGAACATAACCCCTCTTAAATGCAATAGGCAAACCATAGACTTTGTTATTGAAATAAAAAAGAAAACTTTTTAAGCACTAAGGTTGGGCAGAGGAATTTTTAAATGAATGTCTTGATGACTTACCTTCACCCCTCATCTTTTTCAGTGGCGGTTCACCGTTTGAAGCTGCCGGCAATGGTGCAGGCTGAAACAGGAAAACATTACATTGCAAAAAATTAATAGAAGCATCCCGCATAGGGTCTAATACTTACACATAGGGACTCGGCAAGCATTTTACTGGTCAAATTCATTTTTGGTAAATTGACTGGTCAAAATGAAAAAATATTGCAAACGTGACGTGAGTTTTAACTAGGTACGCTGATCTTCTACAGTAACCATACACTACACAAAAATAATAATAATAATAATAATAATAAAACGGTAATTGCATTATCTTATTGAATGTAAGACATTGACATACCGGTACAATCTCAGTTAAAAACGGCATTAACATGTTGTACGGACGTAATGTGAAGTACGTATTCCCATGTGAATACGGGTACGTTAACTTAACTTGATTACTAGTTTATCAATCATCAATGTTGGTCAAAGCCAGTGTTTACATGTTATACGGATAATTACATGTGTAATGTGAAGTATTTCCATGAGGTATTTTTAACTTCACTCGATAACTGTCATAAATTATGATTGTTGTAAATTGTCCTTGTTTCATCATACACTCTGTTTAAGGTGACCATATTTACAAATCGAAATTCCGGGATAAACACAACTTTCGGCGACAACAATGGGGGGTGTGGGGGGGGCCCCACAATAGCGGCGCAGGCAATTTTTTGAAAAAGTGTGTTTTTTATGTGGTTTTAAGCGTTTTAAAATAGTTTAGAGTGAGTTGATTTTTGATGCTCTTTAATGTTTGATCGTCCCCCGTGCGCTTGAAAATGTGGATTGACACTGACTGCAATGAACGTCGGAATCGTCATTTCCCCGCAATTGCTTAAAACATGGGAAGTCTTTTTGTAACTCACTGCTAAATTTACACTTCCTTTTTGGTGGCGGCATTGTCGCAGCACAAACTAACACACACACACAGTATCAGAGTTCAAAGGCGACTAATGACACACCAAATACAACAAGTCAGAACCTGTGGGAGGCGGCAAGTCAAAGCCTAGGCGGTAGGGAGACGGTATGGGGTAGGGGTAGGGTAGGGCAGTCAGCTGATATGGTACCGGTAAGCTACGTGTACAGCTGCCATCACAAGTAACTCAATATATCACGCATTTTGTTCTTATACTTGCCGCATCGATAATTTTCCTGACATTAGAAATGTGTATCACAATTCCTGGACATTTAAGTGCTTTTCAAAAAGTCTTCGGGACGCCGGGACAGAGAGTAAAAAAAAATGGGACTGTCCCGGGAAATCCGGGACGTATGGTCACCTTAACTCTGTTTAAACTTAATAAATAACAATAGGGCTTGTTCCAAGCTAGTTTAACAATCACATATGCGCAGCGCTGGGGTCTAGGTGGCGGTACCAACATTGAAAGATGGCGTAGGAATGTTTACGTTTGATTGAGGTGACAGCATATTTTAAATAATCTCCCTACCCCAATCCTGACTGAGGCGTATGTTTATAATATTTACTTAAGCTTGGTCTAGCTACTTTGTCACAGGAATGCATTTGAAGTGGTTGGGTAGCATAGAAATCGTGAAACATTAGAAGATATTTAGGAGCTGTCACTTGTCAGACCTCAATGTTTGTACCGTCCCCCGTGCTGCAATCTCTTGAGTAGAAACGGAACTAACATCAATGACGTTAATAGGAACAAGCCTTATACGATCTTGTTTGCGCCGTGTGTAGAGATCGAAGTGTTAAAAGTTTCAAATTGAAAGTTTCAATTTCAAACTTTCAAAGTGAAACTTTCAAGGGTACATTGAAATATTTCAAGAAATTGTGAAACATTGATATATAAGGCATTCCTGCATTAGGGCCTACTAGATTGATTTTGTAAAGTTTTAAGTAGTTATAGGGTTTATATTAGGGATGTCAACGGGTACCCGTTACCCGCTTGGTACACACGGGTAAGGTTCCAACTTTTCAATACCCGTTACCCGGTACTACCCGTTCCCTTCTTCTGTTCAAAACGAAATCAATTCAACATAGCGATATTTCCCTAAGTGGCGTCTTTGTGCGAGCGTACGAGCTGCTCTTTTCAATTTGCTGGCATTTAAGAGCGAAGGATACCTCTACGTCAAAAACCGCAGAAAATTTTCATATTATTTCTCAAGATTGAAACACAAAATCGAAAATCTGAGAAATCATAGCGCTGTGGTTTGGTCAGCCCTACACACTGAATGATAAATGTATTAAGCGTTATAATCAGTATGACTGTGATAACGATTTCCTTAAATTACTAAGGAAATCGTTATCACAGTCATACTGATTATAGCGTTAAATATATTTATCATTCAGTCTGTAGGGCTTACCAACCTACAGCGCCATGGTTTTTCAGATTTTCGATTATGTGTTTCAATCTTGAGATATAATTAAAAAATGAAAGTAGCTCCCCTCGTCGCGATTAGCCATCGTTGCAAAAAAAATGAGACGTAAAGCCCAATTAGAATCATCTTCTCTAGGCCTATGGAAGAATGCTGCGGAACGGTTGCGAGTCCGAGGGAGCGCACCCGCCGCCTGTCGTAGCTTTACCGCGATCATGTTCTCGTGTTCGAGCTCGGACTTTGACGTCATCGCTTTGACGCGGCCGACCACCGCCTACCGTAGGGGAGACGCAATCTTTGAAGCTTTGTTGAATACTTACGCGATCGTTTTGCATCGAGGACAATGCAACCTGATACCGCTTAACAATATAATGTCTCTTTCCACAACTTTGCGAATTATTTGACACCCATGATGATAAAACGCGTATTTAGTATTATTTACTACCCGGGTAGTCCGGGTACGGCGCGAGGGTACCCGGTTACAACTATTTCCGGGTATTGACATCCCTAGTTTATATGTCTGTTATGTTGGTAGTATCAACCTTCTGCTCACGGTGCTGCACACTGCAGCTGTGTGTGTGATATATTTGATTGATGATCAAATTTTCAAATCAAAAGCTATTTGAAGATTTCAATAGCTTCAAATCTGTCTGGATGTCATTTGTGTCGAGTCCTTGCCAGAGTAGCATTGGCATAAATCATATACATATATATCAGTGGCAGACCCACCAACCATCGATTATATAGATCGATAACTTTCGAACAAGGAACAGCTTTAGATTAGTGCAAGAGCTGTGTTATCATTGAATTGTTTAGAACTGTCTTTGACTATACTATGACCATACTTTGACCTTCATGGTATGGTCAAAGACAGTTCTAAACGATTCAATGATAACACAGCCCTTGCACTAATCTAAAGCTGTTCATTGTTCGAAAGTTATCGATCTATATAATCGATGGGTCTGACACTGATATTATATGTATAAGATTTATGCCAATGCTACTCTGGCAAAGGACTCGACACAAATGACATTCAGACAGATTTGAAGCTATTGAAATCTTATGCATTCGAGAAACAACCCAAAGGCCTACCCTGCCTAGATAATAATAATAATTATTATTATTGTTGGTGTTTACCGACGTACTGGACAGCTTGCGTCATAATATGACGTCTTCCGAATCAGGTCCACCTACATTGCGGGGGTCATCATAAGAGGAGTCCAGCAAGGGAGGGCAGGGCCAAGTAGGGGGGATAATGATATGACTGATTTATTAAAATTGTTGTAAATTTGTATTCCTGAAAATCTTCTTGGAAATCGAATATTTCACAAAATTTCAATATTTTTTGAAACTTTCATTGAAACTCTCAGTGAAACTTTCAAAAAGGTAAATTTCATGAAATTTTCGAACTCTAGTCGTGTGTGTAGGTGGGCATACGGTTATTATTAGTATTTTATATTTATATTATAACAGTAGGCCTATTAGTTATTTTATGACATACTCGACCGCTAGGCCATATGATGTTGGAGGGTGATTGGAAGAAAGCGACGAGTAGAAAGGGAATCCACCACTTACGATTGGTGGTATTTGTAAGGAAGACAGCCTTTAAATGTGTTTTCTTATAAAATGACTACAAAAGTCAGTAACTGTTTATGTTACCTATTATTGTAACTTTCCAATTTTGTAAGGTGGATGCTTCAAATAGTAGCTACGTAATTATGTTTTAAATCACTTTAAATGTGCATGTGCGCCATGTTGACTATCTTGCAACATAAGTGCTTTGGTTTTTTCATGAGCTGGTATACCAACCTAAACATAAGTTACTGGTATGTTAAAGAAATTTTTGCGAGCGTGTTTTGTTTCAACTTTTTATTAACAAATGGAAATTACGCCTTTTTATTAAAATTAGAAAAGTACACATTTTAAACAAATTGTAGGCATTCCAGAAAATTAGTAAAGTTACACCTTTTAAATTAATTGTAGGGCTTATTGTAATTACACCTTTTAAATAAATCAGACCCAATAACAAGACCCAATAACCTTCCTAACTTTCGCAGGATGTCAGGTAGCTGGCAAACATCAACCGGATCCAATAACCTTACCAAATTTCGTGGGATGTCAGGTAGCTGGGCAAAGTCACTTTGATTCATAAGTGACAAGTGACTTTGCCCAGCTATCTGATATCCCACGAAATTTGGTAAGGTTATTGGATCCGGTTGATGTTTGCCCAGCTACCTGACATCCCACGAAAGTTAGTAAGGTAATTGGTTCTGGTTTCATACATTGGCTTACCTGGTGGCATTTAAAGCCACCTAGCGGCGGACTAGGAAAACCACATAACCATCCACAAGGCTGTGCACTGGCTGTGCAAAGAAGGATGGAAGCCTACAAATCCGGGCATTGCCGTAGCAAAAATAACACATTTTAAGTGATTTCAAACATAATTAGGCTACATACTTAAACATAATTACATTTGAAGCATCCACCTTACAAAATTGGAAAGTTACAATAATAGGTAACATAAACAGTGACTTTTGAAGTCATTTTATAAGAAAAAAACATAAAGGATGTCTTCCTTACAAATACTGCCTTGTAATTGTTACGTCTCCCGTCCTAGGCCTAAATGTTTTTCATTCATGCTGGCAGTGGTATCATATTTGTGCAGGTCACGTTCTAGACCTAACTCATGATTAGGCGTAGGCCTACTTGTAGTAGAGGTCTGCAAGGGCCTAAATATGGAAGCCCGGCCCTGGTATTTCAGGCCCGGGCCCGTACTGAATAAGCTAATCAAAGCCCGGGCCCGGCCCAGGCCCGCCTGAAGTGTAAATTGGCCCGAAAAGCCCGTTCAACTGTTAAAGCATGGAGCAAGTTGATTTTTATAGTATTTGGCAGGGAATATGAATGACAGGGTGGGAACAAAAAGGAGATTAGATGAAACGAAATAAGTAACTGCAGTATTGCCAGTGTAAGTAGGCCTATGTAATGAAAAGAATTACAATAAAAATGTTGTGACCGGAAGTTTATACTATTTTGGGTTTGTGTTAAGTTTTGGAAATGTCAGTAAAATAATAACTTTTCTTTCATTGCAATTACAGATTACAAAAAAAAATTAAAAAAGCCCAAAAAATCCCTCCTCATTCAGTGATATGTAGGTGCAGGCCCGGCCCCGTCTTAATAAACATATCAAGCCCGTACCCGTGCAGACCTCTAACTTGTAGGCCTAGGCCTACAACCGAATTTAGAACCAGACTAAAAACTGTCATGTATGTCAACGTTGACATGAATTGTACCCAAATGGATCTATACTTGATTTTGGTCTAACATCGACACAACCCTTTGAACATTTTTTTAACTAATAACAGCCTTTAAAATACCGACGTGTTTGTTTTGGACGTACATAACCCGGTTTTCTTCTTCTGCTATATAAACATAATTTAAAGATACATCCCAACAAACAAAGGAGAACTAGGCCTAGCTGTTGCAATCATTTTCCTTGGATTTTTGTTGATGGCAACTAGGCCTACAATCAATTGCCATGCAATATTCACTTACAAAATAGGCACGAACACAAAAGATCATATCGACGTTTAACAACAGATTCATTTTTCCAGTTGGTATCAACTTTTGAGTTTGTTCTCGATTGACATGAGAGGACTTGGTATGGTTTTTTGTGCAGACCAGCTATCTAGGCCTAGCCAGACCGAACCCAGTTGGTTCGGCACATTTTTCTAGGTGTTTACTTGGGTATTGGGTAGGCCTAGGCCTACCGAGTCCGAAAATCTCACTCAACCCCGTACTGAGGGTGTGTTCTAAATTGACGGTTTTAGTTGACTAGGCCTACTTTCCCTAGCAGACTAACACAACAATTAGTACAACAATTAATTACCCAATTGTTAATTGATGTGTTAGTGGGCAAAGTAGGCCTAGGCCCTAGGCCTAGACCAAAATAGAGAAGATGGAACATGCCCTGAATCCCACATGTAAACAAGGCCTAGGCCTAGGCTAGCCTAGGCCCTAAATCAACTGAGTGCCTAGACCCAGAGCCTCGAGCTTAAAACTAGGCCTAGGCCCTAGGTAGGCTCTAGGCCTAGCGTAGACCCAATCTCTAGAAGAATGAAATTGCTTACCTAGTTAGAGAACGAGGCTCTTACGCCAACGTACGCTAGGGCCTAGGCCTAGGCCTACCTTATAAGCCTACAATCCTACGCTAGATTTAGCTCAAAGACCAACCAACATTCGGTGTCCCGCTCATGCAAAAGTTGTAATTTTACTCACCATTCCCACTGTGCCATTTACGATAAAATTTGTTTTTGCAGCCATAGTATTAATTAAGTAGTTATGTTACTTAAAGTTTCACATATCCAGTGAACACGTTGATGAGTAAACCTAACTAACAGCGTTTAATGTACGTTTGGCTTCAATCAACACAATTAGCTAAACGTTCACGACAAAATTCATGGCGGCCATAATAAGCCGTTTTCATTTTGTCATAACAGGAAATGCAGTGTACACCACGTCTCAGTCAGAGGCGGGTGGATTACGCAGTTCTACATCGTGTTGGGTTACATTTGAAATATTCTTGATGATTTTTTCTTTTGCAATCTCTCTCATTTTGCAAGGTGGAAGAAAAATTAATTGAAAGAATAATTCGGAATACAAAAACACGACAACAAAAGAATTTTCCCTCTCAGTGACCAATCACACAGCGTTTCTTTCCGCCCGGAAGTAAGAGGTTAGTTCGCGCCAAGCGCGGTATGTTTAAATTTCAGTTATTTTTGGTTGTGTTTGTACTTGGTTGAATTTTTCCAATTAATTTTTCTTCCAAATGATGGGTTGCAGAGACATCAAGAAAAATCATGCACCAAGTTTGCGCTGTTCGGCAACTCCTCCTGATGCAATGTTTATTTGTACCCACTTCAAAAAAAATGCAGTCGAATACAACATATGATGTAACAAATAGTATTCAACTGGAACCAACTGTGTCAACCATGTTTAACTGGAAGCACCTAACAGGCACAAGGCATAATCTTAGAAACTGTTAGGAATTGTATTCAACAGGCACCGTATTAAAAGGGATGCAAGTCATGCAACTGTATTCAACGATAGGACTTTGCAATACTATGGCTGTGGCGAGTCAAATAGTGCCCGGGGAAAGTAAAATATTTGCTCCCATGCCAAATTGGACAGTGAGTAAAGTTACCACAAGTTAGGTTTCTTGCAGTCAATTTAAATTTATACTTTGCCTTAACCTTGCCACCTAATTCTTATCCTTTGTCCCACTCCCAAGGTCACTTTTCGATGCTTTATTTTTGCCCTAGTATGAGATTTGGTACATGCCCGGAGAGCGAGAAACTGAAACATTAACCAATTTTATGGCATGCCTTCAATTTTTTGAAAAAGTGGGCTGGATTAAACAAAAGTGAAACAAAAATTGATCATGTAAGTTTTACATCTGGCCATGTTATATTATCTGTAACATGCCCAGCTGGGGATGTGTAATTTTTTACATTTTTTGAGCCCTGAATGGGTACCGCATTCAAAGGGATGCAACCATAATCAATGGCTTTCCACACATATGTATGATACATATCACTTTATTATCAAACAGAGTCCTGCCTTTACAATATAAGGCAGTGGCGTATTCACGGGAGGGGGGGGACAAACCCCCCCCCCCTTTTGCAAAGAAAACATGGAAAATGACCGTTAACATTTCATTCAAATAGACAGCATTTCAATAGACAGTATCAATAGACAGTATTTCAATTTTCAATAGACAGTTAGATGTTTTACTTTATCATTATTGTATATTGTTGTAATTAAAAGCAAAAGCAATACAAAAAATATGCAAATTATTGATTGAGGTTCCTTTTATTAGCGGTGCTAAGGAAAAAATGTGTTGCCAGAAACTCGGTAATCTTGTTTCAGTTGGCCACTGTAAAACGCACAGATTTGCACTAAAATTACCTTGACGAGATTTTTTTCAACTCCAATTATGTTTCGGCATCCACTCACCCTCTATATGGGTTGAAAACCCCCCCTTTCCCAGTTCCTGGATACGCCACTGATATAAGGTTGCTTTATGACACAGAATAACAATCCAAAAATGAAAAAAAGGTGGTAGAGTATGAAATATGAATGATAAATAAAACAAATTATGAAAAATACAAAATTGATTGATGTGCTGTCAAGTCTTGCTTTGATCCTATAAGTCAGCCCTCGATAAGTTGTTAGTAAGTCAACTCGCCAAGATGAATGTACACTTGCCGTGACTGTAGGGAATGGAAGGGGTCTGGGGCAAAGCCCAAATGCTAGAGGCCAACTCGCCGAAGACGAACTTAATTTTGTGTTTAATGGCTAGAGATGCAAGTTTTTCGCAATGCGCGATAAAACGAAAAGTGTAACAAAACACTCTAGAGTGCTGGTTTCAACATTTCTTTACGTTATGCGTCACTGGGATTCAGATTCAAATCGCGAAATAACACCATAAAATGCATATAAAACGAACTATGAGTTTATTCGCGATATAACACCATAATTGCCACTTTCTAGCAAAATAACACCATTATTAACAATAATTCGTAATTTTGTGTTCCCTTCCGTTCAAATCTTCACAAGAATTACGAGATAAAAAGCGAAAATAAGCAGTCCGCATCATCACCACTTACTTCTCTGCAGTCAAATCTAATCTTTGACGCCCATCACTATGTATATACATTTAGGGCCATACACATATAATAGTTTAGAAAATGTAACCTTTTTTAAATTTATCAATGATTTTATGTAAAAACATGATTTTCGATTAAAAAAACAATAACACCACAAAACACCATAATTCTCAATTTCTCAAACGAAAAGTAAAGAAAAATAAAACCATTTTCTTGCATCTCTATTAATGGCCTAAAACATATGTTTATGCTAATTCTGTGTGAGAGCAGGCTAAGCTACCAACAGAAACATGAGACACCATTTACAAAGAGCAATGACTATTAATGCCTTTTATTTTCCAGTAACTTTTTGTTTGACATGAAATAGTTAACTCGCCAACAAGCTTTTGTTACTCGCCAGTGGCGAGCGGGCGAGTGTACTTTTCGAGGGTTGTTACAAGTTATTGCTAAAACTCAATATTGATCCCTTCAACAGGCAATGTATTGAAACTTAAGGATCCAATCGTAATCAATGGGAACTGCAAGCAATAGAATTCGACAGGCACCATGTTCAAAGGGATGCAACATAATCGATGGGAACTGTAATCAGTTGCTTTCCACTATTCAACAGGCACCATATTGAAAGGGATCCAACCTTATTCAATGGGAGCCAATCGTAATGAATGGGAACCAACAGGATGCGAATTGACGGGGGGATTTTTCCCCTCTGATAATTTCATCCCTGGCTCTTATTTACTGAAAGATATCCCTACCAGGGATGGCTAAATCCCCACCTCTGCATACCCATTTCATCTCATGTCATATCAAGTGACTATCTTGTAACGTTAATAAATAATGTGTTAATTTACACATATAATCCTAGCCAGGAACTGTTTGTACATTAATCAAGTAGTGATGATGCCAGAGTGTGAACTCAGGGCCTCCATTTTTATTTTATTTTGTGAGTTTGCATCTAATTATGACTAGGCCTATCTATGCCTATTGATTAATTAATATCTGTTTTATGTTATGAAGAAACAGTATAAAGTAATTGCACGAGGGAAAAGATGGGAACCGCTTATAAGGAAGGAGAAAATGAACGCAAGGAAAATTCATAAGGAAGAAAGAAGGGTATACGTGGCAAATTTCCGGATGGACACCGGCCACGACTACCTGCAAGCCCATCTGCACAAAATAGGAGTGGTGGATACGAGAACATGCCCACTTTGCAAAGAACAAGACCAGGACGCGGAACATCTTGCGACATGTGTCTCTTTGACAGCAGAAAGGGATCTAATGGAGGGGCAAAAGATAGCAAGGAGGAAATATGTGGCAAACCTTTATTGGGCAACTAGGCAGAGAATGGCATAAGTTCCAACTCTGGGTGTTTGAAAGAAGAAGAAGAATGTTATATCAGTTTGATAATAATTGATAATTGGACTTGTTTGTATATTGCAATAATTGTGATTGTAATATTGTATGGCAGGAAAATGTAATAGCGCATAGTTGCTAAATAAGGATATACTATTATTATTAAACCAATGTACTCTCAAATCGCTTCAAAGACCATCTCAAGGGCATAATACCCAAAAAAATTGTTGCTTCCGTCGGCTGGGGCAAAGACCACTTAGGCTACTGCCCACGCAAATACTATACTTCTGCATCCCCCTCCCCTCTGTCAAGTCGTCATTTCGCACCCTCGGAACCAATCCTAATGAATGGGAACCAACTGTATATTTTGTAGACAACTTTTTTATGCACAATCATTATCCTCATGTTAGTCTGTATAGGGTTGGAATTCATAGTCGGCCCCTACACCTAGGGGCGCCCATTGTTGCTAAGGTAACAATTGTTTCCATGTTATTTCCCATAAACAAAACAAATCCATAGCAACAATGGGTGCCCCTAGGTGTAGGGGCCGACTATGAATTCCAACCTAGGTCAACACCTAGGCCTAGTACAATATAATGTAGGCCTAGGTCTATTACTTCATTGTCAATGTTATATGTAATAGCATGGTAAAGTGGACCCAAGATTACTTTACACCTGCTTTCGTCACATCCGGGGCAGTCCCAGCCAACCAGTGAACCGCCCGAGACACACCTGCGCAAATACCGATCGCTGATTGGCTACGAACCAGTCGCATGTGACGAAAGCATGCGTAAGGTAGTCTTGGGACAACTATATACCCATGTTTTTGCTCTGATTCCACCTCCTGCCATTTGTGTTGGTGTTCAAAAACTCTTTCAATCAAGCTTCTCCACTTCCTATCCTTCATTCCTCCATTGCCAATTATATACTGGGCACAGCACTGTCAGTGACAGCATATGCTAGCCTAATCTGTATTCTTCTGCTCGGCAAAGGTATACTAGGCCCTAGCAGGCTAGTACATTGGGCGGCACAATGTGCCTGGCGTAGGCCTACCACATAGAAATGTTTAGTGTAGGGCCTACGTCTAGACCTAGGGCCCATGCATAGTTTTTGCTCACACTTTTGAATCTCTTGTAGATGTTTGTGTAAGAGATAGAACTACATCATCACTCTGAACTTTGGCCACACATTCCCCTTTTGCTGCAAGTATTTCTTCTACATTTTTTTTACCTTCAAGCTGAGGAAACCAATTTAAGTTATCTGCTATCAGATGATTGTTTTTACAGCAGGGACATTCGACAATAGTAATTCCCTTCGTATATGAAACTTTTGAAATTAAATGTGTATTCCGGGTATCACAAATTTTGCAAGTAAACACAAGCTGCATTTTTTGTTCGTATTTTAATGACACTGTAGAATCAGGCGAAGTTGAAGTTTCTGTTGATGGAAGGCATGTCATCATACTTTGTCCTTCACTTTCTCCGATGTCATCTTTTTCATCCGATTTGTTGGTAGTTTTAAAGGAATTCACGCTAAATCTTCGTTCCTGAGACGGCAGTCCTAGACCTACACATTTCTTGAAAACTGTGTCTTTGCATGAGCCTAGGCCTAGACCTAACCTTAACCTAGGCTCAGGCCTAGAACAAGCCTCCAATATTTGAACGGGCTGCAAACGTGACCTAAACGAGCCTATAAATTTTAGCATCATTACTTGAAACTGATACTCTTAATTCAAAGCAGTGTAATTTCTGTAGATTGTGTACGAAAAATACAAATTTGCTAATTTTTTAGCCTAGGCGCTGTCATTCAGTCACCACTCACCATCGGAAAGAATCGGAAGCAACCGGAAGCCGGAACTGCGACAGCGACACATGCAGTATATCCAACAACTAAGACCCCACAGCCTTTTCGACGGGTCAATCCGCGGATTGAACCGGCGTTCAAGAAGGCTGTGCTGTAAACTGTATAGCGCGCCCCGTGGCCCAAACGAGCGTTTATTCAAAAAGCGAAGGATGTACTTCACGGAACACCCGATTTCGGTCTGTTTAAAATTGCTCTAAAACTTTGAAAATAGTTTTAATTGTCCCAAAAGAAAATAAAAATAAGTCGTCCTATAGAAAATGTAATGCTCTTTCTTATAAGAGTTTTTTTATTCCAATAAATAATAAGAACATCTGAAAAACGGAAATATGATCACTAAATTCTCTACAGGCTGACATATTTTGAGATACATTTTAGACAATTTAAACACATTCCAAGCAATTTTAACAGATCGAAATCGGGAGTTCCGCAGGCTGGGTGGGGCTAAATGGGGCTAGCAGCCCCATTTAGACGGTTCAATGTTCCGTTCGATGTTCCTTGCATTCAAAGACAAAAAGATAATAAAACACAACAATAGAGGACTCAAAACTAACATAGATAGCGCTGCTAAGCAACCTCCTTTCAGCGCCATTGATGAATAATAACAATACAACAACAATGAAAAGTGACAGCTAGACCACTCCTAATAGAAGTTTATTTTCTTGCCACCAGAATGCATCTAGTCTATTTTGAGTGCTCTATATACCACGAGACTACCCAAATCAAATTTCATCTCGATCGGATGTTGCGTATGGAAGATATTAACAATATTAAGTCGCAAAGATAATTAAAAAACTCAAAAATTCTTCAGTTAACTACTGGCTATAATTCCTTGTCTGCCTGTGGGCCCCAAACAAATAAAGATGTAAACACCAAATTGTTCACTAATTTGGTTTACCTCCCAGGGCATCCCCTTTCATACAAAAAAATGAAGTTGGACAGAATGCCAACAAGAAAAAAAATAAATACTCCCAAAAAATTAGTTATTATCAAAAGTTGCCGACGAAAAAAAATAAGTTTGTGTCACAACGTTCTTGCTGTTGATGTAGACAACTGAGTAGATTTTCAGAATCCTATCTTGAACAGTGATCATGATTTAATTACGGGAAAGAAAATCACCAACAAAATGACAAGGTCCGCTTAATCTCCGCCATGCGGAGGCTCGTCGAACTCCAACTTCCGAGTTCGACGAGCCTCCGCTAGGCAGAGATCATTGCAAAAAAGAGGTCAAGTCCAAAACGGAGAAGACAAACCGTTACAAACCAAAGAGGGCACACGTACAAAAAACGCCAATTTCAAAAGAGGCTCAGCATTTAAAGGGGTGATGTATTAGATTGTGGCCAAGCCAATTATTTTATTTCTTATATATAAATATAGTAATTATAATTAAATAAACAAATATATAAATGTTTACATCACTTAATAATTGATGTACATAAATATATTAACATTAATTACAAAATTAAATAAACTTATCGAAACATTTCGAGGTGGGAAAAACAAAATGAACACACGGTATTTATAATTAAAAGCTTGGCCGATGAATTTGCAATTTGGCTTTGGGTAATATATTATTTATTAATATATTACCAAGACCCCGGAAAATATTTGGGATTAACTTTAGATTCAAAACTGTCTTGGGGTGATCATGTAGCTGAGGTAGTAGCAAAGGGATATAGAGCACTCAATTTTGTTATGCGTAACTTACGAGGCACAAGTAACAAGGTGCGAGAAAAGGCATATTATAAAGAAATAGTGAGGCCAACTCTTGAGTATGCAAGTTCAGTATGGGCTCCGCAAACTACAACTCAGAGGGACATGATAGAAAATGTGCAAAGAAAAGCTGCAAGAAGAGTTCTATGTAAGGTAGGCGTCATAGCCCTACAGAGATGATAGAGGAACTGGGGTGGCGATCTCTAGAAGAGCGAAGAGAAATTACTAGATTATGTGCATTGTATAAAACCATCTCAGGACATTCGGCATGGAGAGAAATTAACAGTAAGGTAGAGAAAGCCACATTCAAGGGGAAAAACGATCACACTGAAAAGCTGTTTGTAAGAAGATACCACACAGATGTGGGTATAAACATTCTTTTCTGGGATCTGCTATTAAACAGTGGAATGGTCTTCAAGAAGTAATTTTAAATCCCATGCCAAAAAACTGTAATAAATTTAGAGATATGATTATAAAAAACAAATTTAGTAGTATTTAAGTAACATAAAAATAAAAAACATTGTTATTGATTGTAAACATTGATTATAAAAGGGCTTCTCCCTTCCTTAATCAATGGTTCTAATATTTACTTTATACTTATTTAGTGAGAAATTTATGTCAAATGTTTTGTAACTGAGTGAAAGAGCTCCAAACTAAACTAATAAAGAATATACAATACAATACTATAAAGCAATAATGGTAGTAACTCATCAAGTTAATGAACTTTAAAATCAATTTTATAATGTAATTCAAGAAACATTTCAGGACTTGGAAAATAAAACTGAGAATGCAAATTCATCGGTCAAATGTTTAAATTGGTGTTTTAGAGTGCGTTCTGAGCGTTTCAGAAAAAAATACCAGACTGAATGCAATTACGAAATACTGTCATTTGTGTAGTGCAAAACCAGAAAACCACCAAAATAAATTGGAACAATGCTGTTGATAACTGAGCACGTTCTGGACTGAAAATATCTGATATTGTAAATTGAACGTCGCGCAACATTGTATTGTACGGGACCACCTAAAATTGAATATCAGGACTGTCCCGCAGGAAGCGGGACGTATGGCACAATACACATGAATTCTGAACGTTTTGAGTGTCATTATTCAACTTCAAGTGACTTATAAGTTATTCATGGCTGTGTACTGTGTATGTATATATTTACAATCAAAGATACTATAACAAATTTAAGTTAAACTAGAACCTGCGTTATTTGTCACAATATAGTCAAGTGGTCAAACTCTAATAGAGAGAGAACGAGCGATTCAGTTGAAAATTTTTGATGGGGTGGGGGACCACGGAAGCAGTTTTTTTGAAACCAAAGTCTGAACTCAAAGCTACAACCCACCAATAGGCTTTGGAACAAAATTTCGAGCGATATATCAGTGTTTCTCAAGCTGTGAGGCCCGCCTCAGTGGTAAGAAGCGAAGCAAATACAAATGAGGCGCCAACCATTTCTAGTTTTTCATTATTAACTAAATAAAATCAGTTTAATTAAATTTGTATTTATAGTTTACCCATTCAGTTACAAACAAGATCTGATTTTCAGTGGGAGATACCATGACATGACATGTATACAATTTATTATATGCTTCGTACGTTGCTATGCCGACTAAGTCACCGTTTGTATGCACAACCTATTCAATATTTCATTTATTTATTACAAGTAGATCACATACATGTTTGACATAGAATGCACAAACGTGGTAATGTACACAGTCAATGTTTGCAAATAACAAAATTAATTTCAATCTTTTACCCTAAAACGAAACATCTTACAGGTGTAGATAAATTATACACATCTTCTGGTAGACAATTATTAAACTTTAAACCTATATAATGAACATCTTTCTCAAATAAAGCAGATTTGTGCTCAGGTATGGCTAGTTTGTTACGACATTTTGTCAAGTGTGTAATGGTTGTTGTCACACCATGTCACACAAAACAAGGCAGTGTTAAACTAAATCTTTTTAAACCTTTCCTAATTTGTTTTAACACTAGTAGGAAATTAGTAGGATCTTGTAAAATAATGTTCAACTCGAATGTAAGGAAGACAATTTTAATTTAACCAATTTAACTAATCGAATTTCAAGTCAAATTTCAAAGTTAAAAAATCTCAGCCTGAACCGGGAAACGAAACCTGGACCCTATGCATTGGAAGCAGGAATAAACCCACTAGGCCAACGAAATTTAATTTTGTTTTATCCCAGAGAGGTTTATTCGCAGTTAACAATAATTTTAGCGCGCGTACTTATATCGTTGGCGGATTGCTAAATAATATTTCATGAGTCATGTGATTGCGGGTAACAAATACAAATTGAAATGTTAATGAGGCCCCAGCACTTGTAAGATTATAGCAGTGAGGCTTGGGTTCAAATGTTTGAATGATTTTGTTTGTTGCCTTCCATTCATTCAAAATATTTATTTGTTTGTTGTCATTTGATGGTTTATATAATTACAAGAGTTATACATGTCCATATAGACCATATTATAACATTACACCCTTTACACTAAACTAATAATACTATTATAAATTATTATTATATTATTATACTAAGCTATAATCAATGATATAGCTGTTGAATATCATTGGCTATAATGGTGAAATGAACTGATCTAAACTATGTATAGTTGATGAATAACTAAATATTGATAAATATAAATAAAGATTGAATATTAAGGCGCGTTCACACAGAATGACAAGCCTTGGGAAAACAACGTACTCGGAAACATCCATCCCCAAATGTATTTCAACAATGCCAACAATCAAAAATCAACTTTCTTAATCACTCGTTCTTAAAAACTAATCACTATAAAAGTTTGTTAACGCTTAGACATAAATCGTATACTTCAACCCTGTTAAACCTTAAATCGTTAGTCTTAAACACTAATCGTTAGTCTTAGTCATTTTGTGTGAACCCGCCTTTATTGAATCGGTTGCTGGGTAGTTTCATTGTTGTGTCTTTAATTCGCGCACATTTCAATGTTTGTTTGAAACAAAACAGTGTGGAATGACTTTATCTGGTAGCCAAAATGAATCAACAAACACTACCAAAAAAGAACTGAAATTTAAACATACCGCGTTACATGCGGCAGAAAGAGACGCTGTGATTGGTCACTGCGTGCGACATACTTCCGTTGTCGTGTTTGTTGTATCCTCACCACGCCTTCGCAAAATGTCTCCAACGAGCCTTGGTGTATGTTGCATGATCCTGTGGTTTTGATGTGGTGTGCGCCCATCCTCTCGAATCTGACGTCATTTCCAGGCGTGGTGGTCTGCCTGGAGAGAAGATAGGCCTAATTAAGGCCTAGTTTCTTCAATATTATCCTACTTTTGCAAGGATTATAGTCTGAATTCTAAAAAATGAATGGTGTGCAGTTCTAATATGACGTGTGATCTATTAAATAGGCTATGATTGGTGCCTCAGCTCCAATACGCCTTCATTGCTTATCGTTCAGTGTTTTGATGCCACTATTTTGTGTCATGCAAGGTTTAGCCTACTTATCGCAAACTCTAATGTAAACAAGACGTAGATTCTAGGTAAGTTATGTATAATTTCGTTTTTCTAAATAGGGATAAAACGTAGGCCTAGGCTAGTACTCCACTAGAAGCGTTTCAGTTATTAGGCCTAGGCCTAGACCTCGACAATTGAAACAACGCAGGTCTAGGCCTAGGCCCTAGCCCAATATGTAGCTTAGGCCTACTTGTAGACAAATCAATCCCTATGTCTAGACGTAAGCCTAGGCTAGCCTAGGCCTAGACGATTATTAGCCTAAATTGGCCTAGCCTAGGGCCTAGCTTAGCCAAAGACCCATATTTCTTAAAACTAGATAGGCCTAGCCTAGGCCTACTTGGTAGATGTAGGCCTAGGCCTAGGCCTATGTGATTATAGGTCTACGCATTTGTGTTGTGTCTTGGCCCAGCCTAAGTCAAGGCCTACATTTTTCATTTCTATAGGCTATCAAAGCTCTTAAGGTCTAGCCTAGGCCTAGGCTTAAGCCTAGTTTACGATTGGAGTCAACTTGAATCGTCAACCGGTAATAGATTCACGTTAACGTTTTTGATTCACGATTCGACGGCAACTGAAGATGCGTCGGTACTCATCGGTGAACTTCGTTGAACTTCGTTATTGCACGGCCATCTCTACACGTTGTTCCCGTGGTTGTGATGTAGAGCATTCTGTGGTTTTATAAAAACAAAAGCTGGTTTTTGGTTGTCATTTAGATGTTATTATTTGTGGGCGTTTGGTCTTTAATCAACATCATTACACAGTAGGAGTATTATCAACAAAATCAAAAGAAGAAAATACTTTCTTTGGAACCTCTTTGGTGACATGTGAATGCGCATGCGCGAGCGTCAAACGTTAACGCCAACCGTCAAAGTTGGAATGAGTTGAACTTTGACGTTGACGGTTCAAGTTGACGGTTGACGCATTTCTGCAATCGTGAATGCTTCCATATGAATATACACGTTTATCAAGGTGTTGAAGTTGAAGTTAGCGTTGACGCCAATCGTACACTAGACTTTAGACTCAGTCTCCTACTTAGCTTGGCGTCGGTGTGTCCTTCCTTGCAATAAGCTCATAAAATAAAATGGTAGCGTAGCCTAGGCCTAGGCCATAAAGATCAAGCAATACACTATCGTTAAACCTTAAACCTTAGAATCTTGTGTAAACCGGCAGTAGCAACATAGGCCTGACGACAGGTTCCACACAACACAAGTTATTTGGTAATTATCGGACGCATGGATCCATGCCATTTTCCAATGGCCTGTGTTGTAATTTGAAGAAGGTGTAGGGCCTAGGGCGTTACAATCCATTTTTGGTGACATATGATAGAACCAAAAGTGAATTAGGCCTAGGCCTACACCTTCACTTTCTTCAAATTACAACAACACAAGCCATTGGAAAATGGCGTAGACCCCTGTGTCCTATAGGCACCGAGATGAGCCACTGATAGCGCCACTGAAATGACAGGCAGCGCTCCTCGTGGCGCTCGCGAGCAACTCATGACTGAACAAGTGGATGTCTTCCTATGTAAAAAATGTCAAATTGTGATAACTATTTAATTAAATATGTCTTTAAAAATTTGTGGTATTTATGGCCAGGGGCTGATTCACGTTTTTACTCACATTTTTCATTGAAAAACGCCGAAGTTTTGTTTGAAGGGTTATTTTTATTGTTCAGTGTTTAATTGCCTTTATTTTGATGTACATTATGATATAGGCCTAGTATAATTTACTTTTGAATGTTATTAAACGATTGTTAAAGTTTTTATGGTAAAAGTTTACACCTTCTTCCTTGTTTCCGCTTCGTGTCCGTTGCAGTGCTGCCAATGTAGAAGGAAATTGAAGGAAATCACTAGGCACATATCAACCAGACCCAATAACCTTCCCAACTTTTGTGGGTTGGCCCAGTCAATTTAACATTTAATATATAATTGACCCCCTAACCTACAGGTTAGTTGACTTGCAGAATTTGAAGAAGGGATATTTAATCATAGGGGTCTAGTTTGCACAGATGAGAACAGAGGATGTAGGTTTTTTTTGTGCTCCAAACAGCTGCGCACTCGTACGTACGCCATATTGCCATATTTAACGTGATTGTGTTGTCAAATCGATGCATCTTCAAAATGATAATTTAATATGAAAGAAGATACTATTTGTATTGAAAATCACTATAGCTTACAGATAAATAATGAAATAACAATTATGTAGGTACTACGCAAATGATCAATATCGCAAAGGAATACAGAAAAAAAGTGAGTTCAAAAGGAATCAGCTCCTGGCCATAATTACCAAATTTGTTTGCAGACTATGAATCCAATCAGTCTTTCTCAAAACGAAACGCCTTATTTAAATCAGGGCATGTCTTAGACTTGACTAGGGTGCCCAGACGTCCCGTTTTCGGCGGGACAGTACCGATTTTCAGCTGTGCGTCCCGTGTCCCGCCACACTTCCCGGCGGGACGTACTTTTGTCCCGATTTTTCGAAAATGCAAAATTTCAGATTTTGAATTTTTCAAACTTCGCATTTTATCAAAAAATGGAAAAGTCCGCTGTCAGCCAGAGCACTCTGGCGCTCTCCTTCTGACATAATTAGAAATACTTGGAAGTGGCCACTACCCGCTGCCCGGCCGCCGCCGTTGACAAGTGGCAGCTTGTTTTGTTTGTTGCGTTCTCGCCATGTTCTCGCTCTCGCAAGGGCAGGAGCGCGGGTGTGTAATCCGAGTTAATTTTTCGTTTCGTATCAACAGTTTTCGTGTTTCAATGGCAGTATTAAGAAGGACTTTCCTTATCTTGTTCAACACGAGTTTGATGATGACAAAGTGTTGTGTACGATCTGCAAGGGAACATTTTCAAAAGACCACGGTGGACGACACGACATAGAAAAACATAAAGAAGCATTGCTAGCACGTTGTTACTGTTATTTTGCCCAACAATATAAAATATTCAAAACTGTAACAACATTTCTCTTACCCCCCCCCCCCCCCCCCATCAATCCCAACCTGCTAGAACACTTAAGTTTGAAATATTCGTAGTCGTCCCGCTTTTTCGGATTGTAGATCTGGGCACCCTAGACTTGACTGAAGTTAAAACTGGCACATTTTGCCAAAAAACTCGAAGGTTGTAGGCCTACGACAGACTTCTGTCAATTTAGCGCCATATTAAGTCTGCATTGAGGTAATTTAAAACCTAAAAGTAGCCTAAAAAAGTTATAATTTGATAATGAAAATTATGTTCATAGTTGCTAACATTATTTTAATGGGATTAATGTTTTTTTTAAAATTTGTAACCTCATTCGTATACCTAACAGCTGATGAACAGGCCTAGGCCTAGGTCTATGACAGAGAAGTAGTAAAAATATGAAAACTGATATCAGATATAATGGCTAGGCCTAGGCCCCTACACGATATGAAGAAATACATAGCCTATCAGGTAGGGCTAAGGTGACCATATTTTGAAGGTAACAAACCGGGACAAACTTTGGTTCGCACACACAGGGGTCTGAGGCAAAGCCCCAGCCGCCGGAGGCGAAATTTTTTGAATGTATACATTCGTCAAAATGCCCAAAAAACAGCTTCCTGACATGATTCATGAAGATAATTTTAATGGGATATGGGTTTGGCAGAGTAGAGAATTCATGCAAGGGCAAGTCAGGTGCAGGCAATCATTCAAATAAAATGAATGCATTTTATTGAAAAATGAAAATGTATTTAATTGAAAAATGAAAATGTATTTAATTTTTATAGGCCTAGTATGCATCCTTGAAATTTTAATAGACATTGTCTTTACATTGAAAGGATACATGCATGTAGGTAAATGCAGTTCCATTATTACTGTTTAGTACATTTTGATTTCTGATTAGTGATTATCTTAAACAAAACAAAAACAAATTATTTAAATTTAATGAATAATATGTTACTGCAGGGTTGCCACCAAGTCAATTTTTTTATCCTTGAACGAAACTAAAAAAATCCTGAGAAATCCTTGAAAACAGTTATATTCAGCATTAGCATATTATAACTGCAAAGGAATGTTACAAATTTTCAGGTTTCATGCCAAAATATGTTATGCCAGCCTGATTTTCGAGAATCTAGTCAACATTAAGGTGCAGAAACGCATAAGAATCGGAATTTTCTTCGAATATATTTTAACGTTTTACTTTTACTCACCATAACTACCACTTGCGGGAAATGTTATGCAGTCACTTATGTTTATTTTTACTAGTACCTGATGTTCTTTTACTGTCTACATTGCTTTTTTAGCTGAATTTTTAAAATTGTATTAATTTAATGTATTTTTTAAAGACAGTAGAAAATCCTAAGATTTTGCCCAAAATCCTGTTATCCTTGAGACACTCTAAAAATCCTGAGATTAGGATAAAATCCTTGAAAGTGGCAACCCTGTGTTACTGAGATAATTGTGGAAATTGGAAAATTCCAAAAGTGGAAGATTCCAATGCCAATGTTTATTGTCTTATACATTTATTTAACTTTACAGAAAACCGGGACATTTCTTTCCTCTAATTACAAACTGTACAAATACGTCATTTTCACGAGTCTCTCGGGACACCGGTACAAGTGTTCGGAAAAGCGGTACTGTAGCGGTCAAACCGGTACGTCTGGTCACCTTGGGTTGAATGATAGATATGAGATAGATAAGCATAAAATGACATAGGTGCGTAAATATTTAAAAGGACGTAATTATTTAAAAGGAGACCTGTCAGTGTCACCTAGACCATAGAAAGCACCCACTTCTCGTTCTGACATAACCACACAATTTGTTCGAATTGAACTGGTAGGCCTAGGCTATATCCATGTATGACATACATAAACTTACATAGGCCTAGCCTATACCTTAGGTAAACAATCAAGGTTAATATAATTTTGTACAGACCTATGAACATAAGAGGCTGTTGACTGCCTGTATCCACTTTTCTCGCCTGTCCGCCTCCCAAGGCCTGCCAGGAAAACTGTAAAATTTCACTTCCTCCAAAGTGTTGGAAATGCGCTGTGCGCATCCTAAAATGAACACGATTTCCTAGAACGTCTACCACTTGTAGTAGCATCCATTATTTAAACAAATTTAAATTACGTTTATAATAAACAAGGCATAGCATAGCACAATGTTATACTAACGCCATTTTAACCCACACCTAAATCTTTCAGTCAACAGTTGCTAGATTTTACCGCAAGTCAGCGCGACTTGTAGTACTGTAGGTACCAAGGTTCGGTGCCTATAATTACCATTAATTTTGTGCTAGGTTTTTTATGTTGGTGCTTCAAAATTCGGTAATTATGAAGTGTGCTGTTACATTTTTTGTAGCTACTCACTTTTTCCAACAAACAATGGGAATAATAAGGGTATTTGTAAGTTAAACGGCCTTATGGTTTTTACTTTTTTCTAATAAAATGTCTACAAAAGTCACTGTTTACGTTACCTGTTATTGTATCTTTCCAATTCTGAAAGGTGGATGCTTCAAATCCTTCGTAATTATGTTTTAAACCACTTTAAAGGTGTTATTTTTGCTACGGCTATGCACGGATTTGTAGGCTTCCATCCTTGCCAGTGCACAGCCTTGTGGATGGTTATACGTTGTTTTTTGTACAGTCTGCCGCCAGGTAAGCCAACGTATGATTCCTTGTATCGCGCAAAATTTTCGAAAGAAAGAGGAAGTCGACCAAGACACTGGTGATAGTGATTGATGAGGCCGACTGGAGCTATAACCAGACCCAATAACCTTACTAACTTTCGTGGGCAAACATCAACCAGATCCCCTAACCTTACCAAATTTCGTGGGATGTCAGGTAGCTGGGCAAAGTCACTTTGATTCATAAGTGACTTTGCCCAGCTACCTGACATCACACAGCTACCACAAAATTTGGTAAGGTTAGGGGATCCGGTTGATGTTTGCCCAGCTACCTGACATCCCACAAAAGTTAAGAAGGTTATTGGGCTTGCTTATTGGGTCTGGTTATTGCATCTGTTCTTAATTTCCTGATATGTGTATGTGTACTTTACTAATTTTAATAAAAGGTTGAAACAAAACACGCCCGCCCTACTTCACTTCCGTTGCAAGATAGTGAACACGGCGCACATAGGCCTAGGCATAGCCGTAGCGAAAATAACGCATTTAAAGTGGTTTAAAACATAATTACGTAGTATTTGAAGCAAGGATCCGGCCCGGCTCGGCTTGGCCCGGCTTGGTTGTATAAAGCCCGTTTTTTTATGCCGGCTGGCTAGCTTGGTTTAGCGCGGCTCGCTTTCTGAGCCCAGCTGGCTAGCTTGCTTTGGCTCGGCTCACTTTTCAAGCCCGGCCCGGAAGCTTGGCTTAGCCCGGCTCGCTTTCTGAGGCCAGCTGGCTAGCTTGCATTGGCTCGGCTCACTTTGCAAGCCCGGCTCGGTAGCTTGGCTTAGCCCGGCTCACTTTCTGAGCCAAGCTTTGCTAGCTTGTTTTGGCCCGGCTTGCTTGCCCAGCTTGCTTTGGCCCGACTCACTTTTTAAGCCCAGCTCGATTTGACGCGGCTCACTTTTCAAGCTGAGCTTGCTAGCTTGATTTAGCCCAGCTTGGTTTGACCCAGCTCACTTTTGACTTAAAGCCGAGTTGGGGATTGCAGATTTGCTACCTTCACCATCAACATTTTGACTAGGCCTAGCAATTGTTTGTTTAATTAATCTGTAATTGGTAAGTAAGAGGAACATTTCTGCTTTCTATGTTCACTAGTATATAGAAGTAAGCGTACTTCTCAAAATGCATAGATGATAGCGACATAAAATGAGCAATTGTTATCATCATATTACCGTGGCCATGCGCTGCGATATGCCATTACGCCAACTCTGTTTCACTGGCGACAAGTTTTCTGTCTGGGTTCAACCGCTCGCACGGCATCATCAACGGTATGTTATCAGGGGGAGGGGGGCGCGGGCGTGGGTGAACAGTGACAAGCGAACAGTTACTACTGTATTTTCCATATCAACTAGCACAGCGGCAAATTTTGGGTTCAATCGCGGCTAGTTTATTGCTCTCTTTGTACAAGGTTGTAAACTTCAATCACGTTGACAGTTTCTTCGACCAGCAAGAAGGGTAGATGCAAAGCTTCCAAAATGAAGTGACCTCCGATTGTTATGTCTTCGAAATAAATAACCTAAAATCTTAGTTAACATCACGTACAGAATTTGAGGATCGCTAAAGTTAATAATTAAAACTTATAATTGTGTTTAATTGTTGATACAGTGGGGGTAGTAAGGTATTTTTTCGCTGTCGTTGGAGGCCAATATGGCTTGGAGCTGCCTGTACTATAAGGGATGGTGAGTACTTTGCAGAAGAAAGGCATGATTGACATTTATGGTCTCTAATAACACCAATAACTTCTTTTGAGGTTTGATTTTACAACTGTGTAAGTTGAAAGTAGAGGGTGCAAGAGAACCAAAGTGACTAGCTCACAGCACCGAACCGATAGAGGTGGCTCAGCGGTAAGACGCGAGACTCTAATTCTGGAGGTCGCCGGTTCGATTCCGGCCACCGGAAGTCCTGACTGAAGTTTTTTCCGAGGTTTTCCTCAGTCGTAAAGGCGAATGCTGGGATTGAGTCCTACTAATAGCTATCGGAAATTCCTTCCCAACTATCCAAACACCCTAATAACCTAGTTAGTCACCTGAAGAAGGGCACATCAGGTTAAGCTAGTGTGCACGATATAACAGGTATTCCTACGAACAATTATTATTTATCATCTCACAGCGAGAAGCGAGCGTGAGACTTGGCAAAATGTTCTTGCAGACGGGTATTGGCAGGTATTCGGCCCGGATTGGTTTGGCTTGGCTTAGTTAGGCTCGCTTTCGGCCCGGCTTGGATTGGCCTGGCTTAGTTCAGCTTGCTTTCGGCCCGGCTCAGTTAAGCTCAGTTTTGGCCCGGCTTGGTTTGGCTTGGCTTAGTTAGGCTCGCTTTCGGCCCGGCTCAGTTGAGCTCAGTTTCGGCCCGGCTTGATTTGGCTTGGTTTAGCTGGGCTCCATTACGGCTCGGCTTGCTTTAGCCCGGCTTGGATTGGCCTGGCTTAGTTCGGCTTGCTTTCGGCCCGGCTCAGTTGAGCTCAGTTTCGGCCCGGCTTGGTTTGGCTTAGTTTAGCTGGGCTCCATTACGGCTCGGCTTGCTTTAGCCCGGCTTGGATTTTGTGAGCTTGCTTTCAGCTGGGCTTGCTTTGGCGTTGTGTCGACGCGAGGCCCAGCTTGAAGCCCGGCTTACTTTACTCAGCGCTGGCTTGGCTTGGCTTGGGCTTGGTTTAAAATAAAAGTGAGCCGGATCCTTGATTTGAAGCATCCACCTTTCAGAATTGGAAAGATACAATAACAGGTACAACATAAAAAGTGACTTTTGTAGAAATTTTATTAGAAACGGTACCCCCCTGGCCCTATGTATTGAATTTTGACTGTTAACTAACTATTTGTTAACGAATTAAACTTTCTAGCCTATATCGAAAATTAATGAGTAGGCCTAAGTTCATTAACGGGTCATCAGAAGTTTCCTTGTCGAAGAATAGGTTACAATTTCGCCGCCATTACACATCTTCACAAAGGTGTTTCCAGCTGGAAGGGAAATTAAAATGTTGTTATTGTTGATGTTTATTCTCTTCACTGTTGGCCGTACGCCGGTGGCAAGAGACTCTTCTTCCTTCATTCCTCCTTTCCCATCCTTTACATCTTCCTCCCTTCCTCCAACACCCACTTTGCTATTTCCATTCTTCTCAGTTTTCTTTGCTTCCTTCCCCTCCATCACCCCCGTTGTTTCCAACCTTCCTCCTTCCCCAGGACCATCGCCTTTTGCCTTTTCCAAGTATTGATACAATTTGAAGAATGTGTAGGTAATTTATTTTTGGTGTTGTATGATTATATTATATATTTGACCAGAAATGAATTGGGCCTACACCTTCTTCAAATTATATCAATACTATGAATCAGATCCATTATTGCACAATTACCCTCATTTGCAGTTTGCAACACTTTCATTTGCAAAAAATCACAGTCCACAAGCAGTCTGTATTGGAAAATGTCTTCTTTTGGAGGAAACTTCTACACCAAAATTAATAAACTAATCAAATCATTTCGATGATGAAAGATAGTTAATATTTTTAATAAACAGTTACTTAATGCTCAAAATTAACAAAAGAGTATATATATATATTTTGGTATATTTTTTGGAAAAAATAGAATAAAAAGTGTAACAGCACACTCCGTAATTACCCAAAATTCCCGTGCAGCTCCAAAGCAGACTCAACGTGATCTTCCTCAGTACGTGCAGAGAGAAAACATGGAGAAAAGTGTAGGGAAATAACTATGAGGAAGGTCACATTGACCCTAAACGTTATTTTATAAGTTTTGTTAAATGTATAGCTGTGTTCTTCTATTGCGGCTTTGCTTACCATCACTCTACTGAATGTAAGCTGTCGGCATCCTATTTCTTTCACGCGATTACATCGGGAACTAATATGATGTACCGGTACAGTTACTGCATTGGCCTTGCTTGCATGTTACCAAGTGTGATCACTATGCCTAACATCATTAGATTGTAATTGTATCCAGTGGTTTCTGGTGCACACATGCTACTACTAGTGACGTAGTGCACAGGGCTGGAGTTCCATGTAAACGACAAGCATTATATCACGTTCTGTTTTTGTTTTAGGTGGACGTATCGGAGACACCTTTAGTATTAGTCCAATGCTCATCATGCAAACTCGGGGGCGGAATTGTTTCAAAGTTTATATAGAAGTATTTTGTTTAAATTGCGGCCCCATATTATCCCAGCTTTAAAGAATCTATGGATTTTGATTTAGAAGAATGCCATAAAGCAATACATTACATTTAAATAAATGGCTGTAACAAGAATGCAGACATGTGTTCTATATTCTGTTTGTTTAATATAAATCATTGTCAGTCTTTAATGACCTATTTACGTTGGTAGTTTCTCTTCTTTCGGAGAAAGAGTACAGCCATGTCTTTCTTAAGTAACTTAAAGAAGGTCCTCCACCTGGGTGGGGGAACCGAGGCCAAAAAGAAGAAAGTTTTCAACAATATTAAAATGGACTGTGACCCAGAAGAGTTTTGGGAGATGGTTGGTGAACTTGGTGATGGTGCATTTGGAAAAGTTTACAAAGTGAGTACATCTGTCTCAAATCTAAATTAGTCTTTTGCCAGTTATTGACATTGCGTCACTACAGGCAGAGGCAGGTATCCATTATTCATTAATGACGTGTTTCAATTTAACCTCATTGTTTGTTCTTGTATCCAGGCCCAGTCTCGTGGAACTCGCAAGTTTGCCGCTGCGAAGATGTGTGCCCTCGAGGGAGAAGACGATCTTTCCGACTTTATGATTGAGATTGATATCCTGTCCGAGTGTAAACATCCGAACATTGTCGATCTTCATGAGGCCTTCTTCATCGACGGAAAACTTTGGGTGCGTAGGCCTATGACATATTATGTTAAGTTTTTACTTTTTAGCATTACTGGACTCATGCACATTGTGCCTGCTCTTGCACTACTTTGAGCTGTTGAGATGTATGAATGTCAGTTTATATAGCCTACCTACCGGTAGCATTGTCTACACTTTTCATTTATAATTGTGCATTCTTTTGTACTGACTTATGTAAGGTAACTTAACTAAAGCACTTACCATAAATCAAAACAATCGTACATCTGTGGTGCACTTTTTAAAATTGGGCTTTGCGTTGACAAACCAATTGATCGGTTACAAAGCCTTATTAGCTTGAACAATCATATGTTCCACCCTCGAGACTACTTCAAATTTCGTATGTGCCGTACCTGTGAAGGAATCGGCTCTAATCTTTGTTAAATGTTGCCATCTTAAACTGATAATGAATGCTAAGCGTATTCTCCTTTCTTGTTTGTTTACAGATGTTAATTGAATACTGTGATGGTGGGGCAATCGACTCAATCATGGTGGAACTAGAGAAGCCTTTGACGGAACCACAGATCGCATACATCTGTCAACAAATGTGTCAAGGTCTCACCTTTCTTCACGAGGCAAAAGTGATTCATCGAGATTTGAAAGCAGGAAACGTGTTACTTACTATGGGCGGAGGTGTTAAACTAGGTAGGCATACGCAAATCAATGCTTTTCTTACCAGATTCTATCGCCTGAACCTGACACAGTTCTTTTCCTCTATATAGTAACTTAATATTTTATTCATTTCCTTTGATATAGGCTAGTGAACTGTAATATATATAGTGAAGTGATGCTGCTGTTTTCTGCCCCCTTAAACATTGTTGCTCCCCCCCCCCCCCCTTGCCTCCTACCTACATACTGTTACTGCCAATTTTTCATGGTACTTTTACCACTCTGTCTATTTATTTAGCAATATCCATTCACATTCTTCTGGTAGTGTTTTGCCCATTAAAGTAATAATGTGTTCCTAATTCCCACATTTCAGCTGATTTTGGGGTGTCCGCAAAAAATAAGTATACTCTTCAGAAACACGACACGTTTATCGGAACACCGTATTGGATGGCGCCCGAAGTTGTCTTGTGTGAAACATTTCGAGATAATCCCTACGACTTTAAAGTAGATATTTGGTCGCTTGGAGTGACCCTAATCGAATTTGCTCAAATGGAGCCTCCCAATCACGAGATGTCTCCGATGCGGGTGCTTCTCAAGATCCAAAAGTCGGACCCACCGAGACTGGATCAACCGTCCAAGTGGTCTAGAGAATTCAACGACTTTATTGCCAAGTGTCTTATAAAGGATCCTAGTCAACGGCCTAATGCTGACGACTTGTTAAAGGTAAGCACCGATTTAAAGACGTTTAAAAAGATTGTGTAGGCCTACTATTGAACAAATTTATTTTTTAAATAAGCAAACTTTTCAGTGCCTTAGGACGTGTCCGAACGCCTCTCTATCGTTGCCAAGCCCTCTTCTAGGTCCAGATTTTACGTCATCAATAACGGTTACTCTCCGTTCGTTGCTTGTTGATGATATCTGGACGTGGACTTGGCAATGACAGAGCTGGCGTTATAAGCGTTGGCCGCCGGTTCTGAGCGCTGTCTGTTCTGTTTCAGTGTCCGTTCATCAACTGCACGTTGGATTGTAAGCCGGTGCGGGATTTGCTCTTGGAATACAAGGCCGACGTGGTGGAAGAAGAATTGCTGGACGACGAGGCCGAGGTAAGCGTTATTATTTATCATACATCTCTGTCGTGGCCACTCTGGCCTAGCCATCGTCTCACAGACTACCGAATTCGCACCTTTCTTGCAAAATACACAATTCTAATTATTTTAATAATTAACTATTCAACTAGGGGTGTACGAGATCTTGACATTTCGGGATCGGTGCCGAGTAATCGATTTCCCGTTCTCGATTTACTTTTTATGCGAAAATCGGCGGGATTGCGTCAAAAGTCGGGAATTTGATAACTTTCCGCCTATTCAGTTAGTAAGGAAACACTTGACGAGATACCCGCTAGATAGCAGCAGAGTAAACAATGAAGTTCCCCATGCGGGAGAACTTATTCTTCGACCCTAATCGCAGCCAAGTCTTAATTGAGTCCGAAAAATCCCGTCTCGCACACCCCTATTTTCAACTTAACTTAATGTGATCTTATAAGATTTACAGTGAAACAGCTAACCCGTCGAACTGTTCCTTAGCCACTGTTTTCTACCAATCTTTTTTTTACTAGTTGGGACCCACTGATGGGGTTTTACTATGTATTTGTGAATATGTACACATTTTAATAATCATACATACTAAGCTAGCTAAGTACACCCCCCTATTACATGTCTATTCTAATAGTAACCATGGCTGGTAATATTTTATTTTATAACAATTGAGAAACTAAAACATTATATTTTTTTCAAGCAAACTGCTTTTTTAATGAAATAGGTTACACTGTATTTTTTATTTGATTACATACATGTAAAGTCCTTTAAAATGTGTCATCAAAGCCTAACTCTCTTCATGTTAATTCCATGCTTACTAATATTCAGCGATGTAGGAAGCAGAAAAAACACAGGGAACAATACCAACGAATTGGTAAGTTTTACTAACTTCCTACAAAATAAAGTGATTCTTAACACTGGATGTTGTCTGCTTAACTTAATACCCAGCTGGGATGCATCACAGTGTCAGTAGGCCTATGTAAACGATATAGGCCCGTCAAATGCTTGTAAATGTGAATTATTGTCATGTTTTTCATTTTTATCCAATTGTTCTTTAATTGCTAAAATTTCAATTCTGCGTGGTCTGTGCATACCTATCGATGTTTCTTAGTTCTGAGCATTATACACGGGATACTTCTGTATGCCTACTTTCCAAACATGAAAATGAAACCCAAGGTAGTAGGCTTACTTAGTACTTCAGCACTGAGGTCTTGTAACTTTGGTCGATAACGTTACAAATTCATCGATCGTTATTGTGTAGCCAGTGAGAGTTCGAGAATTCGAGGAAGTTCACAGGAAATTATCAAAATCCAACAAGCTGTGCACCAGTGACATTGGCAGTCTTTTGTTTTTATTGAAAGCCTATGAAAATGTATCAAAATACATTACACTTTACTGAGTAGAACCACAGAGTAACTACTCACTGCATGTATTTAGTCTTCCACTGTGTTCTAGAGGTAGGTCTAGACTCTAAAGGTGTCCTAAGTCTGTCCTACTTAAGTTTTGTGAAATAAATTCATTTTAACACCAGCGTTTCTGCCATTCTTGGTATCGAAAGCTCTAAATGGCTGGGTATCCACCAATCGAGAGCGCACACAATATTCGTGAGGATGATGATGATATTTTGATTTTACGTTCCATGTTTTTGCAACTTGGCTAATCGTTGTCCCCGGGATGAGTGTTCAACGTTTAATAGCGTTACCGAGCTATACATCATTGCATTCAAGAGCTACGATCGTTTAAGCATACAATTTATATCGCTATCAACCAAAGTTACATAATCGCAATGCAGGGGTAGTTGCTTGCTTTCATTGGTGTATTTTTAAGTATATTTTTTCAACAGATCTTTGTTTACGGAATTTAGCCAAAATTTTCTTTTTAAGGCTTTTGGAAACGCGAATGTGCACATGAATTGGAAATGCTTTGGCTTAATTTTCCTTTGTCCCAATGGAACAATGCAATATTGATATAGCCTCGTGAAACTGGGTTTATTTTTTCCAAATTTTGTTTTAAAAATCGACGATTTTGGTGTTTAGCAGTGGTACTGTGTAGAGTGATAGGCCTACTATGTACGATACAATCTATGAACTACACGCGCTTTGCCTACTCTACACGTTCGCGCAAAGTAAAACGGGTTGGCGAAATAAATGTTCTTATCCCTGCTGTGGAAAAATGGTCCAAAATTTATTTCATTCAAACATCATTCATTCATTCATTTCAAACAAAATTTGTTTATTTTAAGAGAACTTGGCTTTTTGTGCAAGTTTTGGAAGAATGTTTGCCATTAAATGGGAATTCAGACGTTCTAGTTTTGAGAGATTTCGTGGTTATTTAGCGTAAAACGATAGATTTCGCTATTTACGGTGTTATAATGACAATTTTGCAAATTTCTCATTTTAATTTCTGTATTTTTCGACTCCTCTTGCTGTTAAACGATGACATTTTATCAACTAAACTACTAAAGCAATTTTCATAACAATTTATATGATTTCGCGATCGCGAATTTTGTTGCTCTAATTATTGACCAGATGTGCACGATTTGGGAGGAATTATTTTTTCATCGCTCTAGTTTGAAATGCTGCATGCATATCATATTATTGGAATGTGAAACATAGGCCTATGGGGATCTTTTAAAGCTCAACCACCAGAGCGCAGCACCGAAAAATGCGGTCCACCTGTCAAAATGAAAATACACTGATCGGCAAGGCGGTGTTAGAAAATACTGGCTTTGATAGGCTGTGACTTAGAAATACTAACATCAATAAAGCGGTGACTTCTGTCTGTTGCTAGGATACTTGACGTGTTTCTTCGTCAGTTGATGGTCAGTTGTCTTTATTGCCGTGATCGTGTTTGACAGAAGATGGACAGAAGTTAATTTCACGTGGGGGAAACATGGCGGCGTTTTTCTATAATATTTGAGGCCCGTGTTCGGCTGATTTAGTTTGTAATATTATTTATGAAACTTTATTACCGATGTCAAGAAACATTGACACTGAAAACATTACAAAGAGATCTTTCAGAGTAGTAATATGTGTTCCGTGTGCCTTTCGGATACGACAACATGCAGAGAGACAAGGGTAGGTCGTCCGTAGCTGTTAGTTACGGTCTGTTAGCCTTTGTTTTTATTGATGAATTTGTCTTAAAATAATATTGTTGTATAAATATGACTGTATGAAATCGGAGCCTCAGCAAACAATGCATTTAAATTAAAGTTCAAATAAAATAACTAAATTAGGTGCTTCTTGCAACACACAGGCAATGTCATCTGTCAGCTAGTTAGTGGTTGAAAAGTCGAGAGCTAAAGGCTGTGATAAACTTGAATAATAAGCCCTATAATGATAAGGGCCAACAATGGGCGTTATACTTATAACTTATTAATTACATATTACTGTTTATTATATTTAAGGACATTATGCTCGTTGAGTCGTTACCAAATATATGTTGTAAATTTAAACTACCTGTCATCACGCTCGTTCCCGTTGCAATCCGCGTTTGTTTACTATTTTAAAACCGGGTTGTTCTATGCTGCACTCTGGTGAGAAATTTTGACTGAAAGACTCCCATTGTTTCTGCAATGTCGTGGTTAGGAAGTTTTTTAATTGTTAATCTAGGCCTAGACCTATGATTTCAAAACTGAGGTTCTCAATATGACTATAAGTAATTTGTACGCGATGTCAGGCCATTAGAAAGCTGCCTCATCTTGATGTTGGGTAGCATCATCGTTCCATGCTTCTGTATATACTATAGTGACATGTGTGTGTGTTTGTGTGGTAACTCGTCTGTTTGTGCTGTGCATGCGGATCACCTGAGTCTCAACGCATGTCTCCCAAGGTATAGTACAACAGTGGAATTATCTTAACTGTTATATAGAATCACTATCTTGTATGTACCAAGAAGGAAGGACTGGAATTAGTTTAAGTTCAAACAATGTAAAGATCAGGGTTGTTCGTATGGGATGGTAGGGAATTTGTCAAAATTTGGCCATTCTAAACGTGGTTCCAACCAACTTGTCCCAGTAGAAACTGGTTTTCTCTACTGCGGCTGGTGGTGACTGGACAAGCGTGGGTACACAAAACTAGTATTCAGGTCAACGAACGTCAGCTTACATGCCCGGGCGAGGGGTCAACTGTGCTATAGCATAATATTAACAGACAATATATTTGCAATTCAATAAGTGGATGTGATATTTCCAGCAAAAAGTTCAGAATATCCCTGCTGAGTGCAGGTATGTGAGTAAATATACTTCAGGATACCGTGCTGAACGTTGTGCAGCTTTAAATGTAACATATAGTATGGTTCTGCCTTGCTCTTCGATGTCTCGTTCGTCACACTACACCTGTTTGGACGTTGTTGCAGGAGCATCGCACCTCCCAGTTACCGTTGGACCTGGAAACTGGCGAAGATGATTCCACGTCTGTGAAGAGTGACACAGACACAATGAAATGTGAGTCGCAATTTGTTCCGCAAAGAACCTGACACTAACATTGAGTTGCGTTGCTATTTAAAATGAATTAATGTTGTCATATGTGTCGCCTTACCTCTAATAAAAAATATCCTAAAGTATTTATCCCTTGAGAATGAAATGTTCAACTGGCAGCATCCATTTAAAATTATAAATCCAATGTAAGCTCTACTAAAGATAAGGTGCTGGCATGTCTCATGTAATTAATTTGTGGACATGCTAATCAAAATTAGTTGCAAGTCTATAATTCTTTCAGATCAATATTGAATACTAAAATTAAAGATATAAATTAAATACTTTGGCTAAATTCTACTTACTTTCAAGCACCTGGCCAAACTTGTTACATGTTAAATCATTTACTGGTCAATTTTTTCACTCTGTGTTGTGTGTATGAAGAGATGCCAAGACCTACGTTTTTCTTTTCCCGTTCTAGTGCCACTCCCGCAGATTCCCATTGAAGGCAAGGATGCTGATGGGCTGAAGAGATTAGCTGAAAAGGAGAGTCAAGTCAACGAAAGGAAAAAGTTCAAGAAGGAATCCGAGAGGAACTCCGTCGTCATTGAAGACAACGACAAAAAATTGGTAAGTCTTTTTACTGGTACCAGAATTAATTTGTGGAAGCGTTAAGTTTCATTTGCTCACGTAGAACGTGTGGGTAATTTCAAATTTGCCATATAAAGCGAAACCCCAGTGGTAAACACGAACTTGAAACGCGTACAACCTATGCTGTTTTGAACAATGGCCAATACTGCCGGACATTGTTCTACTGTTAGTCTGATTCGTGAGATGTCATACTCCAGTTAACCTTTGTATCGCATGCTTCTTATCTGGCCTTTCCACAGCATACAAAGAAGTCCTGTGAGTGCAATATTAATGAGACACACTACACTTAACCTTTGTAACAATTGCTACTCACATTTTTATGAACTGTTGTTTTTTGCATGTGCTTCATTTCTTTCTCTTTTCGTGTGATTATCGTGTGAACATTACATACGTGATTGATTTACTTCACGCTATTCTTGACTAGCTCTCGGCATAGTCGAGATTATCAACCGCCTAATCTAAACCATGCTGCTTGTACTTAACGTGGTTATTTTGCAGTAGGAATAATTTGATCTCATTCGTTCGCTTTGTCGACAGGTTTCGAAAAAGCTTTCGGAAGGCAGTGAAAAGCGACTTTCCCGGGAGAAAGGCCCCGCCCCTCCCCCTCCCGTTGTCGTGAAGGTGGAGGAGCCCTCGACCGAAGTCAAACATCCGAAGCCACTCCCTAAAGCAGAAGAGGCCGTCGCTAACGGAGACGACGCAGATATTCTCTTCAAGCCCCCGATTACAAGAGACGAAAGTAAAGACAGTGTAAAATCAAGTGATAGTATCTCTAGCCTTCGGTCCAACGACACTAGTATCCAAACCTTGGAAGAGGAGTCAACTCAAACTTTAGTGCCAGTGTTGCCTGTGGAAGAGCAAAGCCACCCTGTTAATAACAAAAAAACTTCAAACAAACAAACTATTGATAGTAGTGTAGACGTTGCAAATAAGTCTGAATTTCAACCTAAAGTAGCGTTAGTCACTACGATACCAGACGAAGCTCCAGAGCCCGTGCCCAGTGCGACCGGAGATGTTATTATACTTTCAGGTAAAATACTTGTTCAATTTAATAGTCTGTTAGTTTTACCTATAGAGCCTATCCATAGTATGTGTAAGTAGGCCTTATCGTGTGTATTTTGCATGCGATCGTATTTATAGTGTGTAAGTAGGCCTAATCGTGGGTATTTTGCATGCAATTGTATTTATAGTGTAGTGTATTGTCCAAAAAATAGACAGGTTTTATTAGTTATTTCTAGGGCTGTGCGAGTACTCGAAAAGTCGAGTTCGGTCGAGTAGTTACCTACTACTCGACTCGAGGTGATCGAGTTTTTCATGAAAAACGAGTCGAGTTCGAGTAGTTTTGATGGACTGAGCCGCCGTATTCAACTGGTTAAAAATGCCGCCAATAGGTAGCGCTAGTATCCTAAAATAGCTTGAATATCGATTTTTCAATCGACTTTGAAGAAAAAGTGACCTATCGATCATTATTGAGCAGATCGATAGTCGATACACGCAGACCGCGCAGACGACGCTTATTAGGCATCCAGGCATTGGGTTTAAAATAAACCCAATGATCCAGGTGCCTATACTTCTGCAAATTCGCAAAAACTGTCTGCGGTTTTTGTGAACTAATTGATGAAAGTGTGGATGATGTAGAAGTGGCAGCCAAACAAATGGAAGGGAATCTTCGAGAACCTAGGCCTAGCCCTGGGCCTACTATGTTCAAAGAGCCTAGGCCTAGCATACCCTAGCCTAGGCCTAGACCCTGGTCCTAGGCTACTCTAGGGTCTAGGCCTAGACCCTGGTCCTAGGCTACTCTAGGGCCTAGGCCTAGACCTAAGGGTACCTAATCATCAAAGATATTATATTATTATATTCCCTACTGATCATCATGTATTTGAAATCATTTTTAAAACGTTCCATACAACTTAAGTTCAAAATGTAATCTTCGCATTATTAACCTCAAATGGGGAAACACTCGCCAACATGGTCGCACAAAAACAAAAGTGGCCATCCGACAACCCATCTGCAAAACAGATTACACTGTAGTACTATTGTTTCTCTTAAAGTCCTTCTCGTGTGCCAGGTCCCTGTGTACAGTGTAGGCCTAGGCCGAGGCCTAGTCCTAGTCCTAGGCCTAGCCTAGCATTTGGCCATGCTTCAAGCATAGCCTATCCCAAGACCTAGGGCAAGCCTTAGTACTTTCCTTGTCTAGATCCCATAGGCCTAGACCCAGTTGGCAGAATTTATCATCTATTGAGCCTTAGGCCTAGGGAGACAATAATATTGAACAAATTACAGTATATGGTTTTAGGCCTGGCCCCAGATAGGCTTAGGCCTCAGGAACAGCTTTTAGGCCTAGCCTAAGTGAACTTGGCGGTAACTTAGATGGGGTCCTAGGTCTAGTCTGCCTAGTCCTCTACCGGTAGTTATTCCTTTCCTGTATCTTTTTATCATATATTCAGGCACTACTCGAAACTCGACTCGAAACTCGCGAGTTATTTACTACTCGAACTCGAACTCGACTCGATTTGGAAAAGTGCTACTCGCACACCCCTAGTTATTTCTTCTATTTAGCAGATCTATCTAACTTTTCAAATAGCCGTCCATTAGCAAGAACATTATTAAAACCTACATACTGGCTTAGCGTAGATGTATAGGTACTATCTTATCACACCTAGCCATCAGATGACATTAGCTGCTAAATAAGAACGTATTGCATTACCTAAGTTGCAATTGAGTTTCAAGAGTTAAATGTTTTTTTTTTTACCATACCTAGCCCTAGAAGTTAAGCTTTGAATGTAGGTTTATTGGAAAATGTCAAAATGATATCTTCGATTTACCACTCTTTCTTTACCTCTGAAGTGAATCAGAAATAACCCCAATTGGCAATTTAGTACTGTATAATACTAGGCCTATATGTAAGGGTGACCAGACGTCCTAGGAAATCAAGGACACTATTGGTTTTCAGCATTGTGTCCCGTTGTCCCCAGCACTTCTCTTAGGACACTGTCTGGTCTCAGAATTCGAAAATGTTAATTTGTTCTTACTTTCAATAGGCCTATTACATACATACACTACATGATTGATTTACTTGACTAGCTCTCAGCATAGTTGAAGTCAATGATAGTGAGTTCTCGTACCATACTTAGTCCTGCATTTACATTTTTCCTCCTTAAAATATTGTAGGCCTATAGTACCAATTTGAAGTTGATAAAAAAAAAATGTTATTCATCAATTCTTGGTATGCAATACAGTCATTTGTTTGTCTACAACAATGACTTCGTGTACGGGATGGTTGCCGCTATGTGTAGGAACTGCAATACCTCATGTACGGGAATATGGCCGCCAACAATGTCAGTGACGTCACGTGAATATAAAGAATAACAAAGAAGCCTACCAAACCAACTGATAAGAGCAAAAGGTAGGCCTACCTCTACGCCATAAACCACACCAAATTTTATTTTAAATTACCTATACACCTCAAAAATGGACTTCGAGATCGAAAATCTGAATCAACGGTGCACTGTGGTTTGGTGTGCCCTACATACTGAATGCCTTAAATGTGTCATAACACTAGAATCAGTAGGCCTATGGTTTTTATTTGTAATTAATTTTATTACGAATTATTGATTTAGTAATCAAAAATACAATGCTAATGATTATAGTTCATTCAGTCTGTAGGGCTTACCAAAACACAGTGCGCTGTTGACTCAGATTTGCGATTTCAAGTAACAATCTTGAGATGTAATTAAAAAATTACAATTTTCTGCGGTTTTTGACGTAGAAGTAGGCCTACCCTTCGTTTTTAAACAATTCAAAATTCAAATGTACATCCTGAAGGAATCAAGGGATTGTATTTATATATGTTTGCTGAACTCCTGACCCCCTCCTTCCCCCTCTAGAATCATAAAGTCCGGCTCCAGATATTTGTTTCTAAATTCTGGTCACCCTAATCTGGGCTAAGTTGCATTTATACATGTCTATACACTCCAGGACCTGCTAAACAGGTAATGGGCCTAGGCTAAAAGGTATGTAAAACACAAGTTTGCATGTTACATTACACAATCTTATTTTCAAACTTTTAAGACTTGATTTAATTGAAATAAAATGAATTTAGAAAATTGGAGCGAGCTGTGCTAGCCACTTCTAGAATAGGACTAGATGATTAGAAATTAGGGGTGTGATGGATCCACACATTTCAGGAACAGGAAATCAATTAGTACTACTCACAAAAAGCAGAACATAAAAATGCCTGCTTGTAGTGTAATCAACTCACAGTTGGTAAGGAAACAGTTTGTGCAATACTGTGTAGATTGTGTTTTCTAGTTGACCAGTTGGCCTAAAAATTCATCGATCGTTATTGTGTAGCCAGTGAGAGTTCGAGAATTCGAGGAAGTTCACAGGAAATTGTCAAAATCCAACGAGCTGTGAGGAACAATGGCAGTCTCTTGTTTTTATTGAAAGCCTATCAAAATGTATCAAAATACATTACATCTTACTGATTAGAACCACAGAGTAACTACTCACTGCATGTATTTAGTCTAATATTCCACTGTGTTATAGAGGTAGGTTTAAACTCTAAAGCTGTCGTAAGTCTGTCCTACTTTAGTTTTGTGAAATAAATTCATTTTAACACCAGCGTTTCTGCCATTCTTGGTATCGAAAGCTCTAAATGGCTGGGTATCCACCAATCGAGAGCGCACACAATATTCGTGAGGATGATGATGATATTTTGATTTTACGTTCCATGTTTTTGCAACTTGGCTAATCGTCGTCCCCAGGTTGAGTGTTCCACGTTTAATAGCGTTACCGAGCTGTACATCATTGCATTCAAGAGCTACGCTCGTTCAAGCGTACAATTTTTATCGCTATCAACCAAAGTTACATGATCGCAATGCAGGGGTAGTTGCTTGCTTTCATTGGTGTATTTTTAAGTATATTTTTCAACAGATCTTTGTTTATGGAATTTAGCCCAAATTTTCTTTTTAGGGCTTTTGGAAACGCGAATGTGCACATGAATTCGAAATGCTTTGGCTTAATTTTCCTTTGTCCCAATGGAACAATGCAATATTGATATATTGCTACTAGTTGGTAAAATTCAGTTAAAGATATTAAGTACTTCCAAAATTGTCAAGAACAGCCCTTGAGTGTCACTACTGCTTTAGACATAGACAATATTCGTTCTAGATCATTTCCTCCAAAATTTAAAGCTTTATTGCCACATGAGTTCATGGTTGTTTCAGTCTAGTGCAATGCAATGTGAATTATGTACAGATTAGTATTACACCAATGTAGTATTGTTTGCTGAGAGGGAGAACAGGTTCTGCTGAGGGACAAAAAACAGATACCAGAACAAGGGAACAAAAACAATTTGTTGAATGTATTATTCAAGTCGTGATTTCTGGAAGAGTTTTTATTCTGATGGCTTAGCCTAGGCTTAGATATTTAAGCCGTTAAAACTGTACTTCATTGTGTCCAGCCTGATATTAAAGGTTAGCACCTTGTTGGTTATGAAGTGAATATATGATCAGTAGAGAAACAGTTTTTTAGTGTTTTAGATTTGAGATGTGAACATGTATTTTTGAAGGTGCTGCAAAATGCTAATTTTACAATAAATAAAGTGTTGTCTTAAAAATTCCATTTTAACCGTAGAAGTACGCCTACCGTAATATGTAGTTTATCATTTAGAATTGAATTTAAATATTTGCACATAATTTAAAAGTGCCCCTCTTATTGAAGGTTTAGATGAAATGAAAAAAATAGATATGCTACCAGTACAAAATGCTAAATTTAAAAGTAAAGGCCTTAATGCTAAAATTAGAAAAAAATAATGCTAGCGAGACGTATCTCTACTGATCAGTTGAGGTGTTTGAAAATGGTTTAATTTTTTCCTACATTTTGTTTCAAAAATACAGTAAGTGGTGTTATAAAGTTACAATTATATTTAAATGTTTTTGCCTCAAAGAAAGTACCTACGAGATTGAGAACACGAGTCACGTTGCAGGTCCGTCGGAACCGGAGCCCAAGCTGAACCGCTCCACGGTGACGATCACCAGCGAGGACATGAACCCGCTGACGAGCAACGTTACCCAGGTGACGGTGGTGACGACCCACCCCCCCGTATTGCTGCCCCCCCCACCCCCTGCCCGCGCCGACGAGGTGGTCATCGTCAGCAACGAGACCAACAAGACGCACGTCGACGCGGAGGTGCCGACGCTGGACGTCAGCACGGCGGTCGGCGACGAGCTGGACACGAGTCACGTCAGCGTGGTGACGGTCGGCGAGGAGAGGCCCCGCGTGAGAGACTCGTCGGCAGTCTGCGACCCCAGGGCCGGCGGGGACCACAGGTACGATTATTGATTATTGTTATTGGTGAAACCATGGACTTATACTTAACTTAACTTTTAAAAACCTAGTTACTTAAGTTACTTAACTTCTTTTTTTTTCAAAACGTGTTAAAATAATGCAATTATTTAAGATATTGTAACTTTGTAACTTTGTTACTGGACTTGAATCAGCTAACAAATCAATGTACCAATTAAATAGCCATGGAAGAAGGCGGTGGGAAGCCATTTTAGCCCTTAAGTTTCGGATTTTGACATTGTTCACATTGTTGTTGTGACTGTAGATGTGTAATTGCTGAAAGATAGCCTGGGCTAAAATGTCCGAGAATGTCAAAAACCGGAAATGAAAATCGCAGACGCGTATTCCAACCTTGTTGCACATCCAGATAGCTGTAAATCCATGGTGAAACCAAGACTCGTGGGTCCCAATTCACCAACCTTGTTAAGGGCCGGTCTTACAATCTTCTAATAAGAAAGTTATTTGTAGCAATTAAGCTATTTGGAGGATTTCAAGGGTTTTCATTGGTGGTTGCTATGGAGAAAACAAGCTATTCAACGAATAAGTAGTTATTAGGACATTGTAAGACTGGACCTAAGAGCCAAGGATACCTCTACGTCGAAAACCGCAGAAAATGTTCATTTTTTAATTATATCTCAAGATTGAAACACAAAATCGAAAATCTGAGAAATCATAGTGCTGTGGTTTAGTCAGCCCTACACACTGAATGATAAATGTATTTAACGTTATAATCAGCATGACTGTGATAACGATTTCCTTAAATTACTAAGGAAATCGTTATCAGCGACAATAACGTCGATACATCACAGTCAATAAAGACAATAATGTCGAAACTGTTTCGGCCTCACGTGGCCTTGTTCACTCGATGAAGGTGGAGAGAAGACTCAGGCCGTCAGGAGACGTCAGGCCGAACCAGTTTTGACGTTATTGTCCAGTCTTTTTATGTTTTTTATGTTTATACCAACTCTGAAGGTCGTCAACAACAAGGTAAGCTGTTGGTTGCCTTCCTATCCACCCCCATGCTAAATATCCAAAGCCATTAGGCACTCTTAACACATTCACAACAATAGATGACATTGAAAAAGCGGAGACTTCAATTTTGGTGCAAGATCTAATCTTCAAAGGAAACTAATTTTACCAAAGAGCAGCACTTACACGCGCGTTAACTCCTCAGAAAACTAATCAACCATGCATTTCAATAGAGAACCACTGACATTTCCTGCATTGCAAGATCCATACAACGATGACTGACCATACGTCGGGAGCCGATTGAGAATGTACGAATGACCGCCACTGCACTGAATGTATAGAAACGTGGCAACCCTGTAGCGCGCAGGTGGATAATATGAGGGGTGTCTACCCGCCGGACCCCACTTATTCTGCCTCAGTGGAGAGCGGCATATCCCGCCTTGCACCTAAATTGAAGTCTCCAATTTTAAGTCAAATATTGGACCAATATTAAATGTTGCCAATGTATTTCTTGGTATGGAAACAACTTTAGTTGGAAGTTTTTCGTCGTACGGTCGTACCACTCGTATTGTAAGCATCGCGTGTGTCCATCGCTCACTGGTCCAGTAGGCCCTAGGTGGCTCGTTGGTCCAGTGGTTAGCATCCCTGCTTCCAATGCAGAAGGTCCCGGGTTCAAATCCCGCTTTAGGTAGAAGTTTTTTAACTTCTAAAGTGGATTCAATTCCATTACTTCCTGGCTTACGAATAAGTAAACGGTGACTTTGGAGCCGTCCTAGCAACGAAGCACTCAATAAATTCAAAGTTGTTCTGAATCGGCCTTGTTGATTCTGGCATTTGTCCGCAGGTGTTCGCACTGTCTAATCACTGATTCATATGTTTCGTATTTGAAATATCGATCTTTGATTGGTTATCGCTCACTCGTCGATGGTGTTCGAAGCCTACAGGGTTGGTTTAGTCACTTTAAATTAAAGTCCTCCACTGCAAATCAGTTTAGTTACTGAGTGGGTAGACTTTAAATGTGAATTTATTTATTTATTTATTTATTTATTTATTTATTTATTTATTTATTTATTTATTTATTTATTTATTTATTTATTTATTTATTTATTTATTTATTTATTTATTTATTTATTTATTTGCAGGCGCGTGCCCAGCTCCCGCAGCAACAGCAGCAAGGCCAGCTCGGGCTCGGAGGACGCTGGCCAGACGTCCATCCTGGTGGAGGGGACGACGGTGGGCGAGTCTACGGACCAGCACGTCGCCGAGGATAAGAAGCCGGCCGACCGGTCTGACGCGGAGAGCGTCTCCACCACCGTCAGCCAGGACAGCAATAAGGAGAACAACAACACTGCCGAGGAGGTCGTGCTGCGACGCAAGCCCGAGTACAACAGGGTATGTAGTAGCTCTCTATGTCAAAATAGACGTTCGTATTGATTTATTAGCCGGGCGAGTGGCGACCAAGGGTTTTGATTTTTGTTTTGAATTCCGGAGGTAAAAATATTTCATTAATTTTTATTTATTATTCTTTTTTTTAAATTTTTATTAATTTTGTATTAATTTTTTTTTATTTTTTATTAATTTTGTTTTAATTTTAATTTTTATTATTGTTTTATTTTTATTTAATGTGCGTGTATATATCTTTGTGTCAAACACTCTGAACATTAGATATTCATGTCTATAATCTCAAGCCACTAAATGAGCACATAACAGCTTGCGCAATAACACGTTTAGGCGGATCCGTGCTCTCCTGTCAGTTTGTTACCCTCGAACTGTCGGCCATGTTGCTAGTCTGTTATAGTTCTCTTTCCGAGTTGAGGCAGGGTATATTCGTCTGAAATTGCTGTGAAAGATTGTGTTCACTATTGTGTTCGCAAGTGGTTAGTTCCTATCCTATGTCGGTCCTATTGCAGATATAAACTGAATAATACGTTAGTGACAACCGTTGAACGTTTGTCAACTCTTGACGACGTGTTTCTTGGTATTCCTATGACAACCTCTAATGTCATCAGGTAGCAAAGCTATTAGAAGAACTAAGTGATTTCAAATATCAATATGATGCCGTCCGGCCGGCCTCTCTCAACTCAGAAAGGGAAATATAGCAGCAGTGTTGCCATCTCTCTCGACACATTTAGTCGCGAATAAGTTTTAAATGAAAACGCCATAAAGTAGGCCTAGGGATGTCATAGGGTAGGAAAATTCGGATCCGGTTCCAGACCTTCCAGGAACCGGGTTACCCGAATCCTGAAAGCCTAAATTATGTTATCTTATCTTGGTTACCCCCCCCCCCCTCCCCCAAAACCACGCGGTTGAAGGCCGTTCTCTGCCTGTGTCAGCTGCCGGACCCCGCTGTGTGGGTTGGGCTCTGTGCGGCCGCTGCGCGCGGGAATGGTGAGAGGGGGGCGGGGGAGGGGAGTGTATATGACATCACAGAACTCGCCCGCAGTAATGACAGCGTGTACTAATCAGCTGGCCGCTCACTACACCTACAAGCAGGAATTTACTGAAGCTTCAAGGAAAGTAGTCGCAAAAACATCGTCGTGTCCTTTTTTTTTCTTTTTACAAATAGTACTACCCGATTAAAATCCCAATCCTAAAAATGGATTCGGTAATTTCTGGATCCGGGTAACCCGGGTACCCTATGACATCCCTACCATAAAGTGATGTTAACGCAACGAGACCGTGCGCTTGTTGCAGGAGACTAATCGAAGCGGTCGCACCAAGGAGGACATCCAGCTGATGAACTTGAAGAAGAAGACGCGCAAGCGTACGCGCAAGTTTGAGATAGACGGGGTCGTTGTCACGACAACCACCAGCAAGGTCATCTACGGAGACGAGGAAAACGGCCTGGTCTACGACGACCACATCTTCAGGTGAGTCGGTTCGCTTTGCGTGTGACCGAACGTGGGTTACTTACGTCAATACTGTAATAGTACGCTACGGTTAATATAGGAAACATGGCCACATCTTCAGGTGAGTCGGTTCGCTTTGCATGTGACCGAACGTGGGTTACTTACGTCAATACTGTAATAGTACGCTACGCTTAATACAGGAAACATGGCCACATCTTCAGGTGAGTCGGTTCGCTTTGCGTGTGACCGAACGTGGGCTACGTCAATACTGTAACAGTACACTACGCTTAATACAGGAAACATGGCCACATCTTCCGGTGAGTCGGCTCGCTTTGCGTGTGACCGAACGTGTGTTACGTCAATACTGTATTAGTACGCTACGGTTAATACAGGAAACATGGCCACATCTTCAGGTGAGTCGGCTCGCTTTGCGTGTGACCGAACGTGTGTTACGTCAATACTGTATTAGTACGCTACGGTTAATACAGGAAACATGGCCACATCTTCAGGTGAGTCGCGCTTTGCATGTGACCGAACGTGGGTTACGTCTTTACTGTAATAGTACGCTACGCTTAATACAGGAAACATGGCCACATCTTCAGGTGAGTCGCGCTTTGCATGTGACCGAACGTGGGTTACGTCAATACTGTAATAGTACGCTACGCTTAATACAGGAAACATGACCTAGTTACCGTTACAACTGGGGGTGACGTGAAAAACTGCGCTCCTGGCGACTCTCGTGTGACAACTTCGAGCTTACGCGGTGGATTCGCTGCGCTTGCCATGTTTAGTGTCACGCCCGGCCCGCTAGGTTCGCTGTATAAATAGTCCCACGCTCAGAAGCCATGTTTCCTGTATTAAGCGTATCATATTATTACAGTACTTGGTTATGTTTACTACGCGCATTGTTTTGTGTGCGGTGTACACCTCCACAGCACAACGGTTGAGAACCACTGCTCTAGTGGGTTTATTTCTGTTTCCAATGAAATTGTTTTCATTATCTTTTCCCAGTTTTATTATGTAGGCCTATATAGGGTTATTTTATATGTACATTCCTATATTTAGTCTTAAGTTACTTTTAGAATGGGTTGGCAGTCACTCTTTTTGTTTAGAGCTGTGCTCTGTTCTGCCAACCCCTATTCATTATTAATTATTGTAAATACGAATAGAAATATTGTTCGTCCTGGTTCGGGCTAGAGTTATTTTAACTTTCAAACTTGACTCAAATCAATCTATAATTGTGTATACACGTAAATGGTGACTTCGGAGCCCGGAGTATCAACGAAGCACTTGTAATAAATGGCAATGTCCCCCATTGAAAATCAGTTCTTGTTACCGAGTGGGTCTGTTTGTTTGCGCTTGCAGGAAGCAGGAGCTCCGTGAACTCAAGATGCTACAGAAGCAGGAGCAGAGACAGTTCCAGGACCTCTCGTTCAAGGCCCAGTCGGCCAAGGACCAGCAGGACAAGCGCTTCGAGCAGGAGAAGATCACGATGCTGCGTACGTACGAGTCCGACCTTGACACGCTGGTCCGACACCAACGCCAGCAGATAGAGAAGGCGGAGACGCAACAGGACACCGACCTGCGCACCTCGTCCAAGAAGATCCGCTCGGAGCAGGAGCGCGAGCTGAAGCAGTTCCGCGAGGGCCAGAAGCAGGAGCTGAGGCTGCTCAAACAGGAGGTGGACCTCATGCCCAAGGACAGGAGGAAGAGCACGTTCAAGGTGTCCAAGGACAAGCTCGAGGCGGAGCACGAGGAGCGCGAGAAACTGTTCCTCGAGAAACTCAACGAGAACCACGAGTCCTCGCTGCGGCGGCTGAGCGACACTCACCGGGAGAAGATTGCGCTCATGGAGCGGCAGTTCTTGCAGCAGAAGCAGCAGGTGTGTATGAGAGCCAAGCAGAAGATGCTGTGACGTTAGTCGCGTGCTGATATTCAGAGCGGCTGGCTTCGCCTAGGTAGGGCTGGGAGAAAACGTTGTTGGAAAAATGTTGGAATAGTACTATAGTAGGTCTAGATAAAAGACTGGCGCTGCGGTCGTTATTGCAAATTGAAGGCTGCCATTATTATGGAATTAACATAGTTTTTGTAATCCAGAGACTACGTGGATCAACATTCAAATTTTAATAATTGAAAGTGCTTCAATAAAATAGTATATTTAGACCAGATACTGTTAAATAACTAAAGCAGGGTTGCCGTTCTTGCGGAGTTTATCCTCTTTTGCGGATTTTTAGGGTGCCTCGCGGACATGAGGATTAACCGCCAAATTGGCGGATTTTCTACCATTATTGTAAAAACCGTGAAATTTACTATAATTTGAAAATTCCGCCATAAAGAACGATTTAATAACGTACAAAGTAAAGTTGAACAATCTACACTTGAACCCACAGCATAGACACGATGTCTCAAAACACGTGTGAAATATCAAGATTTCAACTGTGTTTTTGTAAGTTGTCTTGCTATACTAGCAAGCAGAGGGTGGAGCTTGTGTGGGAGACAGCCAATGCGGTACCTAAAGCGTTGTGATTGGTCTAGTAGTAAGTAGCGTCCTCTATCGTCAACTTTGCAGAACGTGTGTGTTCTTTTAGTGTACAATTAGGGTTCGAAATTTTCCGGAAAAATTGAAGTCGTGGAAAAAACCGGATATTTTCCCGTTTTTTTCCGGAAAAATTGGGAAAAATTGATTTTTTACTTTTCACCAAGGTTTCTAGTACTTCTAATTGCAAGTGGTTATTATAGTACCTAAAACAATATCTAAATTAAATTTATTGATATGGTATTGATAGTGCAAGTGAGTCTGCAACCTGCAGTACCTTCAAAAGTAATCTATAAGTCGCATCAAATTAACTTGCAAGGTGTTGTTACGGATTATATAATAGGCAAGTGACGCGTGTGACAACTACCAACCTAAATCTAGTTGCATCCCGATTCCCGTTCTCTTGCCTTAAGTATTGTAGTGATAATATCCCCCGTATGTTGTCAGACGTGGTGGGGTTGCATTCTATTCAGTCGGTGCAGTCAATGCAGTGGACAATAACAATACAGGTATTGGGAAATCCCGCGGTGAATACCGTTGAAATAGACCGTGTGGAGCAACCGTCTCTTAGAATTTTAGGGGACACCTTGCTTCTTACGGCGTGGCCAATATATTTGAATGTAGCGCCAACAGGTGCACAAGCACAGCCTTTTAAATGCTATGTACACTGCCATCTTAGATACTACATCCAGCTGTTCAACATCAACATTCAACACCTCTTACTGACAGAGCGAATGATTCGGATGCAAGTGCGAGTCTCATTGCAATTTCATCTGAGTCTGAGGCCATGGCCAAGGCTGATCCAGGCGGCGAATCTGATGAAAATGCGGATCGATAAGAGCTAGCCTACACCGAGATGTTAATACTCTTAAACTAAGATCTGTTTGTTCCTACTTCCCTTTGTTTCACAAATCATTCTTACTTTGTTTCATTTTAGTCCTATTCCCATTCATATATTTTATTTATCAATGTGCATCGTAAAACGAACCATTTTCCCAATTTTTCCAAGTTTTCAAATTTTTCCAACGTACCTGGAAAAAAATGAAAAAAACCACTGTTTTTTTCCAAAATTTCCGGAAAAATTGGTACCTTTCATATCTCTATATGATTTTTTCATATCCCTGTTGCCCGTGCCTCGCTGGTAACAAGCAGAACCGTGAGCGTGAGCCCGTGACGTGACGACTGACTTTTGATTTGATATGAGTCTATGCTGTTATTTGCCTGGTTTCTTGTTTATATATATATACAAATTAATTTATTATTTATCTATTTATATATATATATAAATTATAATGGAGAGGTAAATTCTTAAAGATCATCTGGCATAATGCATAACCTAAAAATAAACATAACCTAAAATTTTTTTTATTCTTTCACACTTTATAATATGCTAAGTTACAGCAGAATAAATGTGTTTTGGAGGATTTTTGAGGATTTTTTTGGTATCTTCAGAGGATTTAAAAAATTACTTGGTGGCAACCCTGAACTAAAGTGTTAAGTTTGTGATAAAAGCTTAATACGTTTTCTTTTTTTTAAATAGATAATTTCAAATAAAATAGCGTGAATGCCATAACAATGGCGGCATTCAATTTGCAATAGATTTTCACCGCCTTCTGCTATGGAGTCATAGGGATACCCGATGCGAGCCCGAGGGTACTTGAAGTACCCGACCCGAGTTCCAAAATCACTACCCGCGCATCCCTAATTGTACTATTTGTTCCAGTTGATGCGGGCACGAGAAGCGTCACTCTGGGAGTTGGAGGAACGACAAATCCACGAAAAACAACAACTGGCTAAACGACAGTTAAAGGACGTATTCTTCCTACAAAGGCATCAGGTATGAATAATAACTCTTCCTCGCTATCTTTGAGCCTAATTATTTAAAATACTTATTATAATTATTATTAATAATAATTATTATAATATTTATTTAATGAAGATGGAGAGGCTTATCTTCAATGCCGACCCAATGCAGAGTTGGACGTGGCAACAGATGATGATGATGATGATGATTTATTTAATAATTTCAAGTTGTTGCACAGACGTCAATCAACCAATAATATTATTATTACGGTACTTTATTAGGCTAGGCCTACTTGAAAATTAAATGTGTCCAAACCCAGAACACATTTATTTAGGCCTATATGGCAACACTATGTGAAAGTCATTTCATACGGAGGCTGCAAAGAGCCGGACAACAGTCTAATAATGCACGCGTACAATCTAGATGCTGATTCGGCACGACAAGGAACTGGAACAGATCAAGCGCATGAACATGCGCCGTGAGGAGGACCTCGTCAAGCGCCAGAACACGGAGAAGCGGACGCTGCCCAAGCGGATACGCACCGAGATGAAGGCGAGGGAGATGATGTTCCGGGAGTCGATGAGGATCAGCATGGGGCCCCACGATCCCGACGAAGACCGGGAGAAACTTAAGAAGGTGAGGTGACGTGCCAATATAATATACCGTACTCGTTGTAAACGTGTTCGTGTGGGGACACTTTGATCATTTTCCCATTCGTAAAAAAAAAAAAAGTTGTCTACGCACTCGGTTAGTTGCCCCAACGAAAGTATTCTGATGCTTACGACACAGCCCAGTCCAAGGTGACAACTTAATATTGTATCGCGCTAATTTTTGTCATCTAATGTAAACGGGTTCATTGGGGATAATTTAAAACCTTCCGTTGGTTACCTGAAACGGTGGGTGTGGCCAAACTGCCTGTGCACTCGACTAAGCCGAACCGTGCATTTACGAATGTGCGAAAGAATGCCAGGTATCTGTTGATTTCGTTTCAGTTGGCACGGTTGAAAGGGGCAGTCAGTAGACAATGACCTGAGATCGGTATGCGAATACTTTCGTTGGGATTAGTATAAAAACCGGTAGACATTTCATTTTTTACTTATTGCATACGTTGTGATCATACACGATGATACTTGTCAATTATCATTGAATTGATATAAAACAATAGTTTTATATTTTCTCTACTAAAATTCAGCATGGTAGTAGGTATCTACTTCAGACTATCCCCATCAGGCACGGGGTAGAATTTTATTCAGGCTATACCGCTGCCAACCATGAGAAAATGAGATCCCTCTTTCCTGGTCCTCCTTTTAAACTCTTTTGATATTAGTCCTGGACTACTTGTCCTCCCACTTGTCCCTATCCTCCAATCCCCCCCCCCCCCCCCCGGCATCAAATGCGTTGTTAAACACATATACAGTAATATAGTATTCAATCAAAACTTAAGATTATGTTCACACATCCTGCTTTGTAATATTTACTGTAGTTGTCTACCGCTTAGGCCTACCTATGAACTATTTTATTCTTTATTTTCTAATGAACTTTGTTTGACATGTTTTGGAACTGCACAGCCTCAACTTGATATTAAGGGCCTAACCCTTTCAGGTCTCATTCTTGTGTATATTATTTAGAACCGATGGATCATAAGAAGTCCATTTTGGACTAAATTGAAAAATGCTTAGGGCCTACATATAAAAAAAAAATTATTTTCAAAATTAAAAGTGCAACTGCACTGCAGGACTGTTGATGTCGGCAGTAGTGTGATGTTGGCGCCTTAGTTCCAGGAGAACGAGAAGAAGCGGTACCGGGCTGAGCAACACAGGTTCGAAGTGAAGCACGCCCGACAGTTGGAGGAGTTGCGCGCTGCCTCCGAGGCGACCATCAAGGAGCTCGAGCAGCTGCAGAACGAGAAACGTGCGTAACAAACACTTGTCTAATAATGCAGGCCTGCCACCAGGGAAAAAATTAAATCCTCTTGGAGTGGGTCAAATATCCTGAAAATATCCATAAATTTGAAATTTACATTTTTAATCGATCTTGGCAAGTCTAATATTAAAAAAACATACTTTTTACTAGGAATGTCATAGGGTACCCAGGTTACCCGGATCCATTTTTAGAAATCAAATCACAATTGGGTTGTAATAATTTGTAAAAAAGAAAAAAAAAAACGCGACAATATTTTTGCGACTACTTTCCTTGAAGCTACAGTGAATTCCTACTTGTGGGCGTGGCGAGCTGGTCGCTGGGTAGTACGCGCTGTCATTACTGTGGGCGAGTTCTGTGTTACCTCACAGCTGTTCACGCCTACTTCACGGAGAAAATTACTACGCGCGGACTATTTACCGGCCTAAGTCGATAACGTCATGGACTTCTTTATCGATCGCGCTCAAACATTAATATTACCCGCGAAATTCAAATCCGTGAAATTCAATATTTTCTGTAAAAATCCTGCTGTCCGTTTTCCACCCCAAATATCCGTTAAAACGGACAATATCCGTAAAAACGGCAGGCCTGTAATAATGTGTGATTAGGAAAACATTTGAATAAAAAAAAAAATGTAGTTCTTCTGGCAGTGGTAATTACCAAACACTTATTGTAAGCCTATTGAGCTAGGGGAGAAGGACAGGAAGGAACCAACAGCTTACCTCGTAGTAGTTGCGGCCTTTGGAGTCGATAGAAACACAAAGATATATACACAAAACGTCGAGACAGTTTCGGCCTCACGTTGCCTTGTTCACCCGACGAAGGTGGAGGAAAGACTCCTTTCCTCCACGTTCGTCGGGTGAACAAGGCCACGTGAGTCTCGGCTATTTTGAATACAATTCGTTGAACCTCCGGCGAAAATGCTTGGAGACGGGTGACCCTAACCAGAGTCGTTGTTTTCCAGGCAAGATGCTAATGGAACACGAGACGATGAAGCTGAAGGAGCAGGAGGAAGCTTACAGCCGGGAGCTGAAGGAGTGGAAGGGACAGCTGAAGCCGCGCAAGCAGGTAAACGACATCTCTTCTTATGCAAGTGTGAGGCCTAGTCAGTGCATTATGATACATCCCCAGGTTACAACTCTCTAGGTCTAGCACTTTAGAGCTAGGACCACTGGCCAATCCCATCGTCTACACCTAGGTTCAGACATCTCTTCTTATGTAAGTGTGAGGCCTAGTCAGTGCATTATGATACATCCCCAGGTTACAACTCGTCTCGGCGGAGCCTAGGTCTAGCACTTTAGAGCTAGGACCACTGGCCAATCCCATCTTCTACACCTAGGTTCAGACATATCTTCTTATGTAAGTGTGAGGCCTAGTCAGTGCATTATGATTAGAGATTAGGGGTGTGCGAGATCTCGAAATTTCGAGAACGAGATCGAGAAATCGATTTCTCGTTCTCGATCGCGAGAATTTTTTCTTCCCGAAAATAATCGAGATAACGTAAAATCTCGGGAAATTTGAATTCCCGCCTTATTAGTTCGAGAACAGTTGGCCCGATTCCCGCTAGATGGCAGCGCTACTACAGAGTCGGTAGAGAAGTAAAACTTCTTTATCGACGATCTAGCGCACCGCATCGTGACGCACTCTGCCAGCGACTTTGCGCACCGCGTCGTGATCATTCTCGTTCAATAATAATCGATCTTTTGCTTGGCCCGCATCATCAAAATGCTGTATCTACATTTATTTTGATTTTTGAATATTATCATGTGATACATAGAGATCTTTTATAAGTTAATATTTTGAACATTCTTTTAAGCTAAATTTTTGTATTCAACTTCTTAACTAATCATTCATTTTACTAGAATACTAACTAGCAGTTAGTAATTAGTCCCTAATTATTAGTATCAATAACCTTTATTTGCATAAATAACAGCCTAATTTCATTTATTTAAAGGAATACAATTGTGGTCTTTGTCGCATTCAAAGTCAATAAAGTTGTCTAATTAATGTGATTTCTACACATTACACAATGTAAGAATTTTATTCACCCGAAAATTTCTCGATCTCGTCTCGATTCTCGAATTTAATGTAAACAAATTCTCGTTCTCGTCTCGAGCCTGAAAAATCCCTTCTCGCACACCCCTATTAGAGATGTGTAAATTTCGTAGGCCGCGATAACGCGAAATGGCATTTCTAGTCATTTTAGAGGTGTAGTTTTGCAATTTGTGGGTTATGTAGCCCTAGGAGAGTAATATTTAAAAAAACACAAAACGCGAAATCCACTAAATTTGCCCTATAACGCGAAATCTCACATATTAAGCCGAAAATACCGCGAAATCCCTATATTTTGAGACTTTTTGTAGTATTTGCTAAGTTGCAAAGTTGGAGAGTGCAAACATTCTCAAAATTTACTATTTTACGTGTTTTATGGGCGGGACTTGGTTCGGGGTTAGTGGGCGTGGTCTACACACATCAAGTTTCACTGTCTGCTTGATCGTCATTCGACCAATCGATCGCGTGACGAGTTCAACTTCTCGACTATCGATTCTCAACTCTGTTTACGTGACGTCATCATAAGCACAAGTAGGCCTATTTCTTGAGACGTGAAACCGCGTGAAACAATGCCGAAAGTTAATGTGCCTGTGGAAACCAGGGCTAGGGAATTTAAGAATGACGGGCTCTATGCTTCGGCTAAATAGCTATTTTGTAAGTGGTGTAATTGCACTTTAGACCACACGCGCCGCGACACATTGCTGAAACCTTGACGATGCTAGCCTTCAAGGCCTAGACCTAGTGTCATTCATGTACATTGATATCTTACAATTATTTTTAGCACTTACTTTATGCCTATGTGGGCCGTATAGGCGAAGTAGCCATATTTTCAAAATAAAAACACAAAACACCGCAATTTGCCTTTTTAAGAACGAAATCCTCCAAAAAATAAAACCATTTTTACACATCTCTAATTATGATACATCCCCGGGTTACAACTCTCTCGGCGGAGCCTAGGTCTAGCACTTTAGAGCTAGGACCACTGGCCAATCCCATCTTCTACACCTAGGTTCAGACATATCTTCTTATGTAAGTGTGAGGCCTAGTCAGTGCATTATGATACATCCCCAGGTTACAACTCTCTCGGCGGAGCCTAGGTCTAGCACTTTAGAGCTAGGACCACTGGCCAATCCCATCTTCTACGCGTAGGTTCAGACATATCTTCAAGTTCAGTGTCATCGAGGCTGTGTCTCAGGTTTTAGGATAATTACTTTTTCCCACTGGTAGTCTAGATTATTGTCCTTTATTTCTACTGTAATGTTGTGAGATGATAAAAAATAGCCTGACAAACTACGGTATTTTCGATACTTGCTTAATGTGCATTTGTGTCATTTTATTTAGTTGGAAACAGTAGGATTCATTCATTCAGGGTGGACATTAGTAGTTAAGTTGTCTGTTAATAAGCAAACAAACATGCTATAGACCCATAACAAAATAACTATCGTAAACGATATTGTCGATATTATAGCAAACTGCACTCGATTCAAACCGCATTGCAACGTTTAAATCTTCCTTGTGTTTGGCAAGCGTTTCGAGCCATTTTTTAAACGGAAAATTTCAGACTTGAACCTCTTTGAAGGTTTATGTTCGATTGAAAATTCTAAGAGTTTTGAACAACCCCGCGACTACACATATACATTGCATTCACAGATAGACACATTTCTAAGTGAGACCTGCCTACAGAATTAGAATTAGTGTCTCATCCAACTTAATCATTCTCACAACTACGGTACGTCTTAAATCTACCCAACAAACTCTGAACAAATTGTCCGCTCCGTTACATTTTCCTTTAGTAGTTGTAGAGTACCAGGATACAAATGACATACCATGATAAGTCCCAAGGGGAGAATATGGCTGCATATTTTGTTAACGTAAACACTATAAATAACTATGCGGCGGTCATCATTCCCATTTCTCCTCGTTTACGTGGTGGGATATGACGGAGATGAAAGTAAATGTACATACATTGTATAATTGCATGTTATAGAGATTGGAGAGCGAGTTTTCGTGCGAGTTGAGAGACCACTCGTTGTTGTACGGCTATAGTTCGGTCTCTCAGCCCTCGTCCAACTCTTTGGACCGGAGGTACCTGCCGCGGGTGTCTGCCACTCTCGTCTCCGTGCCCGAACGGCCCGTCAACGGTGCCCGATCTGCACCCGTATCCAGTCAGAGCTCCCCGTTTGCCCTTCCCCGCGTGCCCCACGTCACCGTCCTTGACCGTCCCGGGCCGAGACCCATCACTGTCCTAGACTGTCCTGGGCCGAGACCCGTCACTGTCCTTGACCGTCCCGGGCCAAAACCCGTCACTGTCCTTGACCGTCCCGGGCCGAGACCCGTCACTGTCCTTGACCGTCCCAGCGACGCCGACGACTTCTCCCCTTGTTGACCTTGTTTTCAGTGTGTGGTCGCTTTTGTTGCCGTTGTCTTGTTGTTCGTCCATCATTCTTATGTTACGTCGAGGTGTTGGATATTATTATTATTACTATTGCGCTCGTGTTTACATTGTTGTACATGGGCTGTTTGTGTACCATTCGTAGTTTGGTGGCACGTACCTGTTTAGACTTGTCCATGTTCTAAGAAACGTCTGTGTGTACGCATACGTCAAATACAGCCGGCAAACACAGACCAAACGGACTCGGATCATGATGTCCCAGGTGGTTTCAACCTTTTTGCGTTACTCGTTGTGGTCTTACGACGTATGTTTGTTGGTGTTTGCTGGTGTGAGGATTGAATGTGTGTTGGCTTATGCTTACCTGACAACGTGTCGTCAAAGACCAACTGAACGTCTACCGTTGCAGAATGTAGTGACTATTGTTCATCCTGATAGAGTTCCAACCCAGATCCACAGTAAGGGAGGGAAGGGGGGGGGGGGATTAAATAGTTCTATACTAAGTTCATAAACTGAATTCTAAAAGGTCCTTTTCAAAGGTGAACATGATGTTAGGTTAGTCATGCCTGTCAGTTTGCTCATTTAAAATTTTTTTAAAAGGTTATACACGTGTCGTCAATGTTTTTTCAACAGATAACTAGAATGCATAATTATCTTCATTTTTAATTTTAATGTCGACCCATTTTGCTTTAAGGGGGATTCAGTAAAGGGCCAGTCGTATAAGTTTTCCCAGTCAGTTAACTTATGTATATTATCTTAGTGTTGGATGTTATCATATGATAGATAGATAGATAGATCGACTTAGTTAAAGGTTAGTTTATTAAAATATGACCTGTTGTCTCGTGCTTTGATAAAATAGTAATTATTTACAATATTCCATTGCAAATCATCATCATCTGTTGCAACGTCCAACTCTGCGGGCATTGAAGATAGATTAAGGAGATTGCAAATAGTTTTTATAAATTTCAAATTAATACAAGAGAGTATAGGCCTAGGTTAAGTATGTTCCCACCTAAAAACTTGTTGATTATTTATAATAAGTTATCTACATAGTAAGCTTCCATTCTTAGATAATATGGATCCCAAACCTGAATCAGTAGAACTGCTTAAAAGTTCGGGGACAATATTTTAGTGTTTGTATTGTTGCTTTTGTTAGTTATTGTTGTTGTTGTTATAAAAATGTGATAGTGTTTGCAATGTTTGTGTGAATCCACTCTGTATATCTGCAGGCACACTATAACAGGGCTCCCCGTATCATTACTTCTCATGTAAATTTGTTTTAGTTATCTGTAAGCACACATCATTACATCATCATTACTTCTCGTCTCACTCCGTATGTACTGTAGTTATTCTTTAAGCACACTATAACAGAGCTTGTGTCATTACCTACTTCTCATGTAAATTGGTAGTTATCTGTCAGTTCACTATCTAACCATACCAGAGTTCATCATTACTTATTGTCAATTTGTAATCTGTAAATAGTAAATACACTAAGTCTATAATGTATAGTTCGTGTCATTACTTCTCATGTTACTCCGTACGTAGTTATTCTTTAAGCACACTACTACAGAGCTCGTATCATTACCTACTTCTCGTGTAAATTTGTAGTTAACTATAATAAATATTAAATAAGTACACTAAATCTATAATGTATAGCTCGTATCATTACTTCTCACATCAATTCGTACTGGTAGTTATCTGTAAGACACTATAATGGAGCTCGGATCATTACTTATCAATTTATCATGCCATAGGTATTGCTTTGATGAATTGAATTCACAGAAAATATACATTTTACTTGCAATTAAAACTATGTTTATTATTTATTGAAGTTTTATGAATGTCAACACTGAAATACCATAAACTATCTATATTTCACTTATTCGGGAAGCAGTCTTGCTGATGTGTTCATCATAGGCAAGTGACTTATAACCAACCAGTGGTCAGTATTTGAAATAGGGGATCGCTTGTTCGCCCCGAGTCGCTCGTCTATAAAGAAAGCATCGTTAAGATTGTTCCGGAACAACTTGATGTAATTGTGCGTGTTTATTGGTTTAGTTTGGCAAGAAGGTTGTACCATGGCCATACGTTCGGTTGACGGGACACAATACATTTTTGTTTGTTAACAAGTGCTTAACCTTAGCTTTAGATCGTGGACGTACGGTTGTGGAATGTTGTAGCTTTATTGTATGTCGTACTCGTAGGGAATTGGTGACCACAGCCCGTCTAGCTTCATTTTCAATCAATTCTAATGACAAATTGTCCAGAGCCTTGACATCCCTGTGATTCCCTTTTAGTAGTTGACACTACTTGAAGAAGCATGCGTCTACATACTCGACACAAGATTCGCCCGATTGTCTGGTAAGACATATTAGACCTAATGTGTTGTGTGCATCACACTGAAACTATGTAATCTAAGGATACTGGCTTTCATTTCATTGCTGTAGTCAACAACACGGGACATACACGTTTATAGTGGTTGACATATTTTAAGTCTGCAACAGTGTGATTGTCAGTCATCTGAAATAGGAGTTCCGTCCAATCCAATCAACTCTATGGTTAAGAATTAACACTTAAATATGTCTATTCCAGTGGCTTGTAGGCCAGGATATCTCTCTAGATGTAAGGCGACTTAGTTGTACTTGGTAACTAATTGAAGTTAATGTGTGTTTTACATAAATGTGTGTTTCTTCTCAAGTTTTATTTCTCAATAATAATAATAATAATAACAATAATGTCCCAGTCCGTAAACGGCGTATTGACACATTATCTTGTGTTTGCAGAGGCTAGAGGAGCAGTTTGCGATCCAGCTGGACGAGCAAGAGCAAGTGTTCGGTCCGTCGCTGCCTCTACCATCAGATCTCGTCGACCTGCCTCGCATGGGACGGGGCTCGACGCGGAGCAGCCTGTCCTCCGTGTCGGAGGGCTAGGCTCGACGCGAAGCAGCCTGTCCTCTGTGTCGGAGGGCTAGGCTCGACGCGAAGCAGCCTGTCCTCAGTGTCGGAGGGCTAGGCTCGACGCGGAGCAGCCTGTCCTCAGTGTCGGAGGGCTAGGCTCGAGCGGAGCAGCCTGTCCTCCATGTCGGAAGACTAGGCTCGACGCGGAGCAGCCTGTCCTCAGTGTCGGAGGGCTAGGCTCGACGCGAAGCAGCCTGTCCTCTGTGTCGGAGGGCTAGGCTCGACGCGGAGCAGCCTGTCCTCAGTGTCGGAGGGCTAGGCTCGACGCGAAGCAGCCTGTCCTCAGTGTCGGAGGGTTAGGCTCGACGCGAAGCAGCCTGTCCTCCGTGTCGGAGGGCTAGGCTTGACGCGAAGCAGCCTGTCCTCTGTGTCGGAGGGCTAGGCTCGACGCGAAGCAGCCTGTCCTCAGTGTCGGAGGGCTAGGCTCGACGCGTAGCAGCCTGTCCTCCGTGTCGGAGGGCTAGCCTCGACGCTAAGCAGCCTGTCCTCTGTGTCGGAGGGCTAAGCTCGACGCGAAGCAGCCTGTCCTTCGTGTCGGAGGGCTAGGCTCGTCCCTTTGCCAAACGTTTATTGTAGAAATATTACATATTATTGTTGAAAGTAACTTTGGATAGACAAATTGCATATAAATATATTATATATAGGACTGACTGAAAGGTCGCATACATGAACAGAGGATCTAGCTGTGATTGTTAGACTGAAAAGGCAACATTTCCTTTACATTAAGGTAGGTATAGTGTAATAACATATAATAATGGTCACCAATTCAGGTAAACCAAACTTTCTAGAATTGTTTCTCGTTACTATGTTGTTAATTCTGCTGTTGCTTTGATACCTACCATTGATTGATATACTAAACTGTGAATGTTTCAACTATCATAGTTAAATACTAACTAATGTAATAAATAATGTACACATATTTAATAATCCATATTATTGAATTAAATGCAAACTATTATTTGAGTTTAGAACTATTTTTTTAGCATACCCTATGGGAACAGTATTAATATGACGAGTGTTGTCAACAGAAGTTGTACCGATTGTATTCGGATTGTTGTAAAATACAAAAATTTAAGTTGAGCGTAGTAAGTTTAAAAAAACTACCTTGACAAAAAATCATCTTGATATTGCTGGCGCAAAGTTGACTTATGCAATTTAATGTGATCAATTTGGAATTTACACGAAATAAATTACGCAAAATTTCTTTTTATAATACAAATGCAATATAAGAAAACTAGAATTTATTACCTTTGCTATAGATAGACTGTATTTGAATTATCTGAGTGAAAAATTCTTCCATAAATTTAATCATAACATACTATGTTTGAATTGGATGGCAAGTACCTAATTTGAAGTGCAACACCAACAAGGATGGAATTTCATTGAGAATAAACAATCTTCAATGCTGCTATGCATAAAAGCTTGTGATCAATCTAGCTAGAGGCAATTACTTGTAGCATTCATTGTTATATATACATATAGAGTATGTGTCATTAATGAATTCAAAAATACATAGCATTTTATAACACTAATTAAAAGAAGACAGCATTGCATAGTTACTGTGTTTTTTTTAAACATCAAGTTTCATCCACTCCAACCAACAGTATCATTATCCACACACTACAGTAAACCCTCGGTAAAACGAACTCGGTTAGTGCAAATTCTCAGGTAATGCGAATAGTAAGCAAGACCCAGCCCGCGTAAATAGCACTCAATGTTAAATAAAACGGATATAACGAATTTCGCATAATACGTAATACGAACTAATTATTTATCCCCTGGATGGTACTTATACATAATGTTCGTTGTTTAATACGAACTAATAATTTTGAACCTGCACAAACAAAATAATGTGTCCGAGAGTTCAACTCGCAGAGTAGGCGTAGGTATCAAAATTTTTGTCCGCCGAGCGTACGTCGTCGCAGGCAGCTACTTGTTTTGTTGGTGCTTGGTTTTCCCTTCCCCCTCCACCGCCCACCGGCGCGATCGGATGCGCCCACCAGCCCTTACAGCTGTTGAGGGGCGTGGCTTGCTCACTGCAACGTGCCCGCTTAGTCCGCCTACTATGCACGCACAAAACATCATACCCGCACGCTACTATCCATTGGAAAACATTGATTGTTTGTAGATACGTTTATTTTGGCTGGTACTATTGAATTTCGACGTTTTTGCGATACATATTATTCCTATTACGAACTGACGATTTTCTGGGTCCCTTGATGTTCATATTAACAAGGGTTTACTGTATGTATTTACTTTATAATTGGCCACTACCTGTATGAAGTGGATTATTTCAGAAAGGGATTGAGCACACCTAGTAAAAAAGATGCCGCAAGCAAGGGGGGGTCATACCGATAAAATTGAACAGGGAGATAATATGGTTGCAAGTTGCTACACATTCTATGATGTCGGAGGGTGAAATGAAGGTTATGTCCTGAAATCTGCCGCGGTGTGACCCAACCCACCCGGGAATCCCAAATATACCATATTCAGTTTTGATGCGAGAGTTGTGCCAGTCAATCCATGGAATAGGGTAGCAGGGTTGGAACATTTCTTAAAGAGAATTAAAATACTAGTAAATATAATAAAAACAAGTACATACTAAAGGTATTTTAGCAAATTCACTTTTTAATTAACAAAACACAACCCATGTACAGTATAACCATTAAAGAAGTTCATCTTTTACAATATATTTGACGGAAGAAAAGAAAACCCAAGAAAACAAATCACTACAACAATTATCCCATGTTTATCAACATCAGCACTTTTGTTAGTGAGCATTACTTTAGTACATGAATGAAGGAACACTTTCTGTTACCAAGTAAAACCTATTAATTAGTGCTATATAGTACAATATTATTGTAATTCGTATTGCTGCACAAAGCAGCCTGCATACAACACTTGAAAAAGAATTTGCACGTGACAGCAGGCATAAGTTTTAATTTTGGTTCAATTAAAACTTTTAATTGAACCAAAATTTGTTTTTTCTTTTTATATAGTAGTACAGTACAAACGTAGCAACTCTTTGTATATGAACATGTTTGTTATATTTGGTAAGAGTAGACGAGCGAGATTACTGGCAAAGTAGTAAGTAGGTGTAGGCCTAAACTTAATACATACTTGCACCTCAAAAATGACTAACATTTACAAGCCTCTTTTTGTCAACATAAATGTGAATTTGATTGCTGGAGGTATAGAAATTGAATTAAAACAAGAAATATTTTGTATATATCATAAAATAAAAACATTAAATTAATAACATTTAATTGGAAGTAGGAGTACCGTTAAATGAATACAGTAATATGTTCCAGTGTGGGGAAAGGTACAGACGGATGACATATTCCCTTAAAAAAAACGTAGGTAGGTGGCCAGTAGACATTGTTAGAATTGGGGAGTAGAAAAAGAAGATTGTGCCAAGTCCGATAACTTAGGGATTTATAAACTTAAGTATAGGCGACACACTACAGTAGTGTAGTATGTTACTAGGTAACTATGGATGTAGGTCTATGTATATTCTTCTTCTTTATGTGTATGTATAGTCCACTTTCTGAGATGAGAGAGGGCATTCAACAAAAAGTGCTGTAAAACACCATGTTTACTGTTGTGTTCACAAGTGGCTATTTGGCAGAAAAGGATTGCCACAGTGTTCAGGGTAGTAAAGCTATTACGTAGAAGGACTATGGGGTTTAAAATATCAATATGATGCCAGCCTATCTCAACTCAGAATGAAGACTATAGTTATTTTATTTTGTATCAAATTTAAAAATTACATTTGTGCCACAAATATCACCATTTGTGAACCATATAAATTTGAATTTGGGTTTGCAACTAAATACAGGGATTCATTCACACAGTCTACCTTCTATAATAAATCACATCCAGCTATATAAGGTAAATAATTCCTTTAGCAGTTATTTCTTACTAAGTTACTACTACTTATAACTTCAGATCTAGTATCAGTCCTGATTTACGCTCGTGTAAGTAAGCCGCACCGTTACTCTTGAGGGGGGATCCATAATTAATACATGTACTGATCGATTTATGCCTGTAGTGACTTCAAAAACTGCTGACAAACATGGGAAAAAGTTAGATTTTTGTTCATTGAAAACTACTCTACAACTATAGTATCTAGGGTATAATTATGATTTACACCAACTTTCATACCAACCCTCCTCCATCCAATTATACTTGGCCTAGTTGTCTCAAAAGGTAAAAAATGTACAAAGAAGTGTTTGAACAGACAAAATTTTGCCTTCTGGGGCGGGTTTAGGGCACACAACCGAATGGTTTATTTATACTTTACAGTGCACATTCATATTGTATATTGCACACATTTTCTCTCCCTTGTTCTTTACTATACACAAGAGAAGCATAATATTATAGAAGGCTTATTTTTAGCCTTAGCTTGGATTTGTTTTGGGACAAATAGAATTATGCAAAGAATTTTAATGTTTTTTATTTTTATTATTAATGTGAAATAAGTATTACCAATACTTAACAGGTGTTTTCAAACATCAGTGTGGTACATCTAAGAAGGTGGTTAATTGAGAAGACTGGCCCGGCCCAGATACTAAAGAAAGACCCAGGTTAGGCCCCAACATTGATTTAATTCAGCCGTTTCAACTTTCAAGCACAAGTGCAATTTTGGAATTAAAGTTATTAAATATTTGTGAACATCATGGGGAATTTTAATTACGAAACGAAAACAGAACTGCATACCTTATTAATTAATAATTATGTATTTGTATGTCATACTTTGTTTAGATAATTCATGTAACTTTCGGGCCTAGTGAACGATACATCTACACATTTTTGAGACACACTTTCTTGGATGGCACAATGTGGCCAGTTTTGTTATGATGTGCAGTTTTATCAGAAAACCTTTAATATTCTGTATTAGTATGTTTAGACCATGACAATGAAAGCTTAAGAATTCTATATAATGTCCAGAAAATGTGCGACCTATATACGTACACAGATGTAAATTTATGCACACAAATTACCTAACAATTTAAACTAAAATAATCCCTAAAATATGTAAAGATAGTAATGTATGTACTTATAAATTTTAATTTCAACTCAATTCAAGGTACAGTAATAAAAAAACACTTTACATGACTAACCGTACTAACCTGACCATCAAAGTCACGACAGATCAAGTTGTGTTATTCAGTATGAATAGCTTGAATATAGCTAGTGCTATTGTACGCCTTCCAAGTAAATACGTAGTACACAATTCCAACTTAATTGTAGACATTTAATACTGCACTGAGGTGCAACTTTCTTGTGAAAAGGTGAAAATGCTGCACGTTATACAAGCAGTTTGACAAGCGATCGTTTACGTACACGAGTTTCGGACCCTGGAAACCCCAATCTTTTCAGGCATAAAGCAAGCCTAATAATTCCTAGTTTGGGTCAACGTCTCGTAATATGCTGCTGGGCGACCGAGTGGGAGATTCATGAAATCGACAATGAGATGATAAATTGTAAAGAATGCCAAATTAAAGTAAGTTTAGCTTTAAATTTCAGTTACCAAATGGTCCAACGAACCATCATTGTCTTCAAAATTACTAAGTTTGATCAATGATAATGACATGAAATTATTGTTTAATGTAGTGCCTTCTCCAAGGTAAAAGATTACTACTATCTACATTCTAGTAACTAGGCTACCAACAGGTAGTTGGGGAAAATCCAAGAACAATTTCCGAGAATTCGATCACAGCTTTCACACCGGCAAGTTTGGTTGCCTGTGATGGGAAATTAAATCAAATAAGCTAGAACCACCTGAACTAGAATCAGGCATATCGTGAACACAATTTTATGAACTCTCGCCAAGTCTCCATCATTAAGACAGAATTTTGAATTTTAAGTTGTTATAATAACCCAGTTGTCATGTATGACAACTGGGTTATAACAACTTAACATTCAAACCTTAACATTCATACAGGTCTATATAAATATGTTTTTACTACTATTTAGATGTCACCGACCTGGTGTATTGAATATCCTCTCTGCACTAAAGGACGTTAACTCAAAAATTAATAAATAATCATTTTTTAATGGAAAATTCCCTATTGCATTAGGTATTTTGAATTAACAAATAATTTTTAAAGTTCCCTGTAGAATCCAGCTGTGTGTTGGCTGGCTAGCCCTAAATCCAATGAAATCATAAATCATATCGATCTAGTCAGGTGCATTATAGTTTTCAAGATGTATTAATTTCTGGTATAATAGTTACCACTCTCTTGACCTTTAGGCACTTTGTATTTCTTATGGCTAGAAATAGAACTGACATTTGGCATTTACGAACGACAATTACCTAATTCAATGTCGTGGCCACTGTCGAATGTAATAAAGAAGCCTGCCAACACCTAGAGGGAAAAATCTTAAATTCAAGCTTGTATAGTACGTACACTTTATTTCAAATTTACAACTAAACCAATTTTTTGGCTTCAAAAAAGCTTTTTAAGTGTTTCATTTGCCAAGCCCCCATCACCAGCAGGATGCACGTTTGGGCGAGGGACCACCACAGAACTCGTTGGTTGGTACTCTCGCTGGTCTGGCGGAACCTCTCCTCTCGGTACTGAAACACAAACGATAAGACGCGTGACTCACGTTCTCCTTTTTTCCCCAGTTGAAAATAATACTATGTACAATAATACAATAATACTTCCATAAACTTGTAAAATAGGTTATGTATGCTAACAGTATTTTATAATATGACCTTGATAGATATGTTTGAAATTCTCTTCCCCATTCAAAATACAAATAAAACAATCGAGAGCTGAGTTTGAGCCAAATTGGCTGGGATATGAGTAGAAGGGGTTTAACAGGTTTAGGGGTAAACCACATGTGTACACAAAACCACCAACAAAAATGGTGGCTTTGAGTTCTCCTCTGCTAGAACGAACAAGACTGCCAGCTTAGGACGTTAAAGTGGCCGTGTTCGAGAGTACTCTTCACCGATCATGTGGCTCGTGTAGTAGCATTGTAAGCAACGTTTACATAGTCTACCTAATCTTATACATACACACATCCACCCTTCTTGACACAATTCAACCAAAATAACAATACACCAGTTTGGTGCAATATTGCTCTGGACCATAAAGTCGACCGCACCAGCGCTCGAGTAAGTACCGAACCCACGTTCACCCCTACTCACTCTCTGATAATTCTGCTCCTTTGTGATCTGCTCCACTTGGTCCAGGAGTTGGCGCACACGGAGTTGCAGCTCGGACAGTTTCTCCTTCTGTGCTACATTGGCGTAGTCGATGGCGTGCTCGCCCACTTGGATGTCTAAGTGGACGCGCTGGAACATTATCAACACGGCTTCATTACGATCCACACGAACCAACTGCAGACCACCTAAATCGATAGGCCTACCGTATTATTTTTCATTTCAACATAAGATGTGACTTCATTTTTTGACTGCTGCCCCATCATCGACTTCATACATACTCAATTCAATAGTTCACTAACAAAACATTGGCACTTTCTCTTCATCATCGACTTCATACATACTCAATTCAATAGTTCACTAACGAAACATTGGCACTTTCTCTTCATAGAACAACCAAGGGATCAAGTTTCCCTACAAAACGGTAGGCTATATAATAGAATAAAACAAATGTTGTTGGTGCTAGGTACGTTGATGTTGGGGCCTAAAATCATGGATAAATAATGCTTTCATGTTTTAGAGAATTCTAGAAAAGAGATATTATTGAAGGTTGAAGGTAGTTTCAGGTCCTTAACAGGAGTTTTACGATAGGTTTTACTTTTTAGTTCACTTAACCAAGAACATAACTCCACTATATACATAGCCAGAGGAAGTCAGTAGTTCTGTAATGCTCAGTTTACACACTTATTTAAGGTTTCAGGTTTTATTTTCCTAACTGTTTTACTTAGGATCGCTACCATTGGCCGGATTTATAAAACATCGCCTTTCATTGGCTGGGCCAAGAATTTTAGGTAGGCCTATAAGAGCTAACGTTGCTATGGTTTCCTTAAATCTGAAAACTTAGGAAAGTGTGCGAATACTATTCGCCTTTAAACCGAGATGTAGGCGCCCCACCGTCGTGACTATCATGGCCGTCCGAGCCGGGATAAACAACGCACGGCTAAAGCCCATATCACACTACAATTGGTATCGTAGGTTGGAGTCGCCAATTGCAATTGCAATCGCAATCCACAAATCTCCAATCACACTTGACCAGCTGAAAATCCTAAAATCGTGCAACTAGGAAATAAATTCAATAATCATAACTAATTAGACAAGCCTTAATTACAAACAAATATATAATTAAAGTTATTGGCTCTTTGTTTACGATTGCAATTGTCAGTTCAGAACCTAATGTGATAATGGCCTAATCCCGGCTGTACTAGTTCTCGATTTGTCCGCCAGAGTTCAGCCACTTTGGATTTAAATGCGAATAATGCTTTTGGCTTGATATGATTTTGTCAAACCTTAAATCTTACATAGGCCTAAGTGTGTAAAGTGTAAACCCAGCTTTACTGGAAGTCATTTGTGTAATTTCTGGCTATTTAACCCCAAATTGTACAGGGTGCTTTTAAGCCCATCAAAATAATATAACATGCAAATCCTCCAACCAACAGCAGATTGGAAATGAATAAATACAAACAAAATTATGTGTTAAAACACGTATTCTTACCAGTTGAGAACCGCTAAACCAAGCAGTGCTGTTTGAATACAGGCAGATTACATGTTCTCCGGGAGTGTGCGATGTAAACGATATCCTTCCTTCCGAACTGTATACCTAAAATCAAAAGATCCACAAACTTTAACTTCATGGCAGTAAAAGCCGCAATTTGAAGTAAATGGTGTGGCCTACACCATGTACCGTATGTTAACATATTGTTAATTTTTAATGTGATCTTTTAGTAACCAGTAGGCTTACCTACCACTGCATACTACAGTAACGGGTATTGTAGTTCCATAGTTTTTTTCTCTTCGCTAACGTGAAAGGTCACGCATAGGTTTGATCTTTGTTTCAGAAGACAAACAAGGTTATAAGAGGTTCACTACTATAGCCTACTATCTAAAAGTCTAATTCCAGATTAGGCCAACTCTGCACAGAAAAAAAAAAAAAAAGAATACGGCAAGGTTACACGACTTGTTAGTTATTTGTTTACTCGTCTTTGTTTCCAAATGTGACCTACTTAGCCTACTTTCTGAGGTATGGTAGGCCTACTGGGACACACTGTTGGGAAAATACTTTAGAACACTATTTTCCAATTTATAAAATACATACAAATACATGTGCAATTTGGTACGGTTGCAGGCTAAGTTAGTATGCCTAAATCAATAAACATGAATTTCAAAATAATTTAATTTAAAGGTAAATCTTCCGATTAGTCCGCGGTCAAAAATCGCTGTAAAATAAACATTAATGAAATTTTTTCGTTTTTACTGTAATAAATATGGCTGTGTCTCCTACCAACCCAGTTGGAAGGAGTGCGGCCCTATACGGAACACTGCTACCAACCCCCTTTGGAAATCAGCTGTATAACACGTGGGTAAGGAATGTGACAGCTCGACAACCCCCGTTGGTAGGAGTGCGCCCTACTACGGAACACTGCTACCAACCCCCTTTGGAAATCAGCTGTATAACACTTGGGTAAGGAATGTGACAGCTCGACAACCCCCGTTGGTAGGAGTGCACCCTACCACAGAACACTGCTACCAACCCCCCTTGGAAATCAGCTGTATAACACGTGGGTAAGGAATGTGACAGCTCGACAACCCCCGTTGGTAGGAGTGCGCCCTACCACAGAACACTGCTACCAACCCCCCTTGGAAATCAGCTGTATAACACGTGGGTAAGGAATGTGACAGCTCGACAACCCCCGTTGGTAGGAGTGCGCCCTACCACAGAACACTGCTACCAACCCCCCTTGGAAATCAGCTGTTTTAACACGTGGGTAAGGAATGTGACAGCTCGACAACCCCCGTTGGTAGGAGTGCACCCTACTACGGAACACTGCTACCAACCCCCCTTGGAAATCAGCTGTTTAGCACCTTACTGCTCAATAGTGGATGTGCAGCCAGTGCAGCTCTAAATAATTCATTTGGAATTTTTTTGGTTTGTTTTATTCAATTCGAGCGTTCGTAATTTCTGTGTAGTTTTATTGTAGTGTTTGCAATCAGGTTGTTATAGCTTGAGACTCTAGTTTGTTAGCTAAAGTGTATTCCTGCTATGAACATCGTGTATCGTACTTCAAAGGAGGTATAGCCTCGGCCTAGGCTTTGTGTTTCTACAAACACAAAGGCCTAGGCCTACACTTTGAGACAAACCACGCGGCCCTAGCTAGGCCTAGGGCCTAAGCCTATGCGTCATACGCTTTTTAATACATCTTATCGTATAGGCCCAGGCCTACTAGCCTGGCTAGGCCTGTCGTGCAACGGTACTTGTGTCTATCGTGTGCTTTATATTTTGTTAGGCAGGCCTAGGCCCTACCAAGGCTAAGGACCATGCATGAAATAAGTCCACGATAGAATCTTAGGCCTAGGCCTAGGCTAGACCTTGGGCTAGACCTACTTGCGCCTTGTGTTTCTGCCCAGGCGGGCAGAATGTTCAAGCATGACGGCATGGTTCTAGGCCTAGGCCTAGCCAAGCTACCCTAGTATTAATTTTGTCTGTAACTATTGGTGTGTTCGAGAAATCACGATCTAGGATAGGCCTAGGCCTAGCGTATCTGGGTTTTCACTACGAACGGTATTTGCTCGCATATGCTCTGGGGGATTGCAGGTTGACCACGAAGCACTGTTATATGACAAAAGCATCTGTATGGCTGTCTATCGGGACACATAGACACCATAACAATGTTTTCACACAAATGAGCTGAATGATTTCGGTAAGTAATTTGGTTATGTTTACGTATTTTTATTGTAATAACGTTTTTGTAACTTTGAATTATCTTTCTTGTTGCTGAAATAAATGTGTTTCAAGTGATATATTAAGTGTGTTTATTTTCCTGCATTGCACACGTGTTAGAACAGCTGATTTCCAAGGGGGGTTGGTAGCAGTGTTCTGTGGTAGGGCGCACTCCTACCAACGGGGGTTGTCGAGCTGTCACATTCCTTACCCACGTGTTAAAACAGCTGATTTCCAAAGGGGGTTGGTAGCAGTGTTCCGTAGTAGGGCGCACTCCTACCAACGGGGGTTGTCGAGCTGTCACATTCCTTACCCACGTGTTAAAACAGCTGATTTCCAAAGGGGGTTGGTAGCAGTGTTCCGTAGTAGGGTGCACTCCTACCAACGGGGGTTGTCGAGCTGTCACATTCCTTACCCACGTGTTAAAACAGCTGATTTCCAAAGGGGGTTGGTAGCAGTGTTCCGTAGTAGGGTGCACTCCTACCAACGGGGGTTGTCGAGCTGTCACATTCCTTACCCACGTGTTAAAACAGCTGATTTCCAAAGGGGGTTGGTAGCAGTGTTCCGTAGTAGGGCGCACTCCTACCAACGGGGGTTGTCGAGCTGTCACATTCCTTACCCACGTGTTAAAACAGCTGATTTCCAAAGGGGGTTGGTAGCAGTGTTCCGTAGTAGGGCGCACTCCTACCAACGGGGGTTGTCGAGCTGTCACATTCCTTACCCACGTGTTAAAACAGCTGATTTCCAAAGGGGGTTGGTAGCAGTGTTCCGTAGCAGGGCGCACTCCTGCCAACGGGGGTTTTCGTAGTAGTTCCACATTCCTACGCTAGGTTTGCTAGTTGTAGGGTTGGCAGAAGTGTTCCGTATAGGCTGCACTCCTTCCAACTGGGTTGGTATGAGGGACGGCCAATAAATATATTAAATCTAGTGTACAAAGTATTTTTTAAGTAGTTTTAATGTTGAAATTTAGTTTATAAGTACATAAAATGTGATCTAAGTGTTCGAGATGACAGAAGGAAGAAAATTAGTTAGCCATTTCTGATCGCCATCTTTGACGTTCCGGAAGTGTTCCGGCAGTGTTGCCAACCATTTTATTTGAGTGATACAATTTGAAGACGGCGTCAATTTAATTGAGTTAACGAAAGTAGGCCTACGTTTCAAGATCTTTTCATAACCTGACCCCATAACCTTTTTCCTTTCGTGGGATGTCAGGCACTTGGGCAGTCACTTTCAGTGTATTTCACTTTGGTAGGCCTTACGTTGGTAGACCTACAGAACGTCGGGCGGCAGAAAAAGTATCATGGCGACAATGGGAAAATCCGCCGTCTAAACCTTAGACCAGTAATATAGTCTAGACGCTGTTTTAGATCATCGAAAAAGGTAATTTTGAATGTTTTAGCGGACACCAAAACTTGTTTGGGTTCATTTTAAACATTAATTTGTCTTTTAGTAAGTGTTTCAAGTACTGTTCGGGACTGCATTCGTGCAAATGAGCCGCGGACCCAATCGCAAGAATTACCATGGCTTAAAAAAAAATTATTTGACTTCTTTGGAATCTATATACATTTTTCTAATAATAATTAGTGTACTGCCTTCTAGAGGGGTTTTCAGTGAATCCTAGCAGGCAGTGTTCAGTGGCCGGAACGCTCAAAGTGCTGCAGTGTAGTCGTTTGTTGTACGCCACCCCATTACGATAGACCTACAGTCTCTGTGGTCATGTTTCATGGAGTTTAAGAACCATAGATCTACTGTTATCCTTACAGAATCAAGTAGGGTGGAAAAGCATGCTATAGTGGATGCCACTCTTAGTCGGAACCAAACCGGACGCTGAAGACGGAGCATCAATTCAACGCGCGCGACTTGAAAACTGTCCTCAGTGTTGCCCGATCCCCTTTACCTTCCATGAAGAGACGCGAGTGTTACGGTGCATCGCTCCCCACATTGACAAGGGAGATGCGACAGCACAGCTTTGCGTGAAAAACATCTGCTCAAGATACTGGCCTAATTGGCTGGTCAGGTAGTGCCCCTTTCGCGCCCCTTCGCGGACCGCCATGACCACGTGCAGCGCGCAAAAGTAGCACTTACGAACACTATTTTAAAACAACCGCATACACAAATCCAACCCACCAGACGAAGTCGCTTCCGGTTTGGTTCCGACTAAAAGGGGCGTCCACTATAGGTAGATTCGTTCCTATTCTTGTATCTTGCCATGGTGTAGTAAGTGGGCGCTGAGATGGGAACCACGTAATAATGCAGGCTGATATGCAAGTTACACTACATAGATTCAAAGAAACACATCTTTGCAAGCGGAAAATTACAAGTTCACTTACCCTGGATAAGATAGTTTTATCATCTGGATCTCGTGCTTCGACGTGCATTCCTATTCCTGGACTGGACGGCATGAAACCTCCACTTTTAGGGTCATAGAGCTCTACTTTGTAATTAACTGCAAAGAAAGGAACATCACAATAATTAGGCAAATATTCTTGGACCATAAAACTCAGTTGACTTATGGTACGTTCCCATGCCCTTACGTCGGACGTTGGCCAACCGTAGCCTGTAGATATCTCGACGAACGTCGAGGGGGCGGTGCCATCGTTGGTTGTAAATGGCTACAATTGGCCAACGTCCGATGTAAAAGCATACGACGTTAGCGTCTGACGTAAAAGCATGGGAACCCACCATTAGGCTATAAATTTTTAAATTTAAGCTCGACTGCTGATTGGAGGATGCTTCTTCATAACAATAAACTATAAATGCCCATTGGAGCATTAGTATTAAAGTGGGATGGGTATCAAACTAGGGAATAGGTCTACAAATGTATTTTATGTAGGCCTAGGCCTAGGCTATTTAAGCCTACTAGGCCTAGGCCCAACTTCTCAAGCTGGTTGACGTACACGGCTACTAACCCTAGATTAGACCTAGGGCGTAGCCCTGTATGGGTGCGTACCACATTTGTCATAGGCCTAGGCCCTGGCCTAGGTAGGCTCCTAACCAAGGCATATACAAAATGAACTAGGCCAGGCTAGGCCTAGGCGCCTAGGCCTATGTGTCTTTGGTTAGCCTAGGCCAAGGCCTAGTCGCGGTGAACCTACAACTACGTATCCCCTAACCGTGAATAAGACTCGGCCTAGGCCTAGTACAGGCAATAGTTTACGCAATACTAGGTCTAGGCCTAGATAGCCCGGCCTAGGCCCTAGGGCCTAAGCCAAGCATACTAACCTATGACAGTTGTTTCATCTGGAATTTCTTCGATAAAACATTTGCGCTCCGTCTCTCCAATATGAAAATACAGACCTGATGATAGTTCTATTATAAATGTAAATAATAATAATGAGAAATATTTTCGTAATTTACACATATCGAGCACAATATTAGGGCCTATCAACAATTTTTAGAAATCTAGCCTACAGTCACACGTCACCCAATCCAAAAATCAACTTAAACACCGCCTTCTTAATTACTGTTATCACCAAGCAACGAACCTAAGAAACTTTCACAGGCTGTGGAAGATCAAATATTTCGTACAAACTGCGTTTACGTCACACTTGCGGCCTGAAAATTCGGGCACGCAGGCAGCAGCTGCTGTTATTTGTATTCAAATATTGACGTCTCGTTTGCATTTTGTGCAGCATGGACGTAATAATACTAATTTCACTTGCATCTGGTCTTTTAGTTCTTCTCTTGGTAATTGGATTTTTAAAAAATCGAAAATCTCCAGGTAAGTGGAAAGTTAAGGTTAGGAACGGACCTAGGCCTAGGCCTAAGATTAAGATTTAACACTTAAAGGCTGCAAATGGGCCACAACCACCCGGTGGCAACCTATCAACCCAAACCTCCCCCCTCCCCCATCACCTCCTTTTCGTCAATCTATTTCTAAATTCCCTTACTGACTCGCTCTCAACAACCTCCTCGGGTAACTCATTCCATTCCCTTACCGTTCTCTCAACAAAACCAAACCTACCCAGATCACTTCTCACTACCCGACGCTGAAACTTCCAATTATGATCCCCCCTCCCTCTATAAACTCCTTCTTGCAACCTGCTCTGGATTTCCCCCCACCCTCCCTTCCCCCTAGCTGCTCTATATAGATTACACATCCTATTACTCCTCCGTCTCTCCTCTAAGGACTCCCAACCCAGTTCCCCCACCATTGCTGTAACACTATCATAAGCCCTTACCACATTCCCTACCCTATCTTCCACATACCTCCATCTCCTAACTTGTCCTGTAACCTTCCTTGCTGCCCTACGCTGCACCTTCTCTAATTCAATGACCTCCCCCTTCCTATATGGATCCCACACCGCACCACCATATTCCAATATAGGCCGTACCACTGTCTTGTAAGCCATATCCTTTACCTCCCTACTAGCTCCCTTCAAATTTCTCATAACAAACCCTAAGTTTCTATATCCCTTTCTCACACTTTCCTGCACCTGGTCCCCCCATCCCAAATCTTCGGCCAATACAATTCCCAAATACTTGTACTTCTTTACCTTTTCTAAAACTACCCCCTCAAGAAAATACTCTCTCGCATCCCCTTTTAATTTACGCGTGAACCCAACCACTTTGCACTTTCCCGCATTCAAACCCATCCTATTTACATCAACCCACTCCTCTATCCTGTTCAAATCATCCTGCAACAACTTAGCATCCTCCACCCCCTTAATCACCCTATACAAGACGCAATCATCAGCAAACAACCTTAAACTTGACTCAATATCCCTTCCTATATCATTAATAAACATTATAAATAACAGTGGTCCCAGCACCGACCCCTGCGGCACCCCCGATGTAACTTCGATAGTAGTTGATACGCTATCCCCCACCCTTACCCTCTGCGACCTATTTGCTAGAAAATCTCCCATCCACCTTACAACCCCTTTATCTGCAATCACACTATCAACCTTCCTCATCAAAATCCCATGAGACACTTTATCAAAAGCCTTTTCAAAATCAAGGAAAACTGCATCAACCTCCTCCCCCTTATCTAGAGCCTCCCCTATGTCCTGAACAAGACCTATCAATTGTGTCTCGCAAGAATACCCCTCCCTAAACCCATGCTGGCTATCTACCAACCATCCCTCCCCCTCCAACACCTCCCTAACATAATTTGCTACTACCTTTTCCATTATCTTGCTCCCTACCGAAGTGAGACTAACAGGTCTGTAATTCCCTACTTGACTTCTATCCCCCCCCTTATGTATTGGCACTACAAGTCCTTCCCTCCAACCCTCCGGTATAGTACCTTCCCTTAACGATTTCCTGCAAATATCCCCTACAAACCTAACAACCCCCTCCCCCCCAATTTTCAAAAATCTACACATCAACCCATCCTGCCCCGATGCCTTTCTCCCTCCCATCTTTCCTAAAACCTTTCAAATATCACGATTCGTTATAGTGAGAGGATTGCTACCCCTCCCCCCTTCCCACTGCATACTAGAATCTTCCCTCTCTTGGAATACCTCCCCATAGTGTGCGTTCAAAGCCTCCGCTTTATCCTTATCACCAGTAAATAACTCATCCCCAGTCCCTTTAAGTGTGGGTATTTCGCCCCCCCCTTGCTGGTTCCTTAGATGTAGATACAACCTTCTCCCTTTACCTTGGAATCCCTCATCATCCATTAAGTGCAACATATAATCATCCCTTGCATCGACCTTTGCCCTATTAAGAACTCCCTCCCACTCCTTAAGTTTCTCCTTACCTTTACCTGTCTTCCTATACCTCTTATATATCCCTCTGCACTTCCTCTTCAACCACCTAATTCTTTTATTATAATATACTGGGTCAGTCCCACCCCCCTTAGTCACCTGCGGCACAAACCTTTCCAACAAGCCCCTATATATCTGCAGAAAACTTTCCCACATCTCATTTACTCACACATCCCTACTAGACCACTCTTCATACATTACCAGTAACTCCCTTTGCAAACCCTGAACATCAGCTCTATCATATCTCCATATTGTCTTGTCCCTACTTTCGCTATTATTTCCCTGCCTTCCCTCCCACCCACTACCTAGTGCTAACTCTACTATTGGGGCCCTATGATCGCTCATTCCCTCTACTACCTCCGAGTGAACCCATGCCTCCTCCGGCCTTACTAATATTACATCTAAAATGTTATTCCTCCCCTCCCCACAAATCCTCGTCCCCTCTCCTACCGTTTGCACTAACCCCTCATTAATAAGTTTACAGGCCCATTCCTGCCTTCTGCCTCCAAGATCCTCCCTCCCCCCCTCCCAGTGAACTCCAGGCAAGTTTAGATCCCCAGCTATTACTAACACTCTTCCTCTATCACCCATCACTATCTCTTCCAACCTATCTAACACTTGCCACTCCCCACTATCCTTAGGCCTGTATACTCCCACCACATCCACACAAGGACCTCCCCCCACCCTTACCTGCACACACATCATTTCAACCACATTATCTACCCACAACAATGTGCCCTTGACATTCTCCCTACAGACAATCATCACCCCCCCCCCATATCTATTTCTATCCTTGCGAAACATTATATCCCTTACGCCCTAGCTCCCCAGTCAAAATCTCGTCATCCAACCATGTTTCCACACATACCACTACATCCGGCTCGTACATTTCAATCAACGTCCACATTTGCTCCAATCTTTCCCCACTCCTTACACTCCTGCAATTAATTGACATTATCTTAACCCTCCCCTTATCCCTCCCCTTATCCCTCCCCTGAATATCCCTCCCTTTGCTTTGACAATCCTCCTGTCATGCGAGACTACCTGCTATCCTAACAAAAAGATTACCTAGCTCTCTTGCCCCACTCCTATTCAGATGCAACCCATCCCCTGACAGTAAGCCCCTTCCCACCCACAACCTGCTATTTACAAAAGTTGCATCCTCTACCACACACACCTCAGCCACTCTCTCATTCACCTCCTCAATCATCCCTTTGCTTATGCCCCTCCCATCTACTCTATCCAATATCCCCCCAACCACCACCCTTGCCTTACTATACCTCTCCTTAACCACTCGCACCAACCCTCTCACTCTCTCCGCCACCACTCTCACATCCACCTTACTCCCCAGATCATTCGTCCCCACATTCAACACCACCACATTCACATCTTCACTACCCTTCCTACTGCCTACAATCTCCACCAGGTCACTCACTCTGGCACCCCCATACACCTCAGCCTCCCCTCCATTCGCCTCCCACACACGCGCCGCATTCCGAATCATGGAATCCCCAATGAGCAACCTACTGTTCTGCCTCCCACCCCCCTTCCCCCCTCCCCCAACCTTATGCTCATTCCTAACACACACCACAACCTCAACCCCTGCCCCATCAAACACACTCTCAATCAGGCTCCTCACAATCACCCAACTCAAACCATCCAATCCACATCCAACCCTAGGCATTCCTATCCTCTTCACTCCTTCCTCCACACACCTATGCCTCAGCCTCTTCAAACATTCCTCCACATCCTCCACTCTCGGCTTCCCACTCGACCTTTCCTTACTCACCATGTAAAACATCTTTCGTCCATCCACATTCATTTCAGCCACATCACCAACACACTTACCCTGCTTCCTCAGATTCTCCACCCCTCCATACCTCACACGAAACTCCCTCGCAATACCCGCACTCATCTGCAGATCTGCACCCACGCAATGCGCTAGTGCCTGCACTCCATTCAGCTCAAACAGATCACCCCTCCATTCAGTCACACAACCACCCTCTTTCACTCCTCTTCCACTACCCTCATCCATACACACTTCTCCCATTCCCTCACTTACACTCCTTACATCACTCCCCTGCACTCGTCTTTCATCACCCACATTCTCTACCAACTTCCGCTCCTCTATCACCTCACTTGCATTCGACTCACACTCCCCATCCAAACTCACTTCAAGCAATCCCTCACGCTCCACTTCACTCACCACAACTTCCTTCCCCACTTTCTCTCCATTCACCCCCTCGGTCATACCTTCACTTATACTCTCCTCAGTTGCACCTCCTTGCACCCCACCTCCATTCACATCCATCCTTCCATTCTCACATCTGCACCATTCCTTCATACCCTGCACATCACTCTTCACCTCCTGCACATCCTTCACCATTTTCACCCACTCCTGCTCATTCACTGCCAACATCCTCACCCCATCCACACCAGTAGGCCTACCCACCCTACAGTCAACACACTTCCACACCACACCCAGCTTCTCATCACTCAACAACTTGTACACCCTTTTGGCCACTCCTGCACATTCAATGTGAAACCACATCTGGCACACACCCTCACACCCCACCGCACTCTCACCATCATTCAACACCACACCACACACCTTACAGCACACCTCCACAGACACGGACACACTCAGCTCTTTCATACCAGCCATCGCAACACTGGCCTACAAACTCACGCAGACTCACTCGAGAAGAAAAAGAACACTGCTAGCCTACCTCCCAACTAGGGCTAATCAAAATAACTGAGGTGGCCCTGATGGTGACCAACCACAGTATCAGAAAAAATAAAACAGAAATAAACTCACTCACCAGTTATCCCCAACTCCAGCTGCCTAGGCCTAGTTTTGGGCAGACTACCCACTCTTTGGAACAACCTAGAGGCCTAGGCCTACTGCTTGTTGAAAACACCTACAATCAAACCCACATGACTTGGGCTTAAAAAATGTACGATGTGTATGCATTTGATCTGTATAGGGATCAGGGTATGTTTTCCCCTAGGAGACCTAGGGCCTAAATATAATTTAAAATTACAGAGAATAGTATTTTTGAGAATATAGATAATAGTATTATTTACAACTTGCTCTTGGTATAGGCCTATGCAGTTTTGATACTGCTGGGAACAATGTCAATCTAGGGTGAAGATGGGTATGAGCGACAGGGTATATCTTACTATCTTTGGGTATGAGGGACATAGGCCTAGGCCCAGTACAAAGTTGGTCGTGATGTGGGGGAGAGAAGCGTACGTATGAGAGTCCCGATCAAAGACTACGGTGGGCAAAGCTGTGTTTACATGAAGCTGTTAACATTCTAGATGAAGCTCAGGCAGAGGTACGACGAAATGCAGGACCGAATCGTCCCGTAGCAAGGAGAGCAGTTGCACCGCGTAATGCAAGAGCTCGTCTGGCTGCTGCAGGTAAGATCTTTACAGACTTGTATTGTGCTTATATTGTTTTAGAAATTCATCTACTAAAAAGTTTTAAGTGGTATAAGCAAAAGATGAGAGGACAAAATAACATATTGTCTTCGGGGCGCTGGAACAATTTGTGAACGAATTCATACAATTGTCTCAGCCAATCCAGAACGTATAGGCCCCTAGTCACCTTAACATTGGTTCCGTATAGACTCAGTATAGTGGTCGTTGTGAGGGAGTAGCTTTACCACAGTTCTAGGCATTTATTTGAATTATGACAGTTAAGGTCAGTTTACACTGTATTCAAGATTTAAGGTTTAATGGTTAACAAAATCAAATTTAGCCAAAAGCATTGGCATATGCACACTTTCCTAAGGTTTAAGATTTAAGGAAACCATAGCAACGTTAGCTCCTATACCTAAAATTCTTAGCCCAGCCAATGAGAGGCGACGTTTTATAAATCCCGCCAATGGTAGGGATCCTAAGTAAACACTAACAAAAATTAAGCTATACCTCATAATATCTAACCTTGTTGTTTAATTTTGTTTTTATATGTTCATATTGTTAGATAGCGAGAACCTACCGTGACATCCATCCAATTCCGTCGGCTCGGCCTCGAACCCACGGACTCCAAAGTCGACAGACCCGTAGAAATACTGGGGCGTAGCTCTAGGGGTGGTTCTCACATCATAGGGATCGGGACATACCAATTCAGGCAGTTTAGGTCTTAGATTGACAAGACTTTGGTTCAAACAATAGAGGAACCGCAATTTATTAGAAATTAGAATACACATTTATCCTACGTGGCTGAGTTATGGCGAATCTGTCTATGGGCATTCCAGGTCTGATGGACTTAACTTTCCTATCCAGAGGGTAGCTGTAGTAACCCCTATACCTTGGCTTCCCGGTGGCTGACTCCGACCCCGTGTTGTGGCTTGGCTCCGTCGTCCAGGTCCACGATCGGCCTCCATGTCCTTCCCTCTGGGTCTTCCGTCGTTCTTTCCACCGTTCCACCTTGGCACAGGTCTACCTCCTCTTCCGTTCCATGATTGAATGCCCCGAATAATACCCGTGAACCCTCGCACCTAGACTTTCCTACGTCATACCCCAGTCACCCCCTCTCTGCCCACCGCTGGCTGTCCCCAGTCATAATTTACCAATCAAACTACTCGGTTCGACCCCCTCTCGTGGCAATCACGAAAGAGTGTGACCAGGGCTCACTGACGATGTCAACGAACCAGCCCCCTCCCAAACCGAGCAGTCAGCAAAGTTGCTGCACAAACAGGAAATTATAACCGAACAAGACTGACGAAATAGCCGAGCACAGCGCATACCTTACGGTGACGACAGCTGTGAGCGAACACAAGAGTCACCGTAAAGTATCCATAAATCACGCAATTAAATAAAACTAAGTAAAAATGAAATAATGAACAACTACTAATTTTTATCTCACATGCCCCCCCTTAGATGAGAGTCGACTCTGACTCGACCCGTGATTTATGGCAAGCCATAGAATAAAGTGACAACCAAACTTGGTGTTGAATGTATGACGTAAGCACAATTCCCCAAATTGAAAAACCAACCCCCCTAAAATAATTAACAAAATTTCCCTGGACCCATAGCCAAATTCCTCACCTCTCAGCCATATACATTCTAAAAGAAGCTACTTAGAGCCATGATCTCCTCAGCACCCTTGTGCCTACCCCAGAAAACCGAATGACAACAACAACAAGGCCTAGAGATCATGCTCCGCAAAAACAAGAAATTTAAAAATTAACGATCGAAAATACGTAACAAAACACAACAATAGTAACAAAACAACAATTTTTGTATCACGGTTCCTCTTGATTACATTGGACCCCGGAGTCGAACAATTCCTCGGCCCGGAGTCTTCTTTCCCCCGCCGACCCACTGACAGCAGCCAATCCACTCAAGTCAGCGGATCGTCGGTTTGAACACAGCCTCGAGATGCCACATACTGGAACACACAAAAATTACCAGCAGTATTGCATCCCCACAACCGCATTCCCGTCCGTAATACTCTATGTACATCATGTATACCTACTGAATTTTAACGACGCTAATAAAACAACTACCACTACTACTATGACGACCACCACACTATTGTGCACAAGACTGACAGCAACCCTTTCCTAAAGAGACACTGTCCCAGAGAGAGGGTAGCTACCAGCATACGGCTCTCGTCAGATAGAACAGCTGAGAACGGAGTGACCTTGATTTGTTCAACTCGATGTAAACATCAACAAATACGCGAGAGACAAAACCACTCCGAGAAGCACTCCAGATATAGTAGTGAGTCATGACGACAACCGTCAGCACAATAGTAAAACTACGCTTTCCTCTCACTCCCTCCTACTCTCCTCAGAGAGTCACCAACACATGGCGAAGAAAACAAAACACACGTGACCTGTCACGACACGTATAATAATGTGATGAATTCACCACGTTACACGTGAATGCAAAAGACACAAATCGACACATCGACGAAATCGACTTAAAACAACGAATCAACTATCTCATGTGACTGCAATGGGAAGCAATCAACCATAACAGGAACTGCCACATGAGAAAATGAGTACTATGACCATAGACAACGACGAATCTGCGATGTCGACCAAGAGTCCAGTACACTCAATGCACACAAAGCTACAACCTATGAAACTCAATGCCAAGGGGGCCCAAAGCAAAAAGTAACACCGGGAATGTCCATCAATCCCTAAGCCTACTAAGACCTAAAAGTAATCAAATAAAACTAATTTTCCTCCCCCTTTCTCCACAACTGCACTAGGGCCCGTGCACAGGAGAGAGAAGAGAGAAGACAAATAAACCTAAAATGTGACAAAGTCACGCCATAATGAACTAGCCTTAAACCTAACACTTCTATGGACATCCCCACAAGAGAAAACTACCCCAGCGCATACATCAAGACCCCAGACCCATGATCAGACCATCCGATCCGCCAACCAGAACAATATCGACAACGCACCTGACACCAGCGGTGCAGAACCACAATCACTACTGCCCAAAGTTGCCAAAAATATCCATAGCCGTGTCATGACCCGAAGTCACCCACACGGCAGTCACCGGACGCGACTGTCCACACGGACTGTCCGTCGTCCGTGCTAAGTCGCGCCACAGACACCCCCCCATTGGACCGTCCGTCGTCCGTTCACTGCCACCGAACGTGACCTTAACCACAGACTGTCCGTCGTCTGCGTTCAGCCACGTCACAGACACGCCCCTCGGACTGTCCGTCGTCCGCCCCTACAGTCAATGGACGTGACCATCCACGAACTGTCCATCGTCCGTGCTGTCACGCTCCATGACACCCCCATTGGACTGTCCATAGTCCATAGTCACCGGACGGGACTATACACACGGACTGTCCATCGCCCGTGCTAAGCCCCGTCACAGACACGCCCCTCGGACTGTCCGTCGTCCGCCCCTACAGTCAATGGACGTGACCATCCACGAACTGTCCATCGTCCGTGCTAAGCCCCGTCACAGACACGCTCCACGGACTGTCCGTCGTCCGCCCCTACAGTCAATGGACGTGACCATCCACGAACTGTCCATCGTCCGTGCTGTCACGCTCCATGACACCCCCATTGGACTGTCCATCGTCCATAGTCAACGGACGGGACTATACACACGGACCGTCCATCGCCCGTGCGAAGCCCCGTCACAGACACGCTCCACGGACTGTCCGTCGTCCGCCCCTACAGTCAATGGACGTGACCATCCACGAACTGTCCATCGTCCGTGCTGTCACGCTCCATGACACCCCCATTGGACTGTCCATCGTCCATAGTCAACGGACGGGACTATACACACGGACCGTCCATCGCCCGTGCGAAGCCCCGTCACAGACACGCTCCACGGACTGTCCGTCGTCCGCCCCTACAGTCAATGGACGTGACCATCCACGAACTGTCCATCGTCCGTGCTGTCACGCTCCATGACACCCCCATTGGACTGTCCATCGTCCATAGTCAACGGACGGGACTATACACACGGACTGTCCATCGCCCGTGCTAAGCCCCGTCACAGACACGCTCCACGGACTGTCCGTCGTCCCCCCATAACCACTGGACGTGACTGTACGCACGGGCTGTCCATCGTCCGTGCCACGTCACGTCACTGGATTAACACACACATCTAACCCACACATACTACAAATGCCCAACCAAACATAGGCCTACATACCAAACACATACATGGAAATACATTTATACCAACACAAGCATATAAACAGTCATACAAACACATTCGTACAAACACATTCATACCAACACATGCATACAAACACATGCATACAAACAATCATACAAACACATACACACAAACACACTGATACAAACACATGCATACAAGATGCGAGATCGAACATCGTAATTAACACTTGTCGCACCTCGACTACCGATGAGAGAAGACAAAAGTGCAGCACATGCAGGATAATAAAACACATGCCAGTACTGTATCCTGCGGTCAGAGGTTCGTTTCCCCGAGCTGTCAAAAGGAAGATTCCACACGCGCGAGACGGCCAGCACGGTCACCTCTACACCACCGTCCGCACGAAACCACCGAAACCCCAATGCAACAAGAGTAATCACGATGATGACGCAAAACTAAATCTACAAGAAGATAAGAAAATAAAGAAAATACTCTACCGACGATCCGTCAACCACCATACATTACACACAAAGAAGACAAATCTGAGTAAGTTGCTCGCAGCTCGACGTCTCGCTCCCTCGCAGCTGCATCGTCTACTGCCTCTTTCACAGTAGACACCTCCTCAAAGCTCCCAAACTATCCACCACCGGAGACAAAGAAAACACCCCCTGCCGACCGCGTGGATTTCCGAAAACGACGTCCATAAACAACGCGTGCAGATATCAAACACGACAATGACATTGGATATGCACCCTCTTCCCGCAGACGGCTCATCTAGGAACTCGCGACCAGCGACGTCGAACCCTGTCCAGACCACTTCCACCCCCACCGCCATTGACAAATCATCAGCAGGCCTCTACCGCCACACAGCTTCTTCTTCGCTATCTGCCACATCCCCCATCCCGATGAAGATGATGAAGGCGATGATACAAGTAACAGATAGAAGAACATTCACCCCTGTGAGCCAAGACGTGGAATAGCGCGAGAAAAGCACTACGCTCCCGTCGACCAAATCCCAAATTCACAACCGTATCTGCCGAGCACTATCACTTGGAAGCCACACGAACACTTAGTAACAGTACCTGTTCACATGCACGATGTAAAACATAGCATGGACTCTTGAAACAGCACCGTGTAAAATGTTCTCTAGGAAAAATTCCTGACTCCACAAGAAATAAAGACGTCAACCGAAATGTGATGCCAACGCACACACAGCAAAACAGCACAGAGATGAATGAACACTTCCTGACCTACATAGACAAACTAGCAAAGACTCATAGCCACAATATAATAATTAAAATAAAAGATTCAATTTAGAAGAAAAAACTAGGGAAAAAAAAACTGCCTAACCTGGGTAGTCCAAATACAACAAAACTAAGTTTTGCAACAGCGCTTCCACCATATGTTAGATCATAAAACAATTTGCCACAAAACTAAGTCTCGTGATAAAACCAATTTGTCATAAAGCAAATTGGATCCGGCCGCCTCCACCATATGTTAGATAGCGAGAACCTACCGTGACATCCATCCAATTCCGTCAGCTCGGCCTCGAACCCACGGACTCCAAAGTCGACAGACCCGTAGAAATACTGGGGCGTAGCTCTAGGGGTGGTTCTCACATCATAGGGATCGGGACATACCAATTCAGGCAGTTTAGGTCTTAGATTGACAAGACTTTGGTTCAAACAATAGAGGAACCGCAATTTATTAGAATACACATTTATCCTACGTGGCTGAGTTATGGCGAATCTGTCTATGGGCATTCCAGGTCTGATGGACTTAACTTTCCTATCCAGAGGGTAGCTGTAGTAACCCCTATACCTTGGCTTCCCGGTGGCTGACTCCGACCCCGTGTTGTGGCTTGGCTCCGTCGTCCAGGACCACGATCGGCCTCCATGTCCTTCCCTCTGGGTCTTCCGTCGTTCTTTCCACCGTTCCACCTTGGCACAGGTCTACCTCCTCTTCCGTTCCATGATTGAATGCCCCGAATAATACCCGTGAACCCTCGCACCTAGACTTTCCTACGTCATACCCCAGTCACCCCCTCTCTGCCCACCGCTGGCTGTCCCCAGTCATAATTTACCAATCAAACTACTCGGTTCGACCCCCTCTCGTGGCAATCACGAAAGAGTGGGACCAGGGCTCACTGACGATGTCAACGAACCAGCCCCCTCCCAAACCGAGCAGTCAGCAAAGTTGCTGCACAAACAGGAAATTATAACCGAACAAGACTGACGAAATAGCCGAGCACAGCGCATACCTTACGGTGACGACAGCTGTGAGCGAACACAAGAGTCACCGTAAAGTATCCATAAATCACGCAATTAAATAAAACTAAGTAAAAATGAAATAATGAACAACTACTAATTTTTATCTCACAATATGTCTAATTTCTATACATTAACAAGTCTATAGCCTATAGCTACTAATCGATTCCATAAGATATGTCCTGCAAGGCTGTATGCAGAATTGAATTGTATTAACTATAGTTGCAGGGGGCCCTATGCCAATTCTTATGTAACCTAGATATATAGACTTTTCCATCACTGCATTATGTGATCATGTCATGTCTTACTACCATTGTAAAGAGCACAAGCTCATTATGGTGAATAAAGATAATAATTAATAATAAGTCTGTTCTGAAAACCAAGCCTTAAATCTTAAATAAGTGTGTAAACCAAACCTTACTTACAGTAGGACTTTTCCTACTACCCGTACTGTCTAAAATTGTGAACTGGGTCTTCCTTGCTTTAGCTCACCGGGCTCGTGATTCTGACAATGACGATGAGGTTTTGGCGGAAGAAGAAGATATCGACTTTCCTGAATTTGACGGAAAACTTGGTGCTAAAAAGAGAGCTAAACTTGAAGCCAAGGCTGAAAGGCAAAAGATGCGAGAAATAGAAGAGAAAAATCGTGAAGACAGAAAGAAACAACAGGAGTTGGAAGACGAAGAACGACAAAAGTTATCTGAAAGGGAGAAACTTGAGGAACAAAAACGGCTCAATGAAGAGAAAAAAGCACAAGAAGAGAAAGAGCGACAAGAACATGAGGAATATTTGAAAATGAAAGCAATGTTCAGTGTTGAAGAGGAAGGCTGTGAAGTCGTTGAAGATGATGAACATCAAAACCTCCTCCAAGAATTTATTAGCTACATAAAGGTAAGTGTTGCCACTAGGGATGCTCATAGTTATTTTTTTCAGTATCGATATTGAAGCCATTTTGCCGATATCGTTATTAAAAAATTTACATCGATATCGAACTTTTTCGGGCGATAATAAAACAATACTTAAGAAGTTGTAGTCAATTTAAAGTATTTTCGCTGTGGCCTGCAGTATGTGTTGCTGCAGTTAGTCTCTTCACATGTCTACACCCCCCCTCCCCTGGGATATCACAATACGTATCATTATAAACTTTAAACTTCCAGCCATGGTCTCAGTAGGAGTTGCTGCACATCTATAAAGGCTTGAATTTGAGTGATGAGTCAGGTGCAAGGTGGTCAGGTGTCTGGCATTGGCTATTGACAGTCCTAAACTAAAACCATCCAGCAATACTGAACAGTAACATTCTTCTCGGAAATAATTCAGGGTTCCAGGTTCAAATAGTTGAATGGATCTAATGTTTCCATGCAAACAAAGGGAACTGGCAGCTGCAATCTGGGTGGAGGGCGTTGATGTGCTATTACAAACTGCAGCAATGCATACTGCAGACCATGGGAGAAATACAACAAGTTGACAATGATATCACGATATCCTTGGGGGCTGGAGGGTAGGTGCTAGTGACTAATGCTGCAGCAACACATACTGCAGACCATAGCAGTAATATTTTAAGGTGACCACAATATCGCGATATTTTCGATATGAATATGACAGCACCATATCGAAATTAATGGCGATTTTCCCGCTTTATCGTATCGATTTATCGATGTTGTTAACATCTCTAGTTGCCACATTCTTTAAAGCATCCTTTCATCCCAGGTGGATTTTAGGCCTACCAAGTTGTCTCAACAGTCATTATTAGTGTTCGAATCAGACATCTAACCTTATTGAGACTTGAACCTAAGTAAGGGTCAGATTTGTTTTTGTTGCGCAAGACTATGTATATTTTTTCTCTAATAAACTCTTTCTTTTAGAACTGTTGTTTGTGGTACAGACCTTATCCAGATTGCTAAAGATTGCAACCTGCCCACTTTGGCTAAACACTCAACAGTTTCAAATTAATTCATTCCAATAAGTTAGGTAGGCCCCTAAGACCTCGTTCTCATTACTCGAGTTAAAGCAACTCGGGTTGAACGCGAGTTGCCGACTTGCGTTTTAATTGAACTGTAATACCGTCGTAAGTTAAGTAGTTTGCAACATTTACACATGGAGCGCTGTAGAAGACACGTATTTTGTATGAATTTCAGGCTGGCTAAGTATTGTGCTAAGGAGTGTCGTTTCTTCGTCGGAAAATGTAGACGTTATTAATTCACTTAAAAACAAACTGCGGTAAACACACGTAGGCCTAGCGTTGGACAACAACAAATTTACTACCAAGTTTTGAGGTTATGTAGTCAGACAAACCATGGTTGGCGACCACGCGGTGTTTATACTGACTAGCGTAGCACAATAACGCGAGTAACTCGGAGTTCGGACGCGGGTTGAAAGTGCAACCATCGTAGCAACCTGCGATCGTTCACACAAGGAAATTAACCCGCGTAACCCACCAACCCGCGTTAAACGCTAGTAATGAGAACGAGGTCTTAGTGATTCGTCAATGCATTTGTGCCAGAATTCGAGCTCTTTGTTGTCTCTAAAACCCACTGTTGATTTCTGGCACAAATTCCTTGACTATCTTAGCACTTAGGTTACAGTATTGAAATTAATATAAAACTGTATTGAGTGTTTGTTGAATTCTGGAATTTGATTCTGTTATCAGCTACCATATAATATACTGATTTCAATCAAACATTAAGCAAACTTAAGGGTGGTTAGAAAAGTGAAGAGTTCACCTATTTAAATACTATGTACCGGTACCTATATCTTATTTAAATGGGACTTCCAGCTTTTTGCTTTTCACTCTTAAACTTCCCAGTGTGGCTGCAGTGCAAGATGGAAAGTGTCATAAGCTGCATGCTATCTTTTCTCCACTTATAAAGAGTAACTTTTTCTTGAATAAATTCTAACTTTTCCATGTAATGTCCGCTTAAGGGAAAAACAGTCGTGCTTTCAGGGCTAAATCATATTGCAGTTCCAAAGAGTTTGTTATTTAAAGAAGTTTCAATATCCGCAGTAGCTGCTCAATTCTACATTTATCAAGGCATGCAATTTTTTCTTTGTAGGACATGAAAGTAGTTGTCCTGGAAGATTTGGCAGCACACTTCAAGTTGAAGACTCAAAATGTTATTGATAGAATCCAAGAACTGCAGGCTGAAGGAAATCTTACAGGTAACACTGAATGAAATTTTATGTTGACGGCCCCATTGCTAAGTATCAATAATTGAATATGTACAGTAGTCCAATAAAACAAATAATTTAATAAACGAGATGTTTGGACGCAATGTAAGGTCTTGATCCATCGGAAGAACGTGACCGGCTTCGAGGCTCCTTATGAATGATTGGATGTTGCGTTCAAACGTCTCATTTACTTGTGATCGTATCTTGAAATTGTCAATGTCAACTTCCATCACACTTTGAAGATGAGCTGTTCGACACTGGATTACTGTAGAAAATTGGCATTATTGATATTCAACATAGATAATTACACAATTATGTACCGGTATATGAATGAAACTGAACGTAATTTATCACAATTCCAGGGGTTGTAGACGACCGAGGGAAGTTTATCTACATTTCCCAGGAAGAGTTGGAGTCTGTTGCCAAGTTTGTAAAACAACGGGGCCGAGTTTCGATCACCGAGCTTGCAGAGTGCAGTAATCAACTAATCAACCTTGATTCAAGTATAAACACAGCTGTGAAAACTGGTTAGGATTAATATTTATTTAGATCATTTTCATGTTATGTTGAGATGGGTTTCCTTTTTATTAAAAATGTATATAACAACATTAATATGCTCTGCAACCTTTTATTTTAAAATCCCACGAGTTACTCATACAATTAATGATCCTCTTGTGTCATCACCATATAGTCAATACTGTACACTTGGGGGGGGGGGGGGGGGGGATGCAAGGTTGTACAATAAAACCTTCACTTTTGTAAATCCAACATGTTTGGTATTATATAAATTGAAGTCGTGTCAAATATCGTGTACAATATCTTTCACGGATGTCTTGTGCCTTATAATGAACACAGTAAACATCTGAAAAAAGGATCCATGTTCAAGACATGCCTTTAGTAAGTAGGCTACTTGATAACTGCATTGAGCCCTTATTTTGTTACTAGTTTCCTCGGTCTCATCATCATTAGACACACCAGGGCCGCGATTCTGAATGGGCGTCGATAAGTTTAACCCGAGTTTTTGTCGTTAAAAGAAGGCGATGAGCCAATCACCGCCTTGCATTCGCCTACTGTAACGACAAAAAGCATGCGTTAAACTTATCACGGCCATTCAGAATCGCACTGCTGGATCATTGGCTTACATTGTATGAGCTACTCATAATCTTCCATTTGGTCATCCAATCCACCTGATGCTGCACCATCGCCATACGTGGATCATCAGCTCGCAGTATATGATGCACTCAGTCCTCGTCCATTTCATCGTCCTCGTCTTCAGACTCGTCACTTGTCACGTCTGGATCGTCGGCTTGTGCTGTACACTTGCTACACCAACAATTGAAAAGATAGTTCTCTCTGCAAAAATGAAAAACAAATGTATTGTTCTATGTATCTCTACAGGATGTTTATTAGTTGCTACCAAGTATGAATTGAAATCTTCTTGGAAAGCCCATAATAATAGACTACCTGCACAAATGGAAAGTCAACAGACATTTAAATTTGTACGAAACGCTACTCTAGGCTAAACAGTAAACACACATTTATACTACATAGAAACTCTGTACAAATTTAAAATTTGTGATGTGTGATGGTAGTAGAAAAAATTACCAGTATGTTCTGAAAATCCAAAAGAAATAATCCAAAAATGGAGATGGCCACCACTTTTGTCATCATACAATTAATTCGGCACCCCTGTCTTACGTCATGGTCCCTACTTGGTTTGTTGATAGACCTAGACCATGTGAGCAGAGGTATTCATTTTTCTATGTTGCAAGAAGCCTACCTTCCCTGCATTATGTAGGGGACAAGAGCACTTTTTAGTTTTTATAACTTCAGTTTGTGTTTTAAATTTATATTGCATACATTACATAAGCAGAGGCAGGTATTTGTGATAAAAAAAATTCAATTATTTAAAAACAAAATGTGATTTATTTTATTACTAGATAATGGCCGATTTGGGGTAGCAAAATTTGAATTTAATTTTTTTTACAGCAAATGCCAGCCTTCTTATTGTAACCTACAAGTACATTGAAAGATCCCTGCATCAAATATTAAAAAATAATGAAAGCAATAAATCTACCACTTTAAATGTAATTTGAATTATTTTCACCGTTAATTCACTGCTTTCATGGATAACAAAAACAAAAATTTACATTAATTTTCACAACAAATACCTGTCTCTGCATATAACCAACTGAGAACTGCAGTTGATCAGTTGCAAAGCATTGGAGTAGACATTGAAACAGTGTCTACTCTTATAAAAAAAAAAATTAAGAAAAAATGTCTGAGAAATGAAAAATGTCTGTCTGAGACAGATTCAAAACCGTATCTCGCGGAAAGCCAGCCGATACCATTCTACGTCGCTGCGCATGCGCTAGTCCCCTCCCCACCCCACTCACTATGCTCGAAACAAGTGGCTAGCGAGAGAAGTCTCGGCGTGTAGTAGTAAATGTGTGTTTACGGTTGAATTACCTGCGATTTTGTCCACGGCTTGTTACAGTTCCATTGTATGTTCTATGATATGTGTATATAATTGTGTCTCCCCTATAAAATATTCACTCTTTGCCTCTGCAGTTGGTCATTGGAACATATTAACAATTTAACATACACCATTTTAACCTGCTACCTGATGTCATTTGAAGGGGAATAAGTACCTACTACATTACATACCCCCCAGTTTTACTAAATTGCCATTGCCAGTATCCCTAGGAACTCGATCCTGATTCCTGATACTTTATCAACATTCTTCACTGCAAGTGAAATGTTTAATATTTATACATGATGTTCATCATATAATTACATTCCATTAATATTAGACCGATTCATAATTTTTGTTTGGTATCCTTCCACGATAAATAATATAGAATAATATAGGATATAAAGGGCCAAATTAGCCACTAATCCGAGATTCTTTACGAACAAACATGGCGACTGCCATATATTTTGAAAGTAATTTGTGTTGAAAACTTGAAATCATGGTTACCAAACCGAGCTTACTAAATCGGAAGCTTAACGAAGCTGGTAAATTGGGACCTTAGTGGCTTGCATACGTAGATAGCTTAACTTCGAAAGGTTATCGAAACATGAAATTGCGTAACCAACGACAGGACAAAATACTTGTAGACATTCTCCGACTGACCTGAGTAGCTTCCGCCTGCTGTGACGACTCCTTTCAAGATCGCACTCTTCCAAATACGTAATGAGAATCTCGTCGCCGGGAGCTATATCTTTTGTCGCGCGCATCGCCAGCTGGAAGTTGCTGTGCGGGAACGTGGGCATTGCATTCGGTTCGCAGCTGTGATTGCAGGCACTCTGGAGGGCGTACAGGGCAGAGCCCTCGTTGTTGAGAAAGCTTCCAGATTCTGTAGACACACAGATATATATTGTTCAAAATTCCTTTTCTCGTTGGTTTCTCTTAATATTGGTCAAGGGCTTCAATAAGTTTGTCTGTTTATCTCCACTAGTGTGTTAGCACAGACAACTATTTAACACCACTCTGTGGTTTAAGGGTAGACATTGGGTCATTCATTTGTACCACACTATGGATGCCATAGAGTGCTACTCAACCTCCCATTAAAGCAAGGGTGTGCTACCATGTTCATTTGGAGTAATAAACTGGGCAGTGTTAGTGCAAGTCAGACGTTTCACAAATGAGGGAAAGTTTTTTGCGCCCATCTCTATTACTGTATTTCTTAACTCAAAAACAGTAGCTCGTACATAAACCAGAAATATGTTACATTTGTGTTAATAAATGTTACTGTACATTGCATTTGTATTACGAGTTGTTTATTTGTATGTAATTCATGAATTTATCTAGAAAGTAGAAACTTACCTTTATCCAAATCTTCATAAAGTTTGTCAATAAATGTATCAAGGTGTTCTTTTTCTTTGTCCGAGAGCTGAAGTGCCTCCGTGTTCTTCACCCACTCACTTATTGCACTAGTGCCGACACCCTGACCATTAGTTCCAACCAACGCTACCAGAGAGCGGAAACCATCTGGAGTTAGCCACTGAAAGCAATAAGTTCAGGATATGTATATAAGCCTTGTTTGTGTAGTACCTAGTGGTTAGTAATACGTAGTATGATGTTGCTGTTGTTCCTAGTAGTAGGTGTAAAGTAAATTCCCTTACATGACGGACGGACTCTTCATGTAACGCTTGAGACATGAGTTCTTGCAGAAGACCGAGTTGCCCAGCAAACCGTTCTCCCAGCAATTTGTGAGCTATTTCCGCTTCGTCATTCACAGTTTTTTGGCAGAACTAAACAGGAGGAACACATATTACTGGTACGTACTTACATTAATTCATGTATCGACACAAATATTTGCATGCCAGCAAGAAACGTCTGCCTGGCTCATTCGTACCTCCTCAAAGAAAACATGATGACATATTAAGGAACTGATTTAAACACACAAAATACGAACTGTGTACTACATCTACATTATAACTGGGTGTCGGAACGGAACTGCGTGGGGCACGAAAAAAGGGTCCGAAGATAACTCACCTGCATAAATAATTGCACAGCTGCACTTTTGTCCTTTGCCTGTCTGACAGTGGCAAGCATACGAGCAAGTAGCATGATGGAAGCTGTTTCAGGTGGATAATGCATTTGCCTGTAAACAATAAACATATATACATAGCCAAGTGGTAATACCGAGTCCTTTTCTAACCCACACCAATTAATCACAACTCAATATAGTACAGTCAACTCCCATGTATATGTACGTCTTCTAAAAGTATAACAGTGAATTCCCGATTTTACAGACCCGCTTTGTACGGATTTCCGTATTTTACATATTATTTCGAATGTCTGTTCAATTCCCCCATTGACTGATTCCCCACAGATTTTACAGATTTCTCGATTTTATGGATTTTTTTAAGTCATTTCCCATTCGTAAAATAGGGACTTCACTGTATTGTTGGTAAAGTACAGTATTAGGTTTTTGATTTCCGAGTAAAATTTCATTTGTTTGTTAAATTTTCCTCTAGGCCTGTAGTTTCCAACCTTTTTTGACTCAAGGCACCCCAAGCCTACATTCAGTAGACTTGCGGCAACCTCCACTAACGCCCACGTCCAAGACCAATAATTTTAGAAATGACAATTGTAATAATAAATCATCACTTCCTTCATTTAATTATTGTAAAACAATGTAGGCTACTTATAGTTGGATATAACAAACATTATTAGTTCAGTGGGAAATCTAGCATTGACGTTTTTTGCAAATGTCTTTGATTTGTGGCCGGATAGTGGATGAACATACTCATATTTCCTCTTTAATTGATTGTACCGGTAGTCTTTCTCTTTGCTGAAACCCCTAAGTTAGGGGTTGTAACTGCAGTTTTCAGCATCATAATGATGCTGAAAACTGTAGTAGAAATATAATATTTTATCCTAGTTGACGATTGGTTGAGGGTGGTGGAGGGTGACTTGTGAGTAGTGATGTATAAATTCCCGGAATTTATTTTTGGGGAATATTCCCCAGAGTCTGGAATTTAAGGGAATTTTTATGTTTACAAGAATAAATGATAGGTATAAGTAAATGCTGGCCAAGTAAAAAAAGATGTGTTATAAAATGCTTGAAATGATTTCTATTTACGCTACCTATGATAGGGGGTGGGGGGGGGGGGGGTTAAGCTGACAGTAAATTTCCAATCTAAAAATATGAGTTAGTACTTAGTTTGTTTTATGACAGATAAGGGATTTAATGGCATTTTCCAATGGCCGCACTGGACCGCACTGAGTGCGCCTTCAACGATAAAACAACAATGCACATCCATAGGGGTGCGCAGTGTCTAACGTTAGACCCGGCACGAGGAGCCCCAGCCGCCGGAAGCAATTTTGCCCATGACAAAATTTTGTTCCGTTCTTGCTTTAACTTTTATGCATAAAACGCGATTTTAATACGCGATGATGACTCATTCCAGTGCCATGGGATCTTGTGGCCGGTATAGAGCCATGTTTCGTTTCATGTGTTTCGTTCCGATGGCAGTCGAAGTTGACACATTAGGTCCGGTCTGGGCCGTGCGCACGCCTATGTGCTGGTGCGCAACAATATAATATAGGCATACCAGTGCACACTGAGTGCAGCCCAATGGAAAACGTCATAAGTGTATAATATACTAGCTGCGGTTTTACTAATGTAAGGGCCGCTTTCATTTAGGGACCTACTTAGCATTATAAGCGGACATATTTAGCCATCAAGAGAAAATTTAACTAAATATCAAAACGAAAGAGTTGTATGTAATAATAAGGTTGTACTGTATACACTGTCAGGGAAACAGCAGCTTGCAAACCACCCCCAAGAATGCAAGCCCAGCATGAGACCCTTCCCACACCCTCCACCTACAACAGTATCTAGTGGGTTTATTGTAGGTCTAAGCCTACTACTTATGTATAATGACCTGGGATGAACACATTCATCTAAGAATTGATTTCATAAAAAAAGCATAAATTAAATTCCCTACTTTTGGGAATTTATATGGGGTCGGGGAATATTCCCGGAAAAATTTCCGTTCCTGGGAATATTCGTGCCCGTACATCACTACTTGTGAGTGTTTCTGTTAATCTGCAGTAGGTACTAAATGTTGCATCCTCAACATAATATGTTTCAGCGAAAATTCAATCACTTTGTACTGTTATAGTAGCAGTAATGTAGTAATTTTTTGTTTCATGTTCAAAATGTTCAGAAACAAGATTTTTCAATTTGTATGAAAATTTCGCGGCACCCTTGGGAGAGGCTCGTGGCATTCCGGTTGGGAACCACTGCTCTAGGTAGCAGCAGCAAGACTCAGTTTAAATAGTTACTGCCTGGCTATTAACCAATGCCTGTGTTGGTAATTTTCATTCGAGAAAGGTTCCACACGATTGAACCACGGCATGATCAAGGGTGTGTGTACATACTTCCACACTTCGTTGAGCTGCTCTAGTGGGTGGGCCGGATTGTCACGCGACTGTATGCACAGAGTTTCGTGGTGCTGTTTCCACGCGTGATCTTGACACTCGCTCGAGCAGTATTCTACCTGAAGTCATCAATAAACACAATTACATTAAAATGTCTCCGTGTACTTGCTTAAATTTACGACTATTGGCCACAGGATTATTCATGCTAAGCTATTGCAATGTTTAGTTCTAGCTAGACTTGAATGGACGCAGGTCATAAATGAAAGATGGTTGCATTGGATAAGGGAGAGCCTGTCGAGGGCATGCCATTACTGCAGGAATGGATAACGAAGAGACTGATGACGAGACTCTATAGATACATACCCCACAAGCAGTACACTGTGAAACCATATTTTTATTGGTGTGACAGCATTCAGGATATGGTAGTTCTAGATGTTTGTTGCCCGTCAGACGGCGAGCATTTTCCTCTGCAGTTTCAAGCGGCCTGTAAATAAATAGGCCTCTAATTAATTAGTAGCCTAATTATGATTATATTATTGGAGGTTGGAATTTCAATGTCAATTTAAAGAAGTAGGATCTTAGGAAAAACATTGGTTTTTATTATCTTACCTCATACAATAATTACAAGCACGATATTTGTATGTTGCATTCCAAGAAAATTGTGAACAAACAAGTGGTCTCTCTTCAAATAAAATATCATTCTCTTGAAATGGCTTAACTGCAAACAGCCCCTTGCCCTGAAATTAAAAAGAAATTCACATTATAAACAATCGGGATCGTAATCGGGATCCATTAAAATCCGGATTACGTCATTACTAGGGCTTGGATAATTATTTAATTAAATATTTTTATAGTTATCTAAGGCCCAGTTTTTCAATTGGTCATTAACGGGGCCGTAAGCTGACAGTCCGTTATCTGCATAGGGTTTTTTGGGTTACAGATTACGGACTGTCAGCGAACGGCTTACGATTAACGTTAACGATTGAAAAACCGGGCCTAAACCTATGCCCATAGTCAATTCTTCACGACTTGTATGATTTTGATTTCGAATATATGTTATTTTTAATTGAATATTTTGCTATATTTGGTTAATAAATAGAAATACATATTTCTTTAATTCTTGCCATAAACACATATCTTCAACTAATATTAAACAATTCTTCACTTTAATAAAATCAAGAACTGTAGGCCTATATATACTACCCAAAATAATTTCTAAAATGTTTTTCGTGGGAATTGAATAGTTGGAATATTCAAAAATATTTATTTTCCACAAAAAATACAACACGGGAGATTGACGTGACTTGATGAACTTTGACCTGATTTGATTAATTTTTGCTCGGAAATGTGCTGAGAAGACTGACCGATGGTACGTAAACAATATTTCTAAGCAAATATTTTTGTAGTTTTAAGCACATACTTTCAGGTTTTTAAGCAAATATAATATGTTATGAAATATGTACATATTTTGAAAATTTTAAGCACATAGTACTTAATTATACGAGCCCTAGTCATTACGATTAAGGTTGATAACAAAACCATAAGAACCAAGTATTACTCCATCTCGATTAACTGGATTGCAATTGCGATCCCAACAATGGGGAAGGCTCATGAAAAATAAATATTCCTCAGAGTACCTAAAAATGAAAGGCCATTATCTCAAAATACGGACTAGGCTATATAATTTTTATATCTGAGAAGTGTATATTTCCCATTCTATTAGCATTTTAAGTTTGAAATTAGGAACTACCCGCTCCGTAATTGAAAAACGGCTCGTGACGTCATAACTCTTGTCAACAACTGCCTCCTTGAAGTATTCTTAATAATATCAAAGATATTAAGTTGGACATTTTACAATATCTAGGATGCAGTGACTTTACAACAATGTCTTTTATGCCACTTTTATCATCAGAAAATACATTTTGATACACTATTTACCAAAACGTGTTTAAAATAATGCAATTATTTAATGTTGAGCAGTGTTCATTTACTAACTAGAAATAAACGTTGATTTAGTTAAAGTCTTATGAGAGCAATAATCTACTAAATTGTGGGATTTCAGTAATATTTGTATGATATAAAATGATTGTTTACAGAGTTATGACGTCAGAACCTTATAATCACTAGCAAGATGGCGCAGGTCCGTTTCTGAGCGTGTTTTGACAGCAACATCTTTGACTTGCTGTTAAAGCGATGTTAATGCACCTTTCAAGCCGAAACCAATTACTTCCCGTTTATTTTAACTTGAGGTAACCAGTAAGCAAATAAAAAAAATGTGTGAGCCTTCCCTATTGTCGTTAGGGCTTTAAGCCGTACCCAAAATTGTAGGTGTCGGGATTGTAATCCGGAAATCGTAAAAGAGTTAACTTGCCTACACGGTTCTTACTTCTTATGACGCCATTTAAAACAAGATCGTAATGTCCTAGTCCGCATTGAATAAGGAAATGTGTTCATCTAAGATTAAAATACTGATGATCCAAAATGGAGTAAGAGCAATTCAATTAAATGTATGTCCTCTTACAACTCCCTATACAGTAGCTCGTAATCGTAATCATTTATGAATTGACTATTTTTCTATGATCACTGACTACGTATGTCACGTAATTTTAACGTGCATTGGATGAAGGCGCCTTGGTTCCAATCAGTTGCCGAGTGTGGAATCCGCTCCGTATCATGTCAATCTGAAGCGTCCTCATCTAAGCCGACTGCGAATTCAGCCAATCACAACACAGGTTGTGGCTGCGCGCGCATTGCGGAGCAACTTTGACATGTAGGCCTATATCACTTAAATCAAAGCGAATTATAACCTCCAACTCGCTTGCCAAAGTGTAGGCTAAGCCTATTGGATTGCCTTGAGGTAAATTCAATGTGTAGGCACCCCACTCTGTAACCGATTGGAATCAAGGCGCCTTTATTCAATGCGCATTAAACTTGCATGATAGCCTCTGATGTCAACAAGTACTGGATCCATAATTTCCTCACTACATAGGCCTAATGTACGGATGACATTTACGTCACACACTGCAATGTTATAATAACACCATAAATTGGCCAGATGCACAGTCGAGTTAAGTATAGGATTTTTTGTTTGTTTATCTTATAGAAAATAGCATGTAGGGCCTAGGCCTAATAAAACAAGCTTGAGAGTGCATCTGGCCAGGCCTAGGCCATGCTTATGCCCTAAACTAGGGCCTAGGACCTATATCGACACCAGCATAGGCCTACCTTAGCTTCAGTTATTCTAACTTCAACGCCATATGAATCTTCCAATTTAGTACCCACTCCACCTTTGATATCACAATATTCTGCCATTCTATATTCTGAAGTAGGCTACACGTCTTGTGCATGTGTATGTTTGAAAACCATGCCAAGGGTAAGGTTAGGTTAGGACAGCCGAGAAGTGAGGTCGGGTCGGGACTAGGGAGAACTTCTTTATCGACTCTGACAGAAGACAGCAACACGTATAACAGGCTGTGCCTACTTTATCCGCGGGAAATTTGACTTTAAGTTTCTAGGCGATCCCACACGTAATGTGCTCGGTAATCACATTCCATTTTATCAACCAATAGTAACGGATTTAAACCAGGATTGATTGAAATTGAGTGTGCTCAGCATGCTATTGCACACAATCTATTACTACAAGGATTTGGGGGGTAGGGGTCAAGAATGGGCCAGTAGAATGGTTAATGAGGGTTTTGCCCAGGTCATAGCAGATGGAACGAGAATTTGTGGTAGGGGGGAAAGGGAGAACATATTGGATATAGTGCTGGTTAGGCCGGGGGAAGTGTGCGTGCATTCGGAGGTGGTGGGAGGAATGAGCGATCATAAAGCTATCATGGTGGAATTGGAATTAGGGAAGAGCAGGAGGGGAGGTAGGGGAGGAGGGCTGAAAGGGAAAGGGTGGTTGTTTCATAGAGCTAATGTGGAGGAAATGCAGAGGGAGCTGGGGGACAGGTACGAAGAGTGGGCTGGGAAGGAAAGGGGGGTAAATGAAATGTGGGAAAGCTTTCTTGAAATGTTTAGGGAGTTAATGGAAAGATATGTGCCGAGAGGGAAGAATGGGAGGGATGGGGAGCCACCGTACTATAATAAAAGAATTAAGTGGCTAAAAAGAAAGTGTAGGGCGGTGTATGGCAGGTATAAAAGAACAGGGAAGGGGAAGGAAAACCTTAAAGAATATGGAAGGCAACCTTGGACAGGGCTAAGAGGGAGGCAAGGGATGAGTATTTGTTGAGGCTGATGGAGGAGGATGAGGGGGTAGGGAATGGCAAGGGGAGGAAATTGTACCAATACCTGAAAAATCAAAAAGGAAGGGGGGAAATCCCGACAATTAAGAGGGAGGGGGGGCAGGAATTTACAGAGGACGGGCAAAAAGCGCAGGCGCTAAATGATCATTATGGGAGGGTGTTTCAGCAGGGGTGGGATGGAGGGATGGAGGGGGATCGAGGGCAAGGGGGGAGGGGGGAAGATTCACTTAGTATATCTAACAGTAATGTTAAGGAAATAATAGGGAAAATGAGGGCCGGGAAGGCGCCAGGGCAGGACGGGTTAATGGGTAGGTTTTTAAAGATTGGGGGGGAGGCCATTGTAAGGTACTTGGGGGATATATGCAGAAAATCTTTAAGGGAGGGTAAAATACCAGAGGGATGGAGGGAGGGGATGGTAGTACCGATACATAAGGGTGGGGATAGGGCGAGGGTGGAAAATTACAGGCCCGTCAGCCTGACATCGGTCGGGAGTAAGATTATGGAAGGGATTTTGGCAGGGTATATTAGAAGGGTGTTGGAAGGGGAGGGGTGGTTTTCTGAGTCGCAGCACGGTTTTAGGGGGGGGTATTCATGCGAAACACAATTGGCGGGGTTGGTACAGGACATTGGCGAGGCATTGGATGAGGGTGAGGAGGTGGACGCGGTGTTTTTAGATTTCGAGAAGGCTTTTGATAAAGTGGATCACGAACTGTTGATGGGAAAGGTGGATGAGGCGGTTAAGGATAAAGGGGTGGTGAGATGGATTAGGGACTTTTTAAGGAATAGGGTGCAATTTGTGAAAGTGGGGAACAGCCATTCGGGAAGTATTAGAGTTACATCCGGGGTGCCACAGGGGTCAGTTTTGGGGCCGTTGCTGTTTATAATTTTCATAAATAACATTGGGGGGGGGGCAAGTTACATCGAAGTTACGAATGTTCGCTGACGACTGCGTGGTGTATAGGGTGGTTAGGGGACTCGAGGATGCTGAGGAATTACAGGCGGATTTGAAAAGGATTGAGGACTGGATTGGGGAGAATAGAATGGGATTGAGTGTGGGAAAGTGTAAGGTGGTCAGGTTTTCACGGAGGGTGAAGAGAGAGGGGAGGGAGTATACAATCATGGGAGAGAGGTTGGAGGGGGTAAGGAAATATAAGTACCTTGGGGTCATGCTGTCGGAGGATATGGGGTGGGGGGAGCAGATTCAGGAAGTGGTTAGAAAAGGAAACAGGGCTTTGGGATTTGTGATGAGAAGTTTGAAGGGAGCGAGGAGGGAAGTTAAAGATAAGGCCTACAAGACTGTGGTGCGGCCAGTGCTGGAGTACGGCAGCACAGCATGGGACCCGTATAGAAAGGGGGATGTCACTGAGGTGGAGAAGGTACAGCGGAGAGCGGCAAGGATGGTAATGGGAAGGAGGAGGTGGAGGGGGCAGGATGGGGAGGGGGGTGGAAGAGCGGGTAGGGTTTACGAAAGCGTTACGGAAATGATGAGGGAACTGGGGTGGGAATCATTGGAGGAGAGAAGGAAGAAGGAGAGGCTATGCAATTTGTACAGGGTATCAAGGGGAATGAGAGGTTGGAGGGAAATTCAAGACAGAATGGAGAGGGGTGAGTACTGTGCAAGACGTGACCACAAATGGAAATATCAAAGGGTAGGGAGGAGAACGGATGTTGGGAAGTATTCATTTGTTGATAGGACGGTAAGGGAATGGAATGGATTGTTGGGGGAGGTGGTTGAGCAGCGGACATTGAAGGGGTTTAAAGCGGCACTAAGGGTGGGGGGTGGGGGTTAGGGGGGGGGGGGGGTTGGGCTAGGGCCGGGGCAGTGGCTACAGGCAGCCACATAGTCTACATAAGTACCTGACAAGTGGGGCTCATCCCCGGTGATACTTTTGTACCTGAGGGGGGGATTTCCCATGCTATGTACCTGACTAGTAATAGAACAATTACCTGTTCCTTTATTATTATTATTATTAGTAATAATTAGTACCTGACTTGTAGAGTGGCTGGCTGTGTGGGTCACGGCTCTTGACATTTTAAATATAACATTGATTTTTACTTTTCTTTTTACATTTATGGACTCACTACTTTCAAGGGGTATAATGTAGTAAAGGGCGGGAAGGTCCACTATAACATGTATTTTAATCTTGTAAGCAATGCCCTTTTATTAAAACTTGACACACGGCTATGGCCGGAAGTGGGTGGGAGGGGGAATCTGCCACTGGCGAGGTGCGCCGCCGCAGAGTAGATGAAACAAGTTACAAGTTACAAGTTACGTTTATCAAGCGGACTGGGCTCGCAATTGGTGGTGCGCACCAAGTTCGACAAACAACTCAGCTCGAGCTTATTTCAGCTCTGTTAAGAAGCCGATCTAGCCCAGTTTAATACGACTAGGGATAGGGTTTATTAGGATGAGTCCGGATTGAAGTATGCATGCTAAACAGGTTCCGAACTCAGTGCGTACTGAAATCAGTCCGAACTCAGTCCGCTTGATAAACGTAGTGTATCACTACGAGTCATCAAAGCGCTGCCTGAGAAGTGAAAACTACAGACAGCTGGAACTTGAGAACTTTGGAACTGTCACATCAACATATTACTAGATTGTGCCAGCTAACCAACCTCAATCACAGGTAGTGTACCCAGAACTTAGTTCTTCCATCCACCCTCCAGCATAGCTGTCCCACTCCCAGTTGTAAGCTTAGAGGTTAGTTTTTCTATCACGCTGGTCGCTGAGTGACTAGTCACTAGTTTGCCGTAACGTTTCAGACCGTTCGTGTATACTCCATTAATCCATTATGTTTCTCAGTGCAACCTAGCTACCTTCGCCCACTTACTTTCTAATACGCCCACACACAGGTTTTCGGCCCTAGGTGGGTATTCTTCTTCTATTTGTAGGCCAAATACGGCTAAACAGTATCATGTATCTTAGCTCTTAGTTATGTACATTGATTGAAGATGAATAAAGACGCTTTGTATTGTAATGTATTGTATTGTAAGCCGTCATCCACTGGAACATATTTATTCGTGTTCTTAGTTCCAATTAATATATAGTGTACATATTATTAGGGTGGGGCGAAAAAATTCAATTTTTGTTTTTCAAGTTGTAATATCATGAAAAAGTTGTGAATTGGCAAAATAAAAAAAAAGGGTTAAAAAAAGAAAATAAATCGGTTTATATCTTCCGGTCGTGCATGTGCTCTATAAAGTTTGCCAAAATTTGTAAAAATTCACATTTTTACGACAACATCCTTTTCTCGATAGCTACAGTTATTACACCACATATTTACCACACATTTACCTATTTTAGGTATTGCATTTGGGAAGAGGACAACATTTTGAAAAATATGCGAATTTTTCCAAATTTTGGCAAACTTTAGAGCACATGCGCGACCGGAAGATACAAACCGACTTCATTTCTTTTTTTTTTTTACCCTTTTTAACCCTTCTAATTCGCAACTTTTCTGCGGTATTACGACTTGAAAAAAAAAATAGAATTTTTTCGGCCCACCCTACTATATAATGTATACATATTGGAGCCTAGAGAAAGAAAGGAATTGCATCAGGATTATCATAAAGGTGCTTTTAGAATGAACAGTAACAAAATGACGAAACAGCAAAGATGATTTTCATGAGGTTATTATTGTTCTTTTTGTATAAAATGTTTCACATAAATGGTAAAACTATTATATAAACAGTAAAACCCAATCGGCTCTGGTTGGTATCTTTGTAGTGATGTCTTACACTTCTTGTGTATTGCCAGCGGGTGGGTCGGGGGACCGCGACAAGGCACAAGTAGGCCTACAGCGCGATTCAAAAGAAAAAATAAACGAGATCTAACCGGCAAAAAGAAAAATGAGTCGGTCAAAAATGCTGACCTTTTATGAGACACAAATACTGAATACATTTGATCCGTTATATTCTGTTGCGTAAAATATTGTTAATAGTATGTAAATAATTTAAAAAAAAAACAATGTCAAAAATTCGCATCAACATCGATAGGCAGCCTTAAAGCAATGTCAGACGGTCGAGTAACTCGCGCGAGTTTATTACCGCTCATGTTGCACGCCAGAAAAAAAGAAGGTACTACTTATAAATGCTACCTATGGGTGTTAAGTGGTCATGTGTTATAAAAGTGGGGTTTGATTGGCTCTCGCTAACTCTGGACATATTTTAGTCATATTTTAGGACTCGAACGAGCTCGCTCCCGCTGGCTCACCCGTGTGACGGTGAAACAAGTGCAAGCCTAAAGCTCGCACGAGGTACTCAACCATCTGACACAACTTCTTGTAAAGACTTTATAGTAACTACATACCTAAAATCTACAATTGAATAAAGTACGTAGTTACCTGAACTGTACCATTGCAAAGCATTACGTTGCTCTTCAAACAAGGACTTCAAACAAGGACAAGGACAGACAAACTGCAAGCCTTCTACATACGTACTGTACACATTAGTACCAATTAATGTTCTTGGAACAAATATGACACGTTTTCAATCAACTGCATGCATGCCTAACATCAACGTTTTATCTTTTTACGTTACATAGAGATAAAAGTAAATACTCTCACTCAAATCTCGAACGTAGTCGTAGGTAATAATTTCTCTTCATCGTTGCATCTCCACACCCAGGCAGGAGTTACTGCTATACATTTTGGATTCTCAGTTTTTATCTAAAGAGCAAAATAAAAGGAAATTAGTTACAACATTTTCTATGTAAATAAATGTACTAGTGAAAATACACTTCGTTATTCATTAGTGTTTACTGCCAAAACAACTAACTACATGCACTAGTAAGACAGGAACCTGGATGATGATGAATAAATGAATGCAATGCACAAAATCTAAAATGGCTAAGTGAATTATGTAGGCCCTACCGGTATGTTTTTATGGCAAGCAATAGTAGGCCTATAGTGCATATTTTGCTGTGGTACAAACAAACGCATGCTTACCGTTTTAATGTCTGCTGCCGATTCTGCCAAGATGTAGTTCACCTGAGCGGACATACTCGAAGCAATACTCCTGAAAACAAAAATATATGTTTAGACAATTGGTGTGTACACAAGAATAGTAGTCTACCAGGAAGCGTTGGGCTACTTACCCCTTAAAGGCAACGATGTATCTCGAAAGATTTTTCCTCGCATCCGAGTCCAGTTCCGGGTGAATGTAAAACGTTTTTCCCGTATAGAAGTCGGGGAGGTACGGCAGCGGTAGGTTGGTAGTGTCGGGTCGGTTCTCCTTCAAACCTTCGTGGTCGCTGTCAACGTCTGTGTCCCCCCCGTACGGATCGTCTTCGATCTCCGACTTGGCTACATCTTCCGACTTCGTCTTGGCTTCTGACTCACTCTCTTCCAACTTTCTCTTGGCTTCCGACTCCCTCTCTTCCAACTTTCTCTTAGCGTCTGACTCCCTCTTAGCGTCCAACTCCTTTTTGGCTTCCAACTCCCTGAGACTCTCCAGTTTGACTCGTTCGATATCCTCGTCGGTGCCCGAGCCGGACTCGCATCCCCGTTGGTCGTCGATCATCCCGCGTAAGTCTTCGTCCTCCGACTCTACGGTCGCGCGACCTCCGACCTCCTCGCAGATCTCCTCCTCGCTCTCGTCCCGACCCTGGTCCGCGCGGTCGAGCGCAAAGCGTCGCCACGGCAACCGCTTCCTCTGCGAGTGGCACTCGCTGATCCACTTCTGGTTGACGATGTGTCCCTTGCCCCTGACCTGCTGGAACTTGGGCGTGTTGGGGAACGCGCACACGAGGTGAGTGCAGCCCGACATCCAGTCCGGCTTGTACCTCGCGCCCATTTCGGTGGCCTTGTCGCGGAGAGTGGCGCGCAGGGGGTTCTGGTAGCCGCTCAGAACGAACACCACGCCGTCCAGCAACTTTTCAAACGGTTTTCGTGACGTTTTTGGCTTTTTTTTAGGTTGGGGCGAGTCGCGTTTAGAGACTCGTTTCGGTGGCTTCTCTTTTTTTGTGCTGGGTATATCTTTATCTTTGGAAGTTTGTGGTTTTACTTTCAAATCAGTCTCTGGTTTTTTGGCTTTGTGAATGTCCCTCTGTCTACTTTCATCTGCACGAGAATGTTCTTTTTCTGTTGGTTTTGTACGAGTTTTCTTGCTACTGCTTGATGATGAACTTGTTTCACCCCCATTGTTTCCTCCACTGTCTACAATCTTAGTTCTTTCGACATCATCCCCTCCAAATGACGAAGGCTGAGAAGCTTTTCGTATTGCTGCGGCTGCTGCAAGGAGAGAGGAAGAGAAATACATGTTAACAAAGAACCACAGGAATATCAATCACACACAAAGCTTCACATATTGACCCATGAACGACACAGTGATGGCTACTTACGCCTGTGTGGGTGTGCCCCAACAACACGGCGAAGACATGTTCTCAAGGACTTTCAGGTGAAATGTGTGTTATAGCCTTAGTTATAGGTGTGTTGGAATATATATATGTTGGACAGATAGATAGATAGATAGATAGATTGTCTTTATTTGTACACATACATGATGGACAAAATGGTGTTGTTTGATACATATATCGCTCTTCCACACAACCATTGGATTACCGGATTAATAGCCATTGGATTAATAGCCTATAAAGGCCTATGCTTAATACTTAATAGTAAAGTTCTGCTATGTACAATACTAACTACAATTGTTATCTAGGGATATGCTAGAACGGAACTACCGACATCAAAGATCCATGTAATGAACTGGATCAGATTTGTAATCAAATCAGACAAATCAGAATGAGAGAGAGAGAGAGAGAGAGAGAGAGAGAGAGAGAGAGAGAGAGAGACAATAGATAGATTCCTACCTGTTAATGTTGGTTCTTTACTTTCTTTACGTTTGGCAAACAAACTTCCAACAGGAATGATTTCATTGTCTTCCTCAACGGTAAACCTTCCCAATGTTGTATGTGATGCGCTCTCTTCCTCAATCTCTGGAGAATGTATTGTAACAAAAGACAAGCCATACTGGACATTTTTGTTGAATGGTTGAGTACAAACAATTTTCAGTTGGTCCCATTTTTCATTGACAGCTGGTTTTGTAAGATGTTCTTTATTGAACATACGCACACGGTTTGCTGGAGTTCCATTTCTTGCTTCCAATGGAGACATAAAAGATGACGCTACTAAGAGAACCTATCAACAAAATCATATAATCAAATACCGGTAATACCATACCATTTGTAATAGGCAAGCCAAAGATTTGATACCAAAACAGAGCATGCCATCAATGTGGGCTACTATGTATGTGCCAATCATACAAAATCATAGTATAAGATAAGGGTATATAGCTGCATTCCAGAATTCAT